>BPLQ01003400.1:0-515512 GCA_021605075.1 Caerostris darwini
GTCAACAAATCAAACCACGACAGCAAACGATAATAATACCAATAATAATATCTAATAATTGAACGAAATACAAGAAAGCCACAGCAACGCGTCTTCTAGTAATTCTATATTATGCTTTTAGGGCCTGAATGGCCGAGTGGCTAGCGCTCTGGCGCTCGGTACCACAGGTTTCGGGTTCGAGTCCTGGCGGTGCCATGAATGTGTGTGGTGGTTCGGAATCCACTTTAAACCGTAGGTCCCGGTCTAATAGGATCGTAGAGCGTTGCGGGGGCATTGTTACTCCGCGTCCGTCGCTTATCTTCAAGTTACACACGCCCCTTGGGTAATGCAATGTGAGTAACGTCTGTGCAGCGCTTGCCTTAAGGCATCCATGTCTGTTTGCCAGCTGCATTGGGAAAAAAATATATATTATGCTTTTAAAGGGAATAGTTTGAAAAATCAAAAATATAAAATATGTCAAACACTAACACTCCGCCTTCGTGCCTTTGAGTACGAAATAGTAAGATACCAGTATTTTCGGTTGAATTTCGAAACGATTTAACTGGGAGACAGGTGAATATTTTAACCAAGTCAGACAGGTTAGGTAGATGTTTATCCTCACATGCTACACAAATGTGGATCAGTTTTCTGAAATACACCTTCTTACTTACAGTTTAATGAGGAACTAAAAGACTTAAAATACAGGATTTGGAACTATTCAAAAGTAAAACCAAATTGTCCACCTCACCACCACCACTCTCTATTTTTTAAATAATAGAGAGTTTTTGCATACCGTATTTC
Source organism: Caerostris darwini (assembly GCA_021605075.1). NCBI lineage: Eukaryota > Metazoa > Arthropoda > Arachnida > Araneae > Araneidae > Caerostris > Caerostris darwini. Next base: position 781 of record BPLQ01003400.1, read on the forward strand.
GGACGTCCGTTAGCTTTTTCTCCCTAGCGCGCATGCTCATAGGAAATTGCGCATGCGTATCTGTAATAATGTTTCCTATGAGCATGCGCGCTAGGGAGAAAAAGCTAACGGACGTCCGAAATACGGTATGCAAAAACTCTCTATTATTTAAAAAATAGCGGAATCTCAATTACATATACAGTGTACGTGCCATAAAAACAATATTAAAATAAAAGTGGTATATAGCCTTTGTACTGTTTCATGCAATAGATTTTTTATCATGTATTAAATAAAATGTAATGGCTGTGTTTTTCCTTCTATTTTACTATTTAAATTTTTTTTAATAATAACATTTCCTATCATTGCAAAATATGAATGAATTTTTTACTAATTAAATATTTTTAAATGTTAACGGATAAATAAATAAAATTTAGTGGATTTATTCATGGATTTATAAAGTTCTCGTTTCAAATTTTTTTTTTTTTTAAATTGAAAAAATTCTTATTGTAAACTTAATAATTTTTAATAAATATATTTTACGTGAATATTTTCTGAAAAGTTAAGAAATTATTCGTTAAATTAATAAAAGTATCGTTTCAAAAATTTTCTTTTTTGGCAGAAAAATTCTTAACATCATCTATTATTCTTTAAATATATATTTTAATATCAATTTTGGTACTTACGTATTAACGCTACCTTGGCTACAGATTTGGCGGTTTTAAGTGGCGCCAATCTAACAGCTACAGATTTGCTGATTTTTGACGCCATTTTGTAGTGCTACGAAAATGCGTATTTGGGATTTGCCAGAAACAGAACAAGATGCAATTTTATTTTTTCAGGAGCGAAATATTTTACCAAAAAAACGAAAATGTCCCAATTCCAATGACATGAAACTTTTATTTTGGTAAACGTAAGTTTTGGAAATGCAATTTCAGTCAGTGTGCTTATCATGTGGGACTTAGAAAAGACAACTGGTTTGAGGGAAGCAGAATTCCATTTAAAACCGCCAAATCTGTAGCTGCGGTTGGCGTTCAAAAGATAACTGCGTACGCGTGCGAACAACAAGATTGCTCTTTATTGGCGCAACTGTAGCCAAGGTAGCGTTAATACGTAAGTACCTTAATCTTTAGTCAAATCAAGAATATAAATTGACGAAAATGTATGCAAAATAAAACAGGCACTTACAAAAAAACATCTTCAGTTTAATGCGTTACGTAAGATGTGCACAATATATATTTAAGAATAAATTCGCAGGTTGTAGTGCGACCAGCACTCGTGTGGAAAATTAGTGACCCGACAAGTCAGACAGATTCAAACACAACAGTGTAGTAGGGGAGAAAGGGAATTTCAGAGGGATTTTAAATACAGTAAAAGTAACTTTATTGTTTATTAATTAAAATTTTAAATTACATAATATCGAAATAAAATTATATTAAATGAATTCCATAATAACTATTAAACTTTTAGCTTTAAAATTGCTTTGCGCCGCGTATGTCTGACTTTCAACCCTAACAAGTAATCGACTTGTTCCGGTTGCGTCATTAAACAGAATGCTTACCTTTCCACACAATCGGTGGTCGAACTATAATAATGTAAGTTTTTCTTGAATCTAAATATTTTGTTCATTTAGGCCATTGATAGGAAAATCGAAACACTAATATAATACAGTAGTCAAAATACTGAAAACAATTAGGTGCTTGTACAATAGAATTAAAAGTAAATTTAAAAATATCTTGCATCAAATTAGTATAATAATTATTTTATATATGAATAATTAAATTCTTCAATAAATTCAATACAAATATTTATTTTAATTAAAAAAATATGTAATAAAAAAATTTAAATAAAAATACTTTTGTATTTCTTTTTAAAATATATATCAAAAATTATATCATGCAGTGAATAGTATATATCATTTAAAATTATTGTGATTGTTTTTTAACAAGCAGTGAAACTGTTTTTTAAAAAGCAGCCAATGGAATCATCAGGCTTAATTTCTAAGAAATTCAGCAAATAACTTTCGCTTTTCCTCGAAAATTAATATTAAAAAAATACTGATTTTGAGATATTTATTTTTTTAGAGTTTACGTTTCCCATCAATAAATAAGATATTTTAATGTTAAATTTATCAAATGGGTCAAAGAAGATATAAATTGAATGATAAGCATTTAAGCCAGTACAGTTAATGATAAAAAAATAATATTAAGCCATTTTTAAATCAAAAGCATTTCAAAAGTTTTTTTTCCTGATGAATAAAATTTCTATGCTTCATAAATTGTAGCCATATAAATTATATTTGGATATACCTATTTATTTAAAATTTATTCGCTTTTATAATTTGTTATTTATTTTTAAAAAATTAACTTTAGAATTCATTAATTATATTTTTATGTATTACTTTAAATGCTTAAGAAAAATTTTTGTAAAAAGTTATTATAAGAAGTTTTGTTCTTGAAAATTTGAAAAATGGAATTCGTACGAATGGAAAATATTTACATAAATTGTATTCTAACTTTATATACATATATTTAAAACTGATGAATAAAAAAAAAATGGGAAGTAATATATAATAAGAAAATAAGTAAATATATATATGTAAAATTTCTTTCTTTCTTATCTTATTTAAATATAAAATAAGAAAAAAAAAGTAGAAGGAATAGAAAATATAAGGTTTTATAGTTTCCATTATATTTTGTTTATATAATAATTGCTCACTTAAAAGATTTATAAATGAATTCATTTTAAAATCGTAGAAAAGAAATTAAAGAATATTATTTCTTTTATATTTCTTGAAAAAAACTGATCGTTGATTAAGCCATCTTTAAATAAATACATTTCATATTTTTTCGTGAGGAATAAAAATTAAATATTTATAAATTAATTATAAATTGTTTTAATATAAATTGCATGCAGACATACCTATTTATTTAACATTTATTCGCTTTTATAATCTATATATTTTTTAATTTAACTTTAGAATTCATTAATTAACATTTCTATGTTTTATTTTAAATGCTTAGGAACAATTTAATAAAAAATTTGTTCTTAGAAGTCTATTCTTGAAAAATGGAACGAATTCGCACGAATGGAAAATATTTACATAAAACGTATTCTAATTTTATATATATTCATACATTTAAAACTGATGAATAAAAAAAAATAAGAATTATATAATAATTAATATTAAATATATATATAAAATTTCTTTCTTATATAAATATAAAATAAGAATGGAAAATAGAATGTTTTATCGTTTTAGTAGATTTTATTTATATAATAATTGCAGGCTTAAAAAAATTATAAATGAATTTTTAAAATCGTACTAAAGAAATTAAAGAAAATTCTTTTGTTTATATTTCTCGAAAAAAAAAAACCTATCGTTGATTATAGATTTATAATTACATGTTCACTTAATTAAAATGAAGGATCATATTTCGCTAATTTTCAAAATGCATGAATCATTAATCAGATCTCATGTTTTAAGATAGAAATATCCCCTGCTAGTTTCCTTTTAACCGGTTTACGACGTCGGCATGGGTCATCCGCTAACTTCCACTTGAAGAATTCAGGAAGTATACTGTCAAAATGACTTCCTCTTTCACTAAGTTCACAAGACAAAAATCGAATTTTTCACTTACCTTGAATCGGCTGGAGAAATTCGAATCTTCGATAATATTCTAGCACATTCTTGTAATCACATTATCAAGTGACAAAAAAAGTATCCGAGAGTTGTTATATCCAAATCTGCGTGGAGCACATTGTTGTCACAAAGCGTTCGAAGTGCAGAACCACATTCGACGGAGTGGAGGGAAACCTGTTGCAGGTGAAACCAGGCTTCCGAAACTAGTTGGTTCCCGCGCCTTGAGCAGGTGAGGAAGGGGAAAAGTAAACAAAGAAAAAATCCCTAAGGGAAAATCCCTAAATTTGAGAAGAATACAGTGTGTAGTTTTTTTGAAGTGTGAATGATATTGCTCTGGTTTGACTTCCACAAAAAAATAAATAAAAGATAAAATAGATTTTTTTTTTTTTAAAATTATTTCTGCACGTATTTTATCATGATTTTTAATTTCATACATTTTTATTACCAATTACACATTTTTTTTTCTTTTTAAATTTAGAAAGATTTATGTTCTAAAATACTTTTTTCTGTACTTTTCAATTGTTTTGCATTTTTAACAACCTTTTTTATTTTATTATATTTATTTTTACACTTCATTATTAGTTATTTACTTTTTGAAATACAAAATTGTAATGTATATAGTATTTTGAAAATAAATACTGGTTATGGAATTTATAGCCAGTCCTGAGTTCTTTTTATCTGTTTTGGAATGCTTATATCCTTACAATAAGCGCGAATGTGAAATGAAACATTTTGTCTTAAATGAAAACGATTTTTGGCAATTTAATTAATAATTTTTATTTATATTTATTTACGATTTTGGAAATCTTTTTTTTTTTTTAATGTTAAATTTCGTCTGGAAATTTTAGCTTTACCTTAAAAGTATTTGCTATGGTATTACTGTGGTTTGACTTCCACAAAAAAAGATATAAAAGATAAAAAGGATTTTTTTTTTATTAATTCTGCCTCACAGAATTATAACATGACTGGTTATAGAATTTATAACCAGTCCTGAGTTCTTTTTATCTGCTTTGGAATGTTTATATCCTTACAATAAGCTCGAATGTGAAATGGAACTTTTTGTTTTGAATGAAAACGATTTTTGCATATGCATTTTAATTAGGGATTCTTATTTATATTTATTTGCGATTTTTGAAATCTTTTTATATTTTTTTAATGTTAAGTTTAGTTTGGAAGCTTTAGCTCTTAGAATGTTAGAAGTATTTAGAGAGATATTTCAAGAAGTAAATAACAAATAATAAAATGTAAAAATAAATATAATAAAATAAAAAAAGAGGGGTTAAAAATGCAAAACAATTGAAAAGTATGAAAACAAAATATTTTAGAACTTAAATCTGTCTAAATTTTAAAAGAAAAAAACGTGTGATTGATAATAAAAATATATGATATTAAAAATTATGATAAAATACATGAAGATGGTGCTATTGTAAACACATGAGAAAAAAAATTTAAATTGTGATGATTTTCTTCTAAAATAATTTTTAAAAACCATGGCTTTTATAAAACTATAAAATTATAATATTCAATCATAATACATAAAATTCATAAAAATAAATTTGTTTTTAATTGTTTACATTTTTTTTAATGGTGGAGCTTAAATGAATGAAAATTACTCACTTTTTAAATTAAAGTTGACTTTAATAGGGATTTTTTTTTGTAATGTTTAAGTTTACTAATTTTAAAAGTAATTTTAAATTGTAATAAGGTGTATAATTTTTAATATATAACTTTTTCTTTTTTTAATTATCTTTTCGGTTAAAATACGGATTTTTTTTTTTTTTTTTTTTTTTTAGTGTTCTTTCTGTTCTCCAATATATACTGGCATTTGAACCTGAGAACCTTTTCCACTAAAACCGTAAATAGCAGATTCAGAGTTACCCAGAGCAACTGAGTTACGGAGAGATTTCTACATTGCTTCCCCATTTCTCTAGATATAACGAAAAGCGAGATTCGCGCTCTTCACCCTATCTCTTTTATCCCTCATTTTTTATATTTGTGCATTTGTGAGACTTGATGGCCGAATGACTAGTACTCTGTGTCACAGGTTTCGGGTTCGAGTCCCGCTGTGCCATGGATGCTTGTAGTGGTTCGGAAGCCACTTTAAACCGTAGGTCCCAGTCTAATATGATTACTATTATTATTATTACTGTACCACACCACATCACTGTGCCTAGAGCTGAGTTGCTCCTGTAGAATTTGGGAATGACGTGGGTGAGAGGAAGTCTCATTGGGCTCTGCGACGCTCTACGGTCATATAAGACCGGGACCTACTGCTTAAAATGGATTCCGAACCATTACAAACATCCATGGCACCGCCGGAGTTCGAACACTGCTACCGCGTTCGAACTGTGGTACCGAGTGCCAGAGTGTTAGCCACTCGGGCATTAGGCCGCCTAATCTAATATGACTGTAGAGCGTAGGACTGACAATCCTACCCCGCAAAAAGAGAACAGCATTTTATGTTTCGGAATCTGCCATTAGGCAGAAGACCTTGTCCCACCAAGGTTCTGTCGCGCCATTGAAGAAGAAGACGATGTATTTGTAATCTGTTTACGACAAATAAGTACACGTTTTTATAAAACTATTAAAAGTACAGGCAGTCGTCGACTTGCGATGAAATTAAATTTCAATACGTTTGAATTTAATTTCATCGCAATGTTTGGACATGTGTGGAATTAGCTCGAAGGAGGACTAAGATTCAATTCTGCTAGTGGCGTCCAGTGCCATCACTGCTTTCAAATAAATATTTCCAACAAATATTTTTTAAATGTTACAACAAATATATATTTATTTTAAAAAGGGTTTGATTTGTCGCTCTACGATCATCTTGTGCACACGAGGGCCAAACAGACCGGGACCTACAGTTTAACGTGGATTCCGAACCACTCACAAACATCTATGCCACCGCCAGGATTAGAACCTGGAGCCAGTGGTACCAAAGGCCAGAGAGATATTTTAAAAAGGAGGGGATTATTAATTATTGTGCCTTTGTGTGAGAAAGCGGTTGTAAGTCAAGAACTGAATGCAAAACAAGAAAGTTTTCGAGAGGTAAATGAACAGCTGATACCAAATTGATTATAGCTGTTAGTAAGCAACAATTAGCATTAATTCGTATTAAAAAATGTTAAGACGGAAGGCAAGAAATCGTGGATCAATTTAAAACAGGGAAAGTATAAACAGCTTAATGTTGATCGGCTTATGTGTAAGCTTCTAGGATAAGAATTAAGCAGTTCATCACACTTTCATCTTCTTATCGCACATTCTTGAGTGTTTTTTTTTTTAATTCCATTAATCTTTGCATTTATTTAATTTGCATTTTATGAAGGACTACACGTGTAAAAATTCATTTTCTTCGTTTATTTGTTTATTGTTACTTTTAATCGCATATTTAGCTAATTATACAGTTTGATGTGATTAGATTTTAGGTAAAGTCGCGATTGTCTAGTTATCTTAATCCTTTTTCTATGAGAAAAGAAAGATTTTGTCGCACAGATTGCATTCGTAAATCCATTAGCAACTTCGTTGTGGATAAGCTACGTCAAAGCCAAAATCTATAGCTGGCAATAAAGAGATAATAATTATTTTAAATTTGCATTTTCAATTTAATAATGATATCACGTACTGTACTTCCGATTTAGTGCCTCGCAAACTAATAAAGGCCGCATGCACAAAAAGAAATATTATTATTAAAAGAGTATATTGCTTTCATATAATCTTTCGTTACATCTGACTTTTTTTTAAACAAGTAATATAAAAAAAAAAAATTTTTTGTAAGTCAATTCCTTCTTTTTTTTCACTCTATTGCAGAAAAGTCCTTTATAAATAATTTTCATTCATTTTTTTAAGTTTATCTGGCGCCATCTATTGGTAGATACATGCAACTTAAATCTAAAAAAAAACTAAAATTAATTAATTAAATTTAATTACTGAATTAATATTTGAAAAAAAAACTGTATTAACATCCAGTGTCCTCCACTGCAAGTTCAAAAAAAAAATGCATTTGAACTTGAGTGGATGACTAAAAAGTGTTTTATGAACGATTGAAAATTTGAACACAATATATATGTAGGGAGAGTGTGAGCTAATGGAAGGAATTGAAAAAAGATGACCAAACTGAAAGGATAGCTTGATAAAGAAACAACATTATAGCATTAGATTTAATAAGCCCCGACTCGTGATCAGTGGTCATTAGGTGGGTGATTAGGACTGAGGATTAGGACTGAGGTCCGCAGGTGAGCATTAGGACTGAGGTTCAATCCGTTGGTGGCTTTGTTGTAGACACTGTTTCAAAAAACGAAGAGACTCGATGGCGTGTGGAATGTTCAGCATCTTACAACGTTAATCCGACTACCTGGTGGGAATTTCCTTGGTTTTCTCCCCTACGATACACAAATGCGGGATAGTCCTCTCGGAAGGCACTGCCCTCCTTCTTCAGCGACTTGGAGCCAAGTCGGACTTCTACCTATGGGTGCTCCATCACAACAGAAGTTGCCCCCATCCATGAGTATAGTGCTCATGGGACGCCCAACGGGAGATGCCCAAATGGGAATATTAGTCCCAACAACATCAACAACAGATTTAATACAAGACGAAAACAGCAAGAATTCTCGCTCTGCCAAATGCCACTCGGTACCACAGGTTTCGGGTTCGAGTCCCGGCGGTGCCATGAATATTTGCAGTGGTTCGGAATCCATTTTAAACTGTAGGTCTGGGGCTGTTTCGCCTAAATTGTGCACAAGATGACCGTAGTGCGACAAACCAAGCTGAACCAAATTGCCAAAGGGCTCACAAGCGTACTATTTATTTGAAATAGTGCACTTAGGAGTCCTTTAGGCTTAGTGTTAAAATGATGTAGTTAAGATAATCGTAGTTAAAGATAGGTTTCCACCGGATACTAAATTCTCACACAGCAGAACTCCAACCATTCGAAAGCCTGATCTCCTGCCCATTCAGGTTTCCGATGGTTTGACATTCTGCAAAAAGAGGTTTCAGTAAACGGTGGGAGCTTTTCTTTAAGTTTATTCCAGTTTCGAACTCTGAATCTTTTCCCATCTTCCACCATTTTAAATAATAAAATGCAGTAGAGTTGCAAATCTAGAACTCAAGATTGAGATTTCAAATGGCTTCACGTTTTTAGAGCCCGAAACTTTATTTGATTTTCAAATGTATGAATAAATAATTTGTTCCAGTATTTATAATGTATTCCATATGTATGTGATACAAATTTCTTTGATGGAGCATTCTTCGACACCATTACGGTTGTCGTTGTCATTCATTTCGAATTTCTTCCATGCCAGTAACTTTATGTTCTTCCAAACCATTAACTCCTCGCATCCAGTTCCTATTTTTCGAGCGGTTTAACCTGACAACCTCTGTGTTTCCAGTGACATTCGTCTCGCTGCGTGATTCTTTTCATCGGGCTCACCATCGCTCATCTGGGCGACTAAATCCTTGGCCTAGTTAGTCGGAAGGGATGGGGGGGGACCCCGGGGATCACACGAACACGCGCGTTCGAGCCTTTCAGCTCTTGAAAACGCTTCACATAATGTACGCTTTAAATGGATTAGGGATTTTTTTATTTCTTTTACCTACGTGGTGGTGTAGTTTGGGTTTATTTAATGCATATTTCTGGCACTCGGTGCCACAGATTTCGGATTCGAGTCCCGGCGGTGCCATGGATGTTTGTAGTGCTTCATAATTCACTTGAAACCACGTAGGTCCTTGTCTAATATGACTGTAACGTCGGGCATATGGATGACAACCCTACCCAGTAAAAAGAAACCACCTCTTGTCTCGAAATCTGCCAGTAGGCAGATTGCCTTGGTCCACCATGGGGCTGTAGTGCCATGAATAATGTTTATTATGAATACTTCATCTGACAGGCGATGACAAGGAGGATGAGGAGGACATTGTCTTTCGTGAGTGTCTTTTAGAGAAAACCATCAGCATTTGCTTACTGTATGAGAGAAAAAGCGAAACATTATCAGATGTTTTTGATGGATTCTAACGTGACTCCTTCCTGCAAGATAGCTGAATACTTTGTCACTTAGCTATGAATGGGACGTAATTTTTAATTAAATATTGTTCTGAAATGAATTTAGTAAAATGTTTTTTTTCCCCTTTCTTTTTTAATAAAGAGGCGTTTGCGCTAATAAGTATTGATACATGAATTTGCGAAGCTACTAGATGACTACATTATATAATCGCTACAGTATACTGTATAATGTAGCAACAGTATATAGTCGAATAGCAACAGTATATAACCGAACAGCAACAGTATATAGTCGAATAGCAACAGTATTTAGCTGAATAACAACATTATATAGCAACAGCATATAACTGAACAGTAACAGTATAACAGCTAGATAACTGTCTCGCAGGTGCATATGGAAGAAAACCCGAAATCTTCCTCCCATGCAGCCTGACTATCCCTTACATACGTTTTACATGCCATTGATTTTACTTGCTTCTGAAAGCAGTGACTGCAACGGACGTCGACACAAGGTTTTGAACTTAACTCCTTTCTGCACACATTATCATCGGGTCACGAGTCGGGCATGACCACATAACTGAGTATAAGTTTTCATAAAATATTAACGTCGTACCAACATATATATTGATTAATTATATATATTAACTTATATTAATTAATTCTATAACTGCAAAATTTTGAGAAGTCCCAGAAAAATATTTTCCTATTTTATTTTAACATTTGCTTTTCTTTTTCTAAAATTTAATTTTTTTCAAAATGCACTGCAAATTATGATACTCTGTATTCGTTTTTAGAAAATATTGAATGGAACTGTTTCAGTTTTGTTTTTTAGAATTATTGTCCCAAATTTGAAGGAATATCAAATTGGAAATCAAAATTACAACATAGGAGGTTATTAATATTCAATTTGCTTCAAATGCGTCATATTTAATTTTAAACCGATTTTTAATCCAAATTATAATCAGATAACTATTAAGTTCATAATATTATATAAATAATGACTGCACCTCGAGTAGGACTCCCTACAAAAAGGTTGCAGGAAATATTTTAATATTCATCGAATATTGATATAATAGGCAACCAACTGTTAAATTAAAACAAACAATATGTAATGATAAACAATAAAAATAATCCTATCAATTAGCAAAAGCCAAGTAACTATTTGCATAATATTGTAACAATGCATATTTAATATCGATGCATAACTAATTACCACTTATATGGGTGCACTTTTATCTCAATGAAATAAAAATTCGATACTCAATATAATTTGCATTCATTAGCATCTTTCGCATCACTCCGATATGATTACAAAAACCGACCATTACAGTTTTGACACGAAACAATGCAGCAATTAACGTGATTTCTATTATTAGAAAGTTTTCTCCCTGATAGTGTTCATTTGACAAAAGGGGTGATGATTCTGTGTTTAATTAGTTTGTGTTTATGAAAAAAATAGCATCCATTTTTGCAAATCAAACTAACAATTTTAACCTGCGAATCACAAAAAGAAGCATATATTATGAGCCTGAATGGCCGAGTGTCTAGCGCCCTGGCGATGCCATGGATGTTTGTAAAGGTTCGGAATGCACTTTATACCCTAGGTCCCAGGTTAAGATGATCGTAGAGCATTGTCTTGAGGTTTAGTCAATCTCCAGCCTCAGTGGTTCCACGTAAAGGGAAGCTGCATATTAACCTTAGCCATGGACCAGTCGCCTGTGACGGGGTCTTCTGGACCTGGTGTAGGTTTCTCTGGGACAGGGAGATTAATTACAACAACAGCATATATTATATTTTTGTAACGAAATTAAACTAATCGAGGATTTTAATCCTAATTACAACTATTGACTCCCGATTCGTGAGTCGAATACCTGGTGGGATTCGTGGTTTTCTCCCATACTATTCGCAAATGCGGGGTATATGTCTTTCACCAGCTTTTCCTAAAAGTCCTCCCGGAAGGCACTGTTCTCCTTCAGTGACTCGGAGCCAAATCAGACTTTTACCTACTTTTACCAACAAAAATTGCCCTACCCCTTTCCCTCCATCCACTCGTGGGGTGTCCATCCCGCACTGCCGAACACTGAAGATGAGTCGATGATGAACTACTGACAGGAAAGAGTATCAATTTTTTCACTCGTACTGGTTACACATGGAACCATTGTCCTTTGTAGTATTTCACTACTTAGGTAGATAAACATCGTTCTCTGGGATGGAAGAAGTGTAGTGATATTTAACTGGAGGACTTTCAGGGATTAAAGCCCGCATTTGTGTTCGTTATTGGAGAAATCTTGAAAACTTTCAACGAGGAAATCGCTGAAACGAGACATTCTGTCAATTATTTTCTTTTAATTTAAATCAGTGGCTGTAGCTAAAGTTACAAGTGGAAACCATTCTTCACTACCAATGGAAAAGTAAGTTACAGAAACAGAAAAAAAAAAAAAAATTCTCATCAACTTTTGTAGATGATGAATTATGTTGCTATCAGTTGAAGAGATTACCATAAATATAATTTATGTCATATATATATATATATACATGTTCGGCGTAAATTTGCATAATTAATAAAACTTTCTCTTTTTTTACCCATAAAATTTACTCCTCCCCCTTTTTTTTTTTTTATTCATATTTTCGAGAGTGTTGTTCGTTTCTTGGATCAATTTTTCTGCCATCGAGCATCTTCAATTTTTTTCATTGGTTAATTTTTTTTTTTAAATTTCTTTCATCAGCCATTCATATTGGATTATTTAAAATTCTTTCACCAGCTATTTCTGTTGGTTTATTTAAATTTCTTTTACGAACTTTTTTACATATAATATTTATTTAAATTTCTTTCACGAACTTTTTGACCCATTTATTTAAATTTCTTTCACGAGCATATAATAATAACGTAAAGTACTTCGTCTAGGGAAAGCAATGACAAAGTAAATTGTTCGGAATTATACAGTTTTTTTTTTATTTTTTAAGATTACTGTGGTGTGTTTTGTTTTTACACAAAATCCAAAATTTTATGGTTAACCCGTATATTGGCCCATTTTAACCTGTATTTCTCCCCCCCCTTTTTTTTTTTCGTTCAAGACTGTTTTACAACTGTTATCCTCAGCACATAAAATCCTTTTTTTAATATAACATTGAATAATGTTTAACATAAAAAAAACCACACCCACACACAATTTTTTTTTAAAATCATTTAAAAAAATACCAAATTAAAAAAATATATATTTAATAATAAATAATAAAATAAATTATCAATCAATCACGGTCTAAAAAAAACAGCATTAAAAAACACGCACAAGTTGCTCTGATTCAACATTTTATGTAACATCCAACCAGTTAGTTATTTATCCATAAAAAGAACAGTTTTCTTTTAAGCAATGCAAAAAAAAAAATTCCCTTTTTTCCTCGTCTGACCTTTTGAATTTTCCCTACGCGCAGCGAGCGAAACAGATAACCCTAACGAGCAGAATTCAGTGTGTGTAAAAACGATCTTAGGCAGATTAATGCAAGAACTTCTTTTTTAATAAGCAAGGACCTATTATCATTCCTTATTCATTACGTGGCTGACCGGACAACAAAGGACTTTCTTTGGTGCAAACTGTGTCTATTTGTATTCAAGACATAACACTCGTTTCGTTATAATCTTTTTATTTATTATCATTATCATTATTTTCCTCATCTTCCTGTGCATTGTTTGTACTAATGCTATTGTTAACTGTCGGTTTATTACTTTCTCTCTCCTTTTTATCAATAAAATAAAGCGTCTTCGATTTTTTTTATTCGATTTGGGAATTTTTTTCTCTCTTGCACTGAATTCTAGAAGCTACAAATTAGATTCAGTTTAAATTTTCGTTCTTTGTTTCCTTGTTATGCATTTACTATAGCTAATTACATCTGATCTGATATTAGAGTCTTTTTTCCCCCTATTATTTTTAATTTCGCTGAGTTTTTGCTTATTACGTGGAAAGCAAGTTTTCATCTTTTTTAAATAGCACATGTTTCTTGGATAACTGTTTGATCATGTAATATAAAATAAGAGATTGATTTTCAGATAATTTATGGGTGAAGTTATTTTCAAAACTGTTACGATGTAATAGATTTTAAATAAATTATTATGTTAATTTAATTATTTAATAAGTTAATTTTCGCAATAATTTATTTAGGATAACCGTGCCCGACTCGTGGCTCAGTAGGTGCGCCGCTGGTTCAATCCACTAGCGGCCTTGTTGTAGACACTGTTTCAAAAAAGTAGTAGACTCGTTGGCTTTTGTGATGTTCAGCCTCTTACTTCGTGAATCGAACTACCTGGTGGGAGTTTATATGGTTTTCTCCCATAAGATACTCAAATGGGGGTAGTTCTCCATAAAAAGCACTGCCCTCTTTCTTCAGTGTCACGGAACCAAGTCAGACATCTACCTACGGGTGCTCCATCACAACAGAAGTTTATCAAGATGTTGCTGTCTATCAAGTAGGATAAGGGAAAAAAAGGATAACCGTTTTGGCAATGGTCGTAATCAAGTTTTTTGTGTGTGTTAAATTAATTTTTAACATGATTGGTGTAAACTGTCTTGGTAAACTATATTGGTCTATAAAAAATTTACGATTATATTGATAATTAATTTCAATTTAAAACTAATTCATTTTTTTTTAATTAAATTTTTTCTATACAGTTACAATGTCATTCGTTGTTCATAAAGTCAAGTTTCACAAAAACTGGTATTTTTTTATTTAAATTCTATATATTTGTTTTTGTTATTTTTGACAATTGACTTGAGATCATTCATTACTGATTGATAGCAGATTTAACGTTACTCAGTCCACCACGGGAAATTTGATATGATACATTTATGATATGGAATAGGAAAATACCCTTCTAAAGATTTAATTTTCTAAATTGGCTCCCACTATCAAGAGAAACATGTAGGTAAACTCAAAACATGATGCAAAAGTGTATGTCCTTAAAGTTAATATACTTACAGTAATCACATTTTCCCGAAAGGCTATTATTCAATTTCTCACGTTCGTGGTTGTTAATCTGCAACAACAACACAACAACAGCAACACTATAGGAAGCCTGATACAACCTTCACATTTTGCCACAAAAGTATATGTATGGAAAGACTGAGGAACATCTGGAGGATTTCCAGTTTTCTCTTCAAAATGAACGAAAAGACCTTCCATCCTTTGGATTTATTGAATTCATCTCAGGATAGACACTTTTCTTCACACCTTCCTCCCCCTCCCCCTCAATACCCAGGGCTATGTAGTCCCCTACCAGTTAGAAATGTGAGGGTGAAATATCGGTGGGCAACATGTAGACTACGAATAGCCCACTGACGGATGAATGGGGAGGACTTTTAAGGATAACTGTCCCGTGTGTGTTTGTCTTACGGATGCAAACTCGGAAAACTCCCCATAGGTAACCTGATTATTGATGCTAGATGCATTGTCATAATCTCCATCGAGTCTCCTCTTTTCTGAAAACTGTCTGACTACAATCATGCCGCCAACCAGATACGAACCTTAGCCCTCTTGCAAGCTAAAAGCTCACGTCGCCACTGGGCCACGAGTTGGGCCAGAATGGACACTTGAGTTTTTGATTCGTCTTTGCCTTTCACGCTTCGAACTCAGCTTCCCCAGTTCTGAGATGCAACACACTATCCACCAAGTCGCCTTTGTCTAATTGCATAATAATCGTTATTCTAAAGGTCAATTTCCCATTACTCATCTTCAAACCATCCATGTTGGATTATATTTCCCCGGTGGTAAAAAAAAAAAAAGAAATGGCATTCCAAGCATAACAAACAAACAAGTCGCCCTTGGATGATTACGATGGAAAGATTATTTATTAAAATGCAAGAAACTTCCAGTTCTTCATTAAGTTCGTAAAATAGCAAAACCACAAGAATTGAACCGCATCAAAAAAATAGAAAACCACACCAACTCTTTTAGGGTACGGCTTTCGCATACCTTCGAATGATCTCAAAAACGAATCCAACAACCTCTCCTCCTGAAGATTTCGCAGAAGCGCAATTAGTTCTGTAGTGGCTTGGGATCATTATTTTTCCCTCGAGCAGGATTTAATCTCGCGATCTGAAACGGGATGCATGGATTCTGACATCCATTCCGTTCAACTTCCCCTTTCTAATAAAAGGATACGCCATGCTAATTACCTTGCGGACTTTTTCTGTTTGGTGTTCTCTTCCTCTACCGTTAATTCCCGATTGAAATTGGATGTCTTGCAGATGGCGATGGTCTGTAGTCATGCAAACTGTTGTTTGTCTGGGAATGCAGTTTTCTTACTATAAAAAGGGAGACGAATGATCTCTTAAGTAGAACAAGACGTTTCGTTTTTTTTTTTTTTTTAAATAAAAGCACTAATCTTTTAATTGAGTAATCTGGTAATTGAGGGCCTGTTTTCGCCATTTGAAAACTTTTATTTAAAGTCAATTTTTGTTGTTTATCTTACAGTCGTATCTCTCCAGAGACATTGACACAAATAAACGTTTCTTTAGTACTTACTTAGTACGTCTGTTATTTATTTTTACTTTCATTTTTTGTAAAATCTTTCTATAATGGTGGTATGATGGTAAGTCAGTATTGATAATATTTTATTCTGCATAATACGGGGATAAATCATTTGAACCCTTTACAGTTTTCAAAAATAATTCATTAACTTGAATTTCACCAGGGCCTTCGAGAGAAAAATTTTCGGATAAAGAGTTGACAGTAATATATGGATTAGAAGATCAAAAAAGAAATTGAACACCTAATTAAAAATAAGTGTTCAATTTTTTTTTTTTTTTTTTTTTTTTGTAAAAAAATAAATTAAAAATAGTGACATTGTGAGATACATCAAATCACCAAGAATCAACTGGCTCGAATATGTACATCGCAAAGATGAGGGAAACATCAGTAAAAGGATTATGTTATGTAAATTGTTCAACAATAGGAAGTCCAAGGAAAAGGTGGATTGCTAGTATCGAAGAGGATCTTAGACAACTGAAAATTGTTAACTGGAAGATATTGACATTGGAGCGAGACAGATGAAGAGCTGTTATGTTGGAGGCTCAAGCATGTACAAGGCTGTATTGGCTGTAAAAAAAGAAAAAGAATTCATTGAGAAAGCAGAAAAAACTTGTGAAAATGTCTGAGTTTGTCTGAGAAATAATTGTTTTAGATGGCTATACAACTAATCGTACACCAAAGGATGTTCCTCTTCATCCAATAGAAAACCACAAGGTTTGTTGCTATTTCCCCCACAGTCCCTTACTGTCTCCCCTTTTTTTTTTTTTTTACTTTAATCTTCCTGCAATAACAACATTTTTTTTATGTTTTAGACCAGAATGAAAAACATCTTCAACAGATGTCACACCATTTTTGTATTTTCTACTCCATCCATACCCCTTCTGCTATGACAATCATGTATCACTATATTCTTCTTCTTCTTCAATGCCGCAACACCCCATGGTAGGCGAAAGCCGTCTGCTTACTGGCAGCCTGGATTCTGAACACTACAAAGGCCCATGGCACAGCCGGGAGTGGAACCCGAAACCTGTGGCAACGATCGCCAGAACGCTAGACACTCGGCCATCAGGTCTCCATGTTTAGTATAGTATATTTTATTAAACCAGCATTTAATAGCATTTTTTAAGAAACTTGTTCATGAATTATTTACTCACTTTTAGCGAGTTATGATTTCAGACAGCATATTGTAGTTCACAAAATAATGCCATGATGACATCCCGTTATGATAGACATCATGACATCCGTTCAATAAATATTTCTGAAGTTACAATATAAGAAGAATGCGCTATTTGATCATGTCATCCTGACGAAATTTTAAAAAAGAAAACAGCCATTGTGAGATCGAAGATTCTTTTAAGAATCTTATTGTTTGAAAGTGACGATCTTTTGGGTCATCTCAACTCGCAGTTAAAAAGTTTTTATTCTCACTTATGTCTTGTCCTCTCCTGACGTCAGCAGGTAGAACAGTTACGGCTGCGGTTGCGTCTCTTTCCCACAAGAAAACTCGAGAAATAAAATTTCAAAAAGGCATGTCCCACATTTATGACAGTCAAAGGAATGCACTTTGAAAAGGTTTCCCAACAGCAAAAAGGATTCTTTGTTTTTCCAATTGGAGGTCGTATTGTTTTTCTTTCATATTTTCCATGAGCATGTCATCTTGGGACGAATATTGAATAGACTTTCCTTTTTTTATTTTCATGCGCAAGACTGGTTTTGAACTTTTGAATTTTGAATTTAGAAATGACGTTTGGAGCTTTCTAAAAAAAGTAAATGCTCATTTCCGTATCTTTTTTTTTTTAATGTTTTTTCTGGTATTTGAATCTTAATATTATGTATGCTCTTTTATAAAAAATTTTGATGTAGTTGAAATATTTTGAGTTTTAAAAAAATGTAAATAAATAAATGTTTAAATTAGGGAAAGTGTTAGAAGTGTCCATAAAATGAATAGAAATAAAGCAATCCGGTGAAAATTTATAACTCGACTTGCAACTTATTCATGCCCGCCTTTTGGCAGAAATAATATTGATCAAGTTTTAATAATTTTTAGATGCGGACAGAGAAAAATGTGATAGTTAAATAATTAGCGAGTAACGGTTTATCGGAATAATGGCCGATAAGTTCAGTGTAGTTCAGCAGTTGTTCGCCATCCATATTGGTCATCTGACATAATGGGCAGATCCCATCCGAAGCCAAACCAATTCGGGGGAGGTGCTGGCCCTGTAGATAGTCGTGGCTTTCATTTGGAGGCTCATTAAAAACGATCACAGTAGCAAATTTTGCATTATCCGGGGAGCACCACCTAGAGGCCTGCTATTTTATACCTTATTGATAACTTGAGTGATCGCCTTTCATCAGCAATCTTACTTCTTGATGGAAGTTCTCGATATTTTCTCATAAAAGCTTTTCAAATATGGGGAAATTATTTCCAAAAGACATTAAAAATATCAATGCTATTCCTAATCGAGCATTGTGGTTAATTAAATTGAAACTATTATTGTGATATAACAAGTTTCTTTATGTCCAGATGGAACGCAAACAAATGAACTTTCTGTACACTATGAATAGAATTTACGTAATTTCTCACTATCACTTCAATCGACTGATGGCAGCCGATTGACAACTACGTTTTGCAAGAAGGGCATTACCAAAGCCAGCGTCATCGGCCAAAACAATTTGAAACGGCTGCATCATTCGAACGGTAAATAATAGAAATTGGCCGCTTTGTTCGGGCCTGCACAAAGTACCGGAAATGTTTAATCGCATTACTCCCCTGTTTTGCTTCTGCCCTCTGTGGGGACCTGTGAAAGATTAGCCCGCACGGGCGATACGGATCTCCTGGCGCAGTTCACGGGTCATGGAAGCCAGCGGCGTGAAGTTGGCGACTTGTCTACTCCTCTCATCTGGCTGTTGGTGTTATGCTAATGGATAGGGCAGTCGCTTTTTTTTTCTTCTTCTTCTTCCATAGATAAATAATAGTTCTATTATTTCCATTCGACATTAGTAAAGAATTGTTCCATCACTCAAAGAAAAATGGCACCAGTGATAAAATTTTTGCAAGAAAGGTTATTAATTCAGCAACACTATTTGTTATTATTATTATTTTTTTTTTTTCAATTCCTTCTAATAGCTCAGACTCTCCCTATATATATCTTGGTCAAATTTTCAATCGTTCAGAAAATACTTTTTATTCGTCCACTCAAGTTCAAATAAAAAATTTTTTGAACTTGTAGTGGATGACACTGGATGTTAATAGAGTTTTGTCAAATATTAATTCATTCATTAAATTTAATTAAATAATTTTAGTTTTTTTTAGATTCAAGTTGCATGTATCTAATAATAGATGGTGCCAGATAAACTTAAAAAATGAATGAAAATTGTTTATAAAGCACTTTCTGCAATAGAGTGAAAAAAAAGTAGGAATTGACGTTAAAATTTTTATTTATTTATTACTTGTTTCTGTTAACAAACTTTTTTTATCCTATGCCCGTCTCCTACCTCTCGATCATTGGTCGACGAGCAGCCCAATACAGTAAAGAAATAAAAAAATAATCACTAAAAAAAAGGGGAAACAGTTAAGAGCAGTAGGGCATATAATGAGCTGCTCTTCAGTCATGGGCAAGCCATGGTCGCAAAGGAGGGCATATATCTGTAGCAGCCAGTCCTATTCTATATGGGTGAATCTGTACGTAGTCTAGTCCGTGACAAGTCTGAAGCAGGCCACGCCGATCACTCTAGGCAAGGGACCGGAATTCTTGTTGATTTATTCAATAGGAAATTCCCCTTTTTCTCAGTGTCAGATTTTTTTATTATTATTATTATTATTGGATATATTCGCTTTCTTCCAAATAAAATCAAAGAAAACTCTTTCCCGGACTTGATTTTATTTAATAGTTGAATAAATAAATTACTGATAAAATTCAGCTTTTTAACTTTACATTTTATTGTATCATTGACAATTTTTCATTGCATTTTTACGCATGATATAAACTTACATTTCAAGCTACTGCCCATCATGCGATGCTGTTTTAAAGTTATAAATCCCTGAACACACACAATCGCTTGGATTCAGTGTGAAGCATCTATCGTCTTAGGTTCTTTTTTTTTCTTATAAACATTTATTCGCTTAGCAGTGTCACGGCGAAATTCAATTAAATGATTTCTGTGTGAATCTTTTCAGCAGAATGATGTCTAAAAACATTGAATGCCCGTAGGCGTTCGATTTAAAATATTTACTTTTTTTTACAATGCGTCTTAATACATTCATTTAAAATTTATAAATATGTATGTGGAACCTGATGGCATTAGCATTTTGGCGCTCAGTTTCACAAATTTCCTGTACCAGCCAGCGACGGTGCCATGAATGTGTGTAGTGGTTCGGGATCCCCTTTAAACACAGGTTTCATAGCAGATTCAGAATTGCCCAATGCAGATACACCCCAAGGTGTCTCCCCCAAATGAAAAACAATTAGCTTATTGCCTTTTAAAAGGATTATTAATGCCTGAATCATTTTCGCCTCTTGATGAAGAATGAAGTGGTATATGGGGATGTGAAGCAACAAGGACTATAATCCCCTAATCACTATATATATGAACAGTGAGTTTTTCCTTATTTTTAATACGTCATTCTCCACAACGCTCTACGATCGTGTTAGACCGGGATCTACTTTTTAAAGTGGATTCCGAACCACTACAAACATCCATGGCACCGCTGGGACTCGAACCCGAAACCTGTGGTACCGAGCGCCAGACACACGGCCATTCAGGCCCCACTTTTCGCCTCTTGTAGAAGAAGGTAAACGCCAACCTTGTAGACCGATTGTCAATGTAAACCTACACAATTGCCAACGAGACTTCTCGTTTTTCACTATGGATGATTTTTAGTGGTTCAGAATTCACGTTAAACTGTAGATCCCAATCTAATTAGCCTAAAGCGTGCAAAAAAATACCGTAGGGCGACAAACCAATCTCATTTTTCACAGCATTGGCAGAACACACGTTACTAACGACAGTCGAGTTCTCGCCATCCACTGGCTGATGTACACTACCAGACTTCTGTGACAATGGACGATTTTAGAAATATCGTATTTCTAATCCGGACTTTGACAAATCTGGATCATTTCCGCCCGCATTAGTTCAAATCCATTGTGTTATGGTCATGCTTCTTAAATCTCAGCAGAGGAACCATTCGCTGCAAATGAATGTAAATACAAACAGCCTCTCGTCTGTTGCATCTAAATAGGATCATATCCATCCTTCCATGTTCATAGAGAAACCAGTAAGTGCTTCACTTATGGGCAATTTCCCCTCCTTTACAGTGTTGGTCTTGCATTGTTCGCTTTCTCTGTTTTATAATCCACTGGATGTAGGCCATTCGAAAGAGCTTTTCGGGTGTGTGAGTTTAATAAAAGGCAGTACAATGGAAGAAGGACAGCCCTGCATTTCAATTTCAGACACACCCTGCACTTCCATTTATTCCAAAGTCACCACATTAGGTATACAATCCTCCATCGCTTGGCTGGTACAAACTTGACTCTTCCAGTTTTCTTGCTGATTACCACATTAAAATGCCATCATAAAAAAGTCACGTTTTAGAGTTATTGCATTATTCATCTGTCTGCCGCAATTCATTTTCTTTCGAGTTTTGGTTGTTGTTAACTGTAACCGTACATTCTGGTAAATTGCTTCTTTATATAAAATTCTGATGTTTGTAGGATTATGATATTCTTCATTTTAGAATTTTTTTCATTCAAGTACGCGTGCAAAAATATAGTTGTTCTTATTGTTTTTGAAATTCTATTTCCTCATACTTTTCTTATTTATTTTAGTTTTAGCGATTTTTGTTCTGAATGAAATGAATGTAAGAATTCGAAGAAATTTATTGTAAACATATTGTTGTCGGTTGCCGTTAAAAGAAATCTACAACTGCTACAAACGAAATCTTATTCTAATTGTTATTTTTAATCTTTTTGCTTCTTAATTTAATAAGACATAATGCATATTTACATATTTTATTGTTGTTGTAGTTATTTACATATTTTATTGTTGTTGTAGTTATTTACATATTTTGTTTATAATACATATTTTATTGTTGTTAATTTTTTTATTCTATCAGCTATAGGAGTTCTCCATTTCTTTCTTTCTTTTTTTTTTTTTTTTACTTTTTAATTTTCTGCTAAATTTAATGCTAGTACGAATTGCAATTCATTTATTGCAAAAAAAAAAAAAAAAAAAAAAAAAAAAAAGAAATCTATACTTAAAATAGAATAGAATAATGTAGTAGAACTAATTATATGTTTTTATTTAAAAAAAAAGACATTTTAAAAATATGTCGTATTACAATGTATAATTATACATTGTAATACATATTTTTAAAATGTCTTTTTTTTTTTTCCCAAAACATTATAACTATATTATTTACATGGAAATGGCATATTCCAAGAAGAGTTTTTGTTTTTATATGCTATATATAAGCTTAGAATTGAAGGAATTCAAATATCTAGATGTGAAGTTATTACTTTTATGTAGAAGAATTTATAATAAATTTTATATTCCATTAATTAGATAAAAGACAGTTATAAAACTTCAAGCCCTAGTTGCAGCTATCTGATCTGTGTGTTTTAAATAAAATGTAGGAAAATCTAATTCTAATCCATTTAAAAGTGAATGCGCATATTGTGAAAAACGCATATAATAAATCTATAGGCTGGAACGTTCTTCTAGGTCGAAATATGGAAGAAGAATTCTTCAGATTAAGAAGTGATTCTGGTTCAAGTGTTTAAAATGTAATCGTTTGAATATTTCTGAAATTTTTAACAGAAATATCCAGATGATAATTCCTGTTCAAACTAGTTCTTTGAAAATTAATGAATTCTTTGAAAGTTAATAATTTTCCTTAGGAAATATTAAAATTAATTAATTAAAATTTATAATAAGATCAGATAATCCATTGATGTATTGAAATTTTTATGAGAAGATATCTGTTTTGGACATCATTCGATACCTTTTGCTCTGAATCAATTGCCAATTAGAGACAACACATTTAAGTAAAGTAATTAAAATTAAAATTAAATTTAAATGTTTTTAATATTGAAATATCATTTTATTGTTATTGTTACATATTGGATCAGAATAAAAAAATAATTTCAATTCTTAGTTCAACTTAAAAGTTCAAATATAACTAACTATCTATTTTTCTCAAGTCCTAAAATAAACTTCAAACTTAGATTTATTCATAGCAATAATCTTCTGAGCAAAAAAATATAAACTCTTGCATTCTTAAAAGAATTTTAATGAATCAAGTTTGAAAAGATCTCAAAAATTCTAAAAATGCCACACATTTTATCTCTAATGAATTATCTGTCTGAATAAGAACCCATAATAGAAAACTTCTAATCTGGTTAACAAATTGCATTCGATTTTGCTGCTGAATTATTATTTTTTATTTATTTACTTACTTTCCATTTTTATTTGCTTCGTGCATTATGTCAGTTTTTATTCGGTTTATTTTTCCGGAAAAGAAAACTGTTCGCTTGGAATACTTTCTTTCCACTCTATGGGGCACGTAAAATGGTTTTGCATGACCAAGTAACGTGAATATTTTAGTATTTTGACAGCAAAATTTTCATCCGACTGTTTACAGTTAACTTTTATCGTTTGCACGTTTTCCCCTTGACACCATTCGAACGTTTTCGAATCCCACTGCTGAAGATAATCCATTGTAATAAGTTGCAGACGAATTAGCCATCAAACGACTTTTTAAGAATTCCATTAGAATAGAAATACAGAATTTATTTCGAACAATGTCATGTATTTATTCCAAAATGATGATTTTATCTTAAAATAATTGATAGTTATATTCTAAAGTAACGAGACAAAAAAGTATTTTTTGGGGAAAATAGACTGTCAAGGGTAGATAAAAAAGATGGTAAGATTTAATCCCATATATTATTCTTAAATCGAATTCAGCTATTTTTATCTGATAAACACTAAATAATTTTTCCAAAGAAGTTTCTAGATTTTTCGTTATTTAATTGGTGTATTTTGTGTTTAGTAGTCTTATTTTTAGTTTAATTTTTAGAAAAAAATATTTTTTAGAGTATAAATTTATATTTTACACCTATTATTTATTCTTCAATAATTAAATTTGAAAAAGCATTTTTAGAGAAATAAAGTCAGAATATTAGAAGACCATTTTTTTAAAAAAGCATAATAATATTTAATATTATCTTGTTACAATATTATGTAAAAATACACAATCCATATCCGTTGAGCAACATTGCGTAATAATAAAATTACATGTGCAATATAAATATAACATGCTATTTTCCTAATTATAATTTGATTTTGTAACTAGAGGTGGATGATTCTCAATGATTCATATCCTTTTCGAATAAATTTTTGAAAAAAGATTCCTGTCTATTTTGCTGAAGATAATCCAGTGTAATAAGTTACAGACGAATTAGCCACCAAAGAATTCTATTCGAATAGAGATACAGAATTTATTTTAAACAATGTCATGTATTTATTCCAAAATAATGATCTTATCTTACAATAATTGATAGTTATATTTTAAAGTAACGAGTCAAAAAAGGATAGAATTGGAAAGGATTTTTTGGAAAATAAACTGTCAAGGGTAGATAAAAAAGATGGTAAGATTTAATCTCATATATTATTCTTAAATCGAATTCAGCTATTTCTATCTGATAAACATTAAATAATTTTTTCAAAATGCTTTTTTGGCTTTTCGTTATTTAATTGGTAAAAATTTGTGTTTTATTTTTAGCTTACTTTTAAAAATAAAACAATAAAATATATTTTTTTAAATGTAAACTTATATTTTGCACAGGTTATTTATTCTCCAGCCATTAAATTTGAAAAAGCAATTTTAGAGAAATAAAGCGAAAATATTAGAAGACTATTTAAAAAAAAAAAAAAACATAATAATATTTAATATTAAAGAGTTTTTGCATAACGCTTTTTTATCGTCCGATATTTTTTTCTTCCTAGCGCGCATGCTCATAGGAAACATTGTACCTATTGCGCATGCTTATATGTAATACTGCACTACTTAGCTGTTCCTATGAGCATGCGCGTTAGGAAGAAAAATATCAGACGATAAAAAAACGTTATGCAAAAACTCTATTATCTTGCCACCGAACCATGTGATAATACACAATCCATATCCGTTGAGCAACATCGTGTTGTAATAAAATTAAATGTACACACATAAGTATAACATGCTATTTTCCTCATTATAATTTAATGTTGCAACTAGAGGAGGAGGATACGAATCATCTCAATGATTCATATCCATTGCGAATAAATTTTTGAAAAAAGATTCGTATCTACTTTTTATTTCAAAGCATATTATTTTTTAACTGAATGCCAGTCTATATAATATCGAGATTTTCTATTTATATTCTATTTTTTATACTTCTATTATTAATATTGTTGATTTCTATTCTATTAATATCGATTTGTTCTATGTAATATAGAGTTTTCTATTATTTACAGTTTTCTATTCGTTCAATAAATTGCTAGTTCGAATATTTTTGAAAGGATAAATTCGTATCACTCATACTGATGAACTAATTCGTGTTTTTATATAATATAATATCTTCTTCTCTTAAATTAAAAAGAATTTAATGGATTAAAAATTGCGAGAATCCATTGTTTAACGGTTTTTTCTTCAGACATAAGAATGGTGGGAAAATATTTTATGAAAAAGAAGATGGCAAACAACAATTTCAATGTAAAAACCATTTAGCAAATCACAGTGTATTCATCTTTGGTTCCCAGACACCTTTTCCTTTTAAGTACTATTTGTATCCGGTGTTTAATGATCAACAGACCGAACGGTTAGCTTGCTCTTCTCAAATATTCTCTTTTTTAATTATCAGAATGTGCAAACAAATCAACGGACAACAGAAAAAGTAGTCCAGAATTCTTTTAAAATGAAGTTCAGTGTGTAAATAGGTTAACAGACTTCTTTTCAGAACATTAAAAATATTAAATAGCCATCATTTAAAAAAAGAATAAGAACACATTAGAAAAGAAGAATCAAAGAACGAAGCATTCCGTTTTTCGATTTCATATTTCATGGTTCAACAGCGGGAAATTTATGAACCACCTGTTGATGATGTTGATTTTACGGTGCTGTTTACGATCATGGCCAAGGTACCCCTTTATCCATCTCCCCCCTTGACTTATTATTTGAAGTGTTTAAATTTATTTGGTATATTTATTATGTTATCTTTTGAACCTGCTAAAAGTATGTTTCTTCTTTTGAATTAACGTGAACGTAAATACTGTTTTGAGAATGAGTAATGTATTTAATTGCCTTTGGAATTCAATGAGTCTTTTTAAAAACTTGGATAATATTCCTTAGCTGAACATTTTAAAATATTCAAGTATCGTTTGCTTTTATTTACGTTAAAGAAATTGGAATAGGATAGGCTAAAGAAATTATTCCAGAACTAATTTTAGTAGATATCGTCTGCTAGCTTATGTATAAGAGCAACTCAAATAGATCTCTAAATTCGGTTTGTTGCTCTATGTCATTTTTTGCACAGTTTAGACTAATTAGACCGGGATTTATAATTAACGTGGATTTCAAACCACTAACAAGCATCCATGGAACCGCCAGAACCGCCATGGAACCATCTTGGCTTGGGGAACCAAAGGCCAGAGCGTCAGCCAATTGGCTATCAGACCACTGATGTCAATAAAAATTGTACTTTATCTATTCATTTGAAAAGATTTAGATGTTGCGATTCCTAATACCTCTTGGTTTAGTTTGTCGCTCTACTGTCTTTTTTTGCACACTTTAGACTAATTAGACCGGGACGTACAGTGTAATGTGGATTATGAACCACTAATAAACATTCATACCTACGATAGGATTCAAACCTGAAGCACCAATGACTAGAGTTCTAGCCAATTGGCCATTGGGCCGCACTAATATCTCTCGGAGAGCAATATAATTTTTCAAACACCTGAGGGATATTAGGCAATTGCTACTTCTCTTTGAAGGACATGGCAAGGATAAAAGTACTAAAGCCAACTCAGTTTGAAACAAACGCTAGATGCTAGAAACACACTTAACAATAATATTAAGCAAGATTTCTGGAGTCGTTCAGTAAGACTAATTAAGAGCCTAATTACTAACTTCTAATGAAGCAAAGCACTCACGTTTCAAAGACTTCATTATTCTCGTAACAGCAGGACACGATTTAATCTATGACCAGAAATACTGGAAGTATATTCTTTAATTGTTAATACATTTCAAGAATTTACTTTATAGTTTTAGTTACTTTTAAATATCAGACAAAGGTTCATTTTTCGTATCAAAAATAAGAAATAACTATAAAAATATTTTAAAAAATGTTCATTGAAAATTTAAATCCCTCGGACTCTCTTCATTTCTACATTATTCAAAAATCATGTTTTTTTTATAGCTGTTCAGTATTTTAAATAAACCTACAATATTTGTAATTTATTTTTGTACTTTTTTAATGTTGCAGTTCTAAATATATTAAAGTATACAACATTATAATTTTCATTTACAATTCATTGACTTTTAGTATTTAGCAGATGAAATAAATTATCCATTGTATGATGATTTCATTGGTTTGCATTTTTTCTTTTTCTGACTAGTCTTTCATGTCCATTTTTTTTTTTTTTTTTTTTTAAATTTATTTTTTTTTTTTTTATTCCTCATTTTTAACATCAATCTTCCATACATTTATTTA
Source organism: Caerostris darwini (assembly GCA_021605075.1). Taxonomy (NCBI): domain Eukaryota; kingdom Metazoa; phylum Arthropoda; class Arachnida; order Araneae; family Araneidae; genus Caerostris; species Caerostris darwini. The sequence goes on from BPLQ01003400.1 coordinate 28,664, forward strand.
AATTAATTTCTTATACTTTCGATTTGTGATGAATCCTTACAATGTTAGGTTTTAAAAGAAGTAATTAATTTTTAAATATTAGCTTTTTAATAAATAATAGTAATTAGTTAATAGTAATTAGCTTTTAAAAAAATATTTTGATATTAAATATTAGGTTTTAAGACTTTACAAATATTTAGGATTTAGATTTTTAAAGAATAATTAAGATTTAATTATTTTGCTCCAGGTTTTTTTTTTTTTTTTTAATTAAGGTTTTAAATATTATGCTCTAGATTTTTTTTTTAAATTTAGATTTTAAATAAAATGGGCTTTAGCTCTAGGTTTTTAAAAAATTGTTTAAGTTTTAAACATTACACTCTAAGTTTTTACATATTTAGTTTTACATAAAATATTTAAAACATTTAAATCGTGCATTTTTTAATTTGATAGTAATGAAATAAAAAATACACGATCACATAAATACATTTTATGAAAAAATCAGGATTTTAGATATTTATTTTTAATTTTAAATGATGAATACACAACAAATCAGAATCTAATTATTAGCAATTTTGACGTTCAAAATAATTAAAATTTGTGTCATCATCTTCTTCCATGTTATTTTGTTGATTTTTTTTTTTTGTGTGTGTTATTTGTTAATTTATGTTATTTGTTGTTATTATGTAATTTGTAACTTTTATCTGTAGCAAACAAATCGCCCTTCTTGAAGAGAGAAGGGAGGTTTTCAAAATTTTGAGAACCACTTTTAGATCGTGATAATTCACTCTAATTTTCATCCTCAAAAAACTGAAAGTATAATGCAAGCTACAATTGGGAATTAAATCATCGTCTATTTGATCGTTAGCTTGCGCAATTAAGCTGAACCATAAGTGGGTATCATCATCATCAACGGCGCAACAGCCTTATGATGAGCCAAGGTCGTTCTGCTTGCTGGTAGATTTCGAGACAGGAGATTTTTTTCTTTTTAAAAGCTAGGATTGCCAGCCGCACGCCCAACGCTCTACAGTCATATTAGACCTGAGGGTCTGATGCCCGATTAGATAGCTCGGTAACACAGATTTCGGGTACGAGACCCAGCGGTGCATGGGTGTTTGTTGTGGTTCGGAATCTACTTTCAGCCGTAGGTGCCGGTCTTATATGACCGTAGAGTGTCACAGAGCCCAATCAGACTTCTCTCACCCAAATCATTCCCAAACTGTAAAAGGGCAACTCAGCTCTAGGCACAGTGATGTGGTGTGGTGTAGTAGTAATAGTCATATTAGACCTGGACCTACGACTTAAAGTGGATTCCGAACCACTACAAACATCCATGTACCAGAAACCTGTGACACCGAGCTCTAGTCACTCGAACATCAGGCCCCACAAGTGGGTATACAATGCTAAAATTATCTTAACAAATTATTACATGGCCATACTTCATTTCGAACTCTCTTAACTCGAAATTCTTTGCTACTCTGTTGCCACATAACTTTACTATAATTAGCAATTGCATTATCTCACGCAAATTCTCCTCTGCCCACGCCTCTTCTCACCCACATTGCAATTAATCTCCGTGCCATCCAACCCACTTTCCCGCAACTTCTTCCTGCTCCGTACCACTAGGTACAAATTTCGCTCTGTACGCCTCTGTTGCTCCGTAACCGTGACCGCCTCCTCTTGTTCTTTTGAGTGTGATCACCTTTTTCCGGTCACGCCTACATGACTCGGTAGGTGTCGCTTTTGCATGCTTCTTGTAAGGAAGTTTTGGGGTTGCGTTGACCATGAATTCGGCTCTGTTTTTTTGTGCTGCTCTATTCTGTTGAACTCTCTTTTGTGAATTCGATTAAAATTAATGGTGCTCTCTGTTGTGAACTTTTAACCTTCAACAGTATGGCTCTTGCCGTACTGAAAATTTTCGAGGTCTTTCTTTGAATATGTTGGCATGTATAATACATTTTTATAAACATAAAATATCAGATGTTTAAATTCTACACAGAAGAAAATTTTCATATTTTAGATTGCAGGATAAATTGGGGCAGAGGCCAGTCTCAAATAACCTTCATTTGGATTCATACAATTTTTCATCATCATTATCATCGGCTCAACAGCACCGTGGTGGGTCAAGGCCATCTGCCTATTGGCAGATTTCTATACAGGAGATTTTTTTCTTTTTACGGGATAGGATTATCAGCACTATGTCATATTAGACCGGGACCTATGGTTTGAAAGAGATTCCGAACCATTACAAACAGCAATGGCTCAGGCGGGACTTGAATCCCAAACCTGGGGTACCAAGTGTCAGAAGGTTAGTAACTCGGCCATCAAGCCCAATATAAATATCATAAAAATAAAATAAAAAATTATGTACATAGAGATCTCGCATCGTTATTAACAATTGATCTGATCTTCTGCTTTGCAATCAATTAGAAAAATATATTAACTGATTATAATAATATTATAATAACTATTCAACTAATTATAATGATGAAAAATAATTATTTCTGATATTTAAACGTTTACTTTTGTATTAAACTAAAGGTACAAAGTGTTTCTGTTATGATCTTTCATCGAAATCTGATATTTAAAAAAATACTAATTACACTCCACGTGGTATGTGCATTTCTAATATACACGGGTCTATTAATTTTCAATCAAATAGTTCGAAATAATGTTTCCACTTATGTTTATTTACTATTTTATTGCTCACGCTCATGATTATGCTTACATTTATTTACTATTTTATCGCTTACGTTCATGCTTATGCTTACATTTATTTTGAAATTATTTTCGGACAATAGGTACAAGCCTGAATGGCCGAGTGCCTAGTGCTCTGGCGCTCGGTACCACAGGTGTTGAGTTCGAATTCCAGTGGTGCCATATATGTTTGTAGGGGTTCGAAATCCAATTTAAACCGTAGGTCCCGCTTTAATAGAAACGTAAAGCATTGTAGGGGCAGTGTTACTCATGTCCATAGCATATCTTCAAGCTACACATGCCTTCTTGGTAGTGCTAAATGAGTAACAGCGCTGTACCCGTTGCTTATGGCATAAAAATTAACTGTCTCTGTGTTCCAGCTGCATTAGAACAACAACACATACAAGCAAGTGAAAGTGCATAAAAGTTAACGTTGCACATGAAAGCTAGCGAAGAACGTAATTGCCATTCTAACAATGAAAAGTTAATCTCAGAGGGTTTTTTTATTTCAGAAATTTCATCAAAATTTGTATTTCGAAAACGTCATTTTTTTTTTTTTGTCTTCCCATTCTTTCACTAAATAACCTAAATTTTATGAAATTCTATTATCTTCGGAAATTCATCTTATTGTTAAATATGTACGAATAATTAGTTTCCCAAGGTTAAGACCTGAATAGAAGATCCTCTTTCACAAAGGAATGCAGTTCTCGCACCTAGATAAAGGACCTCCCCATCCCATCCTTAACAAACGATCTTGCTAACGGCAGATTACGATATAGCAAAGATCTCTGTGCACAGGAATAACCTGACGCAGGTGCCTATCTGTGATGCAATCTATTGCATCAACGATGAAGGAGCCACATATGAAATGCCTCTCATTTAACGACAGCGGCCGAGGCGACGTGTCCGTGTTTCGGAAGCAGTTCCCAACCCTCGCTATCTCTTCCGGTTCGTTTCGCATCTGGAGATAGTAAGTCGCTGACCCTGCGGATTGGCGGAACGGGGTTTCGGTTTTTCGTTAGCCGACCACAGTGCCATCTACCTTTGAGATCTCGAAATACAGTCGACTCTGGTGAAAAAAACAATACTCGGCCCCTAGCATAAATTAACTAGGATATTAACTACAATTAGGGAATTACTTATAATCAGGGAACTAACTTTACTATATAAAGGGGCCGGATGGCCAAGTGGTTAGTGCTCTGGAGTTCGGTACCACAGGGTTCGAGTTCCAGCGGTGTCATGGATGTTTGTAGTGGTTCGTAATCGACTTTAAATCGTAGATCCCGGTCTAATAGGATCGTAGAGCGTTGTGGCTATAGTGTTACTAGCGTCCGTAGTATATCTTCAAGCTACCCTCTTGGTTGTCCTAAGTGAATAACGTCGGTGCAGCCCTTATGGCATAAAAAGATCCCGGTCTATTTGCCACTGCATTAGGAAAAAAAAACTCTGGTGGAAAAAGAAACATATTTGGTACTTAGCATAAATTAACTAGGGAATTAATTATAATTAGAGAATTAATTTTACTATATAATAGCGGATCTAGCAATGCAAACAATAGTGAAGTATTGCTACATCTGAGAATATATATGAATTAAATAAATACAACGCCCGACTCGTGGCTCAGTGACAACGCTCGCCACTGATGAGCATTAGGGCTGAGGTTCAATCCGCTGGCGGCTTTGTTGCGGACACCATTTCAAAAAACGTAGAGCCTCAATGGCTTTTGGGGAGTTCAGCATCTTGCCTCGTTTGTCGAACTACTTGGTGGGAGTTTTCCCGGGCTTTGTCCCATACAGCACTCAAATGCTGGGTAGTTCACCCCTAAATGTTCCCCCGGCAGGCACTGCATTTCTTTTTCAGTGACTTGAAGCCAAGTCAGACTTCTACCTACGGGTGCTCCATCACAACAGAAGCTGTCTCCCTTTCCTTCCTTCCATGAGTAGACTACTCATGGGGTGTTCGTCCCGCAATGGACACTGAAGATTAATCACAACAACAAAATAAATGCAATTGAAGCTGTATATCCATCCATTTATTCAGTTAAAATGGAATACCTTATATTTTAGCTTGTAGTTATAAAAATATGTAAATATATATGTAAAAAAGGTATACCTTATTTACATTTTATTTACACGTTTCAGGCCCCTAAAAGGGTGAAAATAGGTCATTGCTATATAAAAATGAGTACTTTCCAAATATTTTTTCTCTGTCGAAGACTATTTAAATAATAGTCCCATTCGTATTCCAATATCAACGCATTAAGTTCGCATGCGACTAGATAAGTTTCAGTTTTCAACTAGAGGCGTCAAGTTGCTGTCATTGCTTTCAAAAATGAGAAGAACTGGATAAAGACTGGCCATCCAGTTAACCTAAGGCCTTAATGGCATTAGGTTACAGATAATTTTTAAGTGCTTCGAATAAAAAACAAAACTTTTTTTATTATTTAGTATATTTTATTGCAATTTAATACTATGAAATTTACATCTACATCTTCATGTACAATATTGAATGGTCCACAATCTTTAAGCATAGATACAGATTTTTAACTGAATTATACCTGAGATAGTATATAGAGTGGTTCAAAACTTTTTTACATAATCTTAAAGGTAAATCAAATATACGAAAACAAACCTTTTTTTTTCCATGGTAATATGACCCAAGATAATGTCGTACATTTTTTGAATTACAAATTGTTCTTGTGTCTAGTATTTATAATTAATATTGCGTCTTCTGAATTACAAACTGCTCTTGTGTCTAATATTTATTATGAATATTGTGTCTTCTTAACCAATAATTGTTCTTGTATCTATTATTTATTAATATTGTTTCTTCTGAACTAAAAATTATTCTTGTGTATAATATTTATTATTAATATTGCATCTTTAGAATTACAAATTGTTCCTGTGTCTGATATTTATTATTAATATTGTGTCTTCTGAATTACAAATTGTTCTTATGTTCTTGCTTTTCGAATATTCCTCTCCTTTTTAATGTTAAAATAAATACACAACATGCATTTTAGTTGCAAAATATTTTTATAAAAAAAATATTCATTAATCTTTAAATATCTTCAAAATTTCTTACCCGTTTCTATTGTACTAAAAGTATATAAATTTATCAAGTCTATTTTCATCCTATTTTTCAGCATTTCTACATTGGAGCATAACACTACAATCAACAATAACTTATTTTTCTGTATCGCACATACTTTTGTACTCATAAACTGTTAAATCTACTTTCTTATATTTACAAGATATAATATCCTACAATCTTCTCAGGCACCAACTTTAAATAGTATACAGGCACTAAATTTCTAGAGAAATTGGAAATGTTCCCTTTTGTTACCAGACGTACTGGCAGACGAATCCGACAGGTCTGGCGCAGTCGAAGTCGTTCCATAAGTATTCCATCTCGGACATCATCTGGACGCACTGCTGGGTGCCGCCGCTGTCGTTGGGCTGGTCGGGACCCCACATGGTGTTGTTGTGCTGCAGGAGGGCCCCGTTGTCGTAGTAGAAGATGCCGTCGCGCTTGCGGACGCCGATCCACGCCTGCAGAATGTTGCCCTTCTTCATCAGGGCTGCAAAGAGCAATCCGTCAGAAGAATCGAAATTTTTGTTCTTAGTATATTGACAGTGTAGGGCCTGAATAGCCGAGTGGCTAACGCTCTGGCGTTCGGTACCACAGATTTCGGGTTCGAGTCCCGGCGGTGCCATGAATGTTTGTAGTGGTTCGAAATCCACTTTAAGCCGTAGGTCCCGGTCCTAATAGGGTCGTAGAGCGTTGCGGGGGCATTGTTGCTCCGCGTCCGTGGCTTATCTTCAAGTGACACGCGCCCCCTGTGTAATGCAAAGTGAGTAACGTCTGTGCAGCGCTTGCCTTAAGGCATCCAAGACCAAGCTGTTTCCCAGCTGCATTAGAACAACAACAAAAAAATATTGACAGTGTGGTGTGCTCATTGGGCAACCAGATTGTTTGTGACTAATCCTCAGTGTCCTGCAGTGCGGGACGGACATCCCATGAGTGATCTACTCATGGATGGAGGGAAAGGGGCAGCTTCTGTTGACCCGTAGGTAAAAGTCTGACTTTTGCTCCGTGACGCTCTTACAGTCATAGTAGACCGGAACCTACGGCTTAAAGGGGATTCCGAACCACTACAAACATCCATGGCACAGCAGGGACTCGAACCGAAATCTGTGGTACCGAGCTCCAGAGAGCTAGTTACTCGACATACAGGCCCTAACCAAATTGTAACTGGGTGGGGTTTTGTTGAGATACTTGAAACACAGGTTGGAGAATTCACAGTTTTGTTTACACACACATACAATAGGAGACATACAATATTTAACATATTTAAAGACAGATAATTAATTATTGCTGCCAATCACTGCCTATTTGGTCTTAGAAGCCAATTAAGATCCCACCTGATTAAAAGAAGAACTAAAATTTTACTGTAAAAAACTCTCATAAGACCAGTATTAACATATGCATCCGAAACATTGTGATTAACAGCAAGAGTTGGCAATCTTTGAAAGAAAAGTGCTAAGAACTATTTTTGGTGGTGGCAATGACAATGGAAATTGGCGAAGAAGATACAATTTTGAACTTTACAAACTTTTTAGAGATATTGACATTCTAAAATTTGTTAAACTGAACAGAATGAGATGGGCCGGTCAGCTCATGAGAATGGAAAGTGATAGAGCTGCTTTGAAGGTTTTCAATATAACCCCTTTTGGACAGCGACCGAGGGGAAGACCGAAATAGAGATGGGTCGACTGTTTAGACTTTGATTTTAATGTTATTAAGATAAAAAAACTGGAGGTTCACGGCCAAGAGGAGAACAGCCTGGCTGGATCTTTTAAAGAAGGTCAAGGCCCACATCGGGCTGTCGAGCCGTTATGATGAAAATATTGACAGTGTTGTGTGCAGGCTACCAGATTGTAAATAGGTGTGGTTTTGTTGAGATACTTGAAGCACAGGTTGGAGAATTCACAGTTTTCTTTACACACACAAACACAACACACATACAATTGGAGACATATACTATTTAACATATTTAAAGACAGACAATTATAGATTCGTGGCAGGACTCCACTTCTAAGTCAAAAAACATGAAACTCGGCTAGGCGCAAGGTGCGTGAAATATATTTCCTCACCGGGGGAAAAGTCTATAGACCAACTAATGCGCAGTATTAAGAAGCTGACTTCGCTTCGAGTCGTTAAAGAATGAGGGCAATGATTTCTGGAAGGAATTTTTAAAGGAAATTACCCCGCATTTGCTTATTGTGTGGGAGAAAACTCTGAAAATTCCCAACCGGTAGTTAAGATGCTGAACATCTCAAACGCCATCGAGTCTCTACGTTTTTTTAAACAGTGTCTACAAAAAAGGAGTCAGCAGATTGAACCTCCGCCCTAAGGTTCGGCAGCGGCACGCGTTGCCACTGAGACATGAGTTGGCGAATATATATATATATATCCATTAATCTGTTATATATATGTGGGATTTGTTGGTGTCGTGATCACCAGATAGCGACACTTGCTTGTCTTTGACAGAACTGTTTACAACGTGGGGGTTTATTGAACTTTGAACTCTGACCCCACGAGAAGGGGAGAGGGCCCCGGTAGATGAGAGAAGAAACCCCCGCAGATGGACACGGAAGAGACGCTGGCAGGAACTCTGGCGAGAGGCTGCGTGAAGCAGCGAGAGAATGGACGGTGCTGTTCCTTTAATTAATTGCTAATGTAAATATCATTGTAAGATATCATAGGAATAAATGGCTTCATTTAAAGTAACGTCCCGTTACTGCGTTTTGCATGTGAAACACCCCTAGACACCCACTTCAAAAGTTCATCTTTGTTTAGACTGGAGGAGAAGTCTAACAAAACTGTAGGTTCGGCCGAAATACATCAGTTGAAACCGGTGTAACCCTACAGAAATTGGGGTTTCGGCTGGAATGCGTCTTTTGCAAGCGGCTAAATCTACATAAATTGGGGGCTCGGTCCCGGGATGAATTCGTTGGACTGTTGGAAGCGGCTAAATCTACATATATAATATTCCATTAATTCATTATATATATATAATATTCCATTAATCCATTTTATGTATATAATCAAATAATTTTCAAATGATTTTTGCTTGCGTCCTTGCGATCAAGTTACAGTGAATTTATACGGCATTCAAAAAACAGGGAGTGTGTTTCATTGTAGTACTGATTTCCATGTATAATACTTTTTAAAAAGCCTCAAATTATTGCCAGAGTTGAGTTCATTGCAGTACAGGAACTTCAGAATAAGAAAAACATGCGTTTGAAAATCAGTTCTGAAATATTAAACAGGCATGACGAGAACATAACACATAAAAAATAAAACGATAGTCGCTAGATTATTGCTTGGAGGGTAAAAGTAGAACTGGAAGGCTGTAAACTGAATTGTGAGATGACCGGTTTCTCAAAACATTGTTCCTTCGAAAGTGCTGATTAACTGCACATGTTTTTGATAAGAGAATGGCCTAATGAGTTCATTGATTATGCAAATATAAAAAAAAGTTTTAATATCAACTGCCGTCGTGTTTATCATTTGTGATCTGCGTCGCTTCTAACGGAAGAAATTAACATTCATTGCCAAAAAGAAAAGAAGTTTCATTCCTACGTAAATGACCTACATCAGCTCTTTATTTCCTTTTAAGCATAAACGGAGTAACCGTAAACAAACAACATCAATATTTTTTACTTTAATTTAAAAAACCAACAAGTGATACCGTTTATTAAATATCAATTAACATATTAAGTATAAATACGAATATTTTATTAGTTATCTATATATAAGTACGTATTTCTTATTTCCTCTTCCCTAAATGATATTTCATAATATAGTGGGCAAATATTAAAGCAACTGTTAATTAAATTACGTTGACGAGAATTAGCAGTCGGCTCTAATTGACGAAACGAAGAATTAACGGTTACTCTTAGCAGTGGTATTCGACCTCGATGCTAGATGATGCTAGGTATCATTTTTAGATAAGTGCTATCTAAAAATAAATAATTAAATGGCGGCATTTTGATTTTGTTTCTTTTCTTAAAATTTTATATTAAAAGAGGTATCATTTTTAGATAAGTGCTATCTAAAAATGAAACAAAATCAAAATGCCGCAATTTAATTATTTTAGTAATTTCTTATTTATTGAATAAGAAATTTTAACTTTCTGCAGATGTAAAAAAAATAGTGCAATTGTTGGATACCGAAATAATAACATAAAAATGTAACATTTCTCTTAGTAAGTTTCCTGTTAGATATAGTATAATAGTATAGTTATAATTCACATTAATGTTGTTGGTCGTATAGTATTCATATACATAACTTATCCACACAATAAATAATTAAGGCGTATTAAATTTAACGATTAATATTAACCGTTAATTTATATCACCATTAATGGTTATTGTTAACGAAAATTACCAGTTTAATTAAAGAAAATTAATGAAAATCATCCCCACCAGTCACTTTTCTAGGTGCGAGCGCCCTATCATACCATTTTGTTTAGGGAAAAAAAAGCATCTTCGTACCTATCAAAGTTTCGTGGTCGCGCCAGTTCTTCGGCATGGCCAAAAAGGCTTGCTCAGTTCTGCAGGCAGCGTGAGCTTCTTGCCAAGACAGAGGTGTCTTGAAGAGCTTGAATTTCACTGAAACACAAAAAGTAGCATCAAGTGAAGTGCAAAATGTATGGCCAAATCATTTATTATTCGAAATGAAATCCCAGTAATTCTCGTATAAAACGAGTAAAAAAAATTCTTCATAAATTTTATACAAATTCGTATATTAAATACAGTTCGCGCCAACGCGCAAGGATACCCCTAGCGGCGAAAAAAGTGTGTGTACACATGCGCCTGCGAGCGCATAAGTCCGAGTCTGAGGCAGTGTCATGCCAGAGAGGCAAGAGTGAACAGCACGGCTTCGAGTGGCTGTGACTGTCGTGTAAATAAAGTGATTGTTACGTTTTAAACCTTTGGTTTTTTTATTGTGTTAGTGTGAGTGTGATACAGTCCGCTTGTGTAAGAGAACATGTGTGAGTGCTTGTGACGAGAACAAACACTGACCACAAAAAATAAAGCTTTTTTTTTTTCAGAATTAAGAAACACTTTATAGTTAATCAATAGAAATTAATAATACATAATATTTTCTACGTTTGCAAAATACCATTAAAAAAAAGGGATATTTTCTTGCTTGCTTTTCTTGCTTTTTTAACGACTTCCAAACTTTACTTAACATTTTGAGTTTTTTTTTTTTTTTTTTTTTTAAATTCCTACCTTTATTCTAAGAATTAAAAAAATATGCTAAATAAATATTTATTTATAACTCCAGGTGTGTGACTTGATGTCAGTCACTTCTCATTTCAAAGGTATGTAACAGATTCGACTGCCACTATGTACCACAAAAACGAAGCTTTACGCATAAATGACAAACTTAATTATTTTCAAGCATTTTTTTTTAAGTAAAAATTTTTTTAACTCTTTTTATTTTCAATCCTATATGATGGCTACTTGTAAATGTACTTTACTAATTTCACACCTCTGCACGTTCTATTAAAAAAACTTATCTGTATTTAAAAACTAAAATTCTTCAGAGCATTCATTAAAATGCCATGTCCAAACTTGCATGCTTAAGTTATGAGCGGCGCATAAAAAACTGATATGCTGCAATCTGGAAAGAACTCGAAAGGCATGTTGTTCCGCACATAGAAGATGAAATTTCTCTTTGCATGGCGTGGTATTTTGATAGTGCATCAAAAGCAGCATTCATATTAAACACTGAAAGATTTGAGCGCCACTAACCAAACTAATTTGCTGCATTTTAGATGAAAATAGAAATACATTCGATTCTATCGACGAATGGATTTCTCCCGTAAAATAAAAGTATGGGTTCGAGTTCAACCATAACGGTTTCCCGAGTCCAAACTGCAACGCAGACAACTTGGACCAAATGTTTCAAATCTAGACGCGGTTGTAAATTTACAATTTTCTAAAAGATGGCTGCATGACCGTTCGCAGGGGGTTATAACGAGACGTGCCTTTCAATTTCAAATCGTAATTTATGGTTACAAACGAACATTCGGCATATTTTTTCAAATGTGAACTCGGTTTGGAACCTGATCGAAAATACAACTAATCAACTACATAAATACAACTGGTCAACTACAGTCAACTAGTTGGTTAATATTAATTGCTAGTACTAGCAACTTGCTATACACTAGCAACTATAAGCAGGAAGAAAGTAATACTCAACCTATGCATACACAAACAATTCAAATTCTTCTTAGTCTTCAAATTATTAGATATTTTTTGCATTTTTTCCAATGGAAAATAGTATAGTTGTACTTTTGAATTTTATGAATGGCCGTGGGTCGTAAATTACCATTTGATTTTTAAGCTGGCGTTCTTATATTTGTCAAATATATATATACAAGATTTGAAGAATCAAAGCTTTGGTACTTTTTTTCTCTGTAGAGAAATAGGATATGATAGATTTATCGGATTAATTTTTGATATTATTTAACGCATTTTTCTGGAAAAAAAAGTATTGTAAAAATATTGCCTGTATTCTTTTGAGAATTAAACAACTGATACTACTACTAATAATAATATTTCAATAAAGAAACTTAAAATATGAGAATATCATTTTTTATTATCCTCGAAAAATCCTCACACATTTTAATTACTATCATTATTCTTATTTAATTAGCATAAAAATCATCTTTGAGTCAAAAAGGTTATCTTCGAGCTTAAGCAGTTATTTGGTACACATAGTTGATTTCCCAGTATCTGAAAGATGGAACGTGCCCTTTAACCCCGTTATCCCAATCGCCAAGTTTCGTTCCAAGGAAATGGAAGTGATTCGTGGAACAAGTTTTTAGGAAATGGAAGATGTTCATGGAACATGTTCCAAGGAAATGGAAGTTCCATCTGTGGGGTTCTTGAAACAAGTTCCATTAGTGAACCGCATGTTCCAAATATGGAACGCGCGGCTCGCAGGTGTTCAACAACAACAAAAACAATATTAATAAGCAAATAAGAACTCACGGCATTTATTGGAGCACTTTCCTTTGGATTCACACTGCTTTGAGATCATGAATTCTTTCTGAAATCAAATGAGTTAATAATGTTATTAACATCTGATTCCATTTTAAACATTTCCCGTCGAGTGTTGGAACTTGAATAGTGTGCAGTACTTCAGTAGAATCATTCATGCATAAGCAACAACTATTGATACTTACTCTATAAATACATTACTCACCTTTTCCAAGAACAAGTGGAACACTCCTCAATGAGTAGAGAACTACTTATACTGAATTCTGATATCTATCCTTACTTACTCGTACTTACACATCTGTCCTCACAGTCTGGTATATGTTGCGAAAAATCGTGTATGAATTCCTGAAATACACCTCAGTGCATATTATTACAAAACCCAATAATACATGAATAACAGTAAGCTTCTTCATGCAATAAATCTTCCAATCTTAATTGAATTCATCAAAAATATTTCAACTACTTTCTGCAAAAAACATCCACAATACTGGTCTACACTTTCCATTGAAGCTTACAATTCCACTCTGAATTAGAACCATTCTAGCACAGTTCCAGCTGGATTTTTCTAATTGAGACAAAACAGACTTCAAGCACCAATTTATCCAAAACTCGTGAACACTTCTTCGCACCTCTACATTTCAATATTACTTCAGTCATTTCTTACTGCATCATATGGTTGTACCTTTTGAAATACCGTAATCTGCTGTATTTTTCGTAATGTGTGTTTAGTTCAAGTACTGGAAATGACGGCCGTTTGGTGATAGTTGAGCTCCATCAATAAAAATCTTACTACTTTATTGTACATTTTTCTCACTTATAATGACGAGATGAACATTGTGTCTTATTAGTTGGTGATCTAATATATCTTCTCCGGGACTTTTTTTTAAACACTGCTTTTTACGCTACCTTTTTTATTCAATTTTGTATTATGAAACTGTAAGCCTGTTGGCCACTTTATAATAGAAATACTCCTTGGTTCGATCAATATTATTCCTTGTACAGCAGCCATTAGGAATGAAACGCGGGAAAAGGTTCTTAGTCTACATTCACGTCTCCAAACCTTATGGACAGACTTCTCGGTCTATGTATATCTATACAATGAATGTAAACATGGGAATTTCTGTACTGATTGCTTGCGTGGGACGGGGATGATTAAACTCTTTCGGCTTAAAATCCAACTCGTTAAACACCAAGCTTTTTTATCCCTTTCTTCAAATGTTGGTAACGAATGAAAAGACTCTGAAACGGTATATTAGATCACCAACTAATAAGAGACAATGCTCATCTCGTCATTATAAGTGAGAAAAATGTACAATAAAGTAGTAAGATTTTTATTGATGGAGCTCAACATATTGAAAAGAGTTTGAGCATGGATAAGAACCGTACGTCAGAAGCTTCCTCAAGTTCTTGGAAAAGCTTTATAAAATCTAATCTTAAAACGTTTTGATACAAATACCTTATAATACAGGCAATGCAAAAAATATCTCATGAGTTTCATAAAAAATAAATTATAAACAAGACTGTTTACATCAGCGGATATTGAAACTTTGCAGCAAGAATCTTTCATATCCATTAAAAATTCGTCTCTATTCTAAAGACAGGGAACAGTTCTAGAGGTTTACTGGACAATTGATTTTTCCAATTCAAACCGTCTACAACAGACAACGTTAAAATGAATTTAATTAAAAATAAATTATAAACAAGACTGATTTTTACATTAAAGGATGCTGAAACTTTTGCAACAATCTTTTATATCCAGTCTCTACCATAAAGACAAGAAACAGTCCTAGAGATTTATCAGGCAACAAATTTATAAATTCAGACTGTCTGCAGCAGACAATGTTAAAAACATCTAATAACTTTCATTAAATATCATTTATTAACAAGACTGATGTTTACATCGAAGGACACTGAAATTTGCAACAACAAATTTATCCAATGAAAAATCGTCTCTATCCTAAAGACATGGAACAGTTCTAGAGATTTATCGTGCAGCAGATTCCTCCTATTCAAACTGTCTACAACAGAAAATGTTAAAAATGTATCATAACTTTCATATAAAATAAATTATAAACAAAACTGATGTTTACATCGAAGGATACTGAAACTTTGCAACAAAACTTTTTTTATCCATTGAAAAGTTGTCTGTATCCTAAAGACAAGGAACAATGCTGGAGATTTATCGGGCAGTAAATTTCTCCTTTCAGGCTGTCTACAACAGACCATGTTAAAAGCATCTAATAACTTTCATTAAAAACAAATTATAAACAAGACTACACTATCCAAGATGTTTACATCGAAGGATAGTGAAATTTGTAACATGAACCTGTTATACCCATTGAAAAGCCTGCTTTATTCGAGTTCCAGCACTCACATTTACTCTATTCTCAATGCTTTATCTAACTGGTACTAAGTTAAATATTTAAGTGTCTCGCCTCTTTCGAGTAGTCGTCCACCAGGTCGAAGTAGCTGAAGCCCGGTGCGTCTTTCAGCTCCCGCTCTCCGTCGCACAGGAAAGTGTTGAGCATGTAGCAAGTCCTGTCGGCCCAGTTGAAGGACCGGCAGATCTTGGACTTGCCTCCCGTCTGCCTCTGCAAGCACAGTCCCAGGCAGTGGATTCGGGACACGTCTGGAAAAAAACAAATGAAATGTGAACACATGTGGTTCATTTTATAAAGGCAAGGAACGGTGAAATCAAAACTTGGCTGACATCAAAACTCAGAGTGCAACATTTATGGGGTACACAATCTCCAATCTTAAAGTTTCGACAGGAAGCTTACCCTGGAAGAAGAATTCGTCTCTGGTTTTGAAAAGAAAGTGTATTCTGGGATAAGTTAGAGACAGTCTCTGCAAAAATAGATAAAATATTTCTTCTTATTCGCTGCTCAAGTGCGATGAGTTCTTATTCTGGCAATTTCTTTCTGCATGTTTTCATAGACTTATTGATTCTTTTTTGGTTGGTCTTTCTTCACCGCCATTTTTACCATTTGGCAGAGTATCCATTGAAATGATGGGTCTCATTTCTAAATAATTTTTATGTTTATAATTTTAAAGATTATATAATTCATGAGTCATGAAAAATATATAATCCAGGCTTATATAATTCATGAGCCAGTACTCAAGATACCTGTGTATTATTAAGAGGACCATATCTTTCCTTTTTACTTTCAGCTGACATTTTTACTGTCAAATAGATGTCAGATACATTTTGTGATATTTTCCCTTTCTCAACTGTCTTGTTGGCAGCAACACACAAACTGTGCTGTACCACTAAAAAATCTATAGCATATCTTTCTTAACAATACAAAAGTACATAATTTTTTTGTAGTTACTTAATATCTTGACAAATATGGAATTTTTCACGGAAGCCTCTCTATTATTAGTATACAATAGTATATTAGTATACAATATATTAGTACACAATACATTAATATACAATTGTATATTTAGTATGTTAGTATACAATATATTAGTACACGATATATATAATATTGTGTTACTTTATGTTTCATCATTAGTTAGTTTCGTATTAGTTTTCATAGAGAGTTTTATAGTTTATTAGTCAGGTCTTACTAAACATCTTACGAAAAAATAGTCTTCATTTATGTTACAGATGGAAAGTCAAGAAAACATCTACAATTATGAAACAACAGCAACAATATAATTATGAAACACACTATTAAAGTAATGTTAATTTTAACATTTTAAGTGAGTTAACAGTTTAAGATTGTGCCTTCCAAACAGAGGGTTACAATTGATAGAAATATACGATTCTGAAAAAGATAAGACTGTTGGTCTTTGAAAAAAAAAAATACGCAGGAAAATTGTTTGGTGCTATTAGGCAAAACGATGTCTACAGAATACAATGTAACCATAAAATTTACAACAGATTCAAAGAACCTGATATTGTAAAAGTTATGAAAGCCAGCAGTATTAGATGGTTGGGACACGTTTTCAGATATAGCGACTCAAATCCAGTTGAAGATGTTACTTTTTCAATAATTGAGGTCACCCAAAGAAGAGGAAGGCATCCCATCAGATCGGTTGATTCTGTGGAAAGAGATCTAAAGAATCTGGGAGTCAACAGAGGACGATCTATTTCGCCGGACAGAGTTAGTTGGAGAAAGCTCATGGCGACAGCCTTGGCCTGTAACAGGCTGTATTGCTGACGAAGAAGAAGATCTTGTTCGATGTAAACTTTTATGTCTTTTTAATCGCAGGACATCTTAATCAGCTGCGAATAGCTGCTTTTTATATCCTTAGAATATATTTTTCGGTAGCAGTAAAACAACTGTTTTTACAAATATTCACACATTGCCAATTTAACTTGATTATTTGCCTATTTTGAATGAGTCTTGTGGAGTTTCCTGCCATCATAATATTTTCCATTTTAAAGGTCAATGGTATTATATCTTTATTCTTAACTTATGGCGGGAAAAAAACAGATTTTCGATTCTAACTCAAAAACCATTTAATGAAATTTGTAACGCTTTCAAAAATACATATTAAATAAGTAAATTATTAATTCAGTAGTACTTTAAATACGTAAATTATATTATTACAAGGTATTTTACGGTAAGTTTACATGCCAGAGAAGCGCTGTAATTAGTAACTCGTGTTAGCTGATTGTGTTCTATTGCTATTTTGATAAAAGAAAAGATTCGATGACGATTATCATAGATGCGTCAAGTTGTCTGGTGAGAGTTTTCTGGATTTTTTCCCATAATGGAGACAAACATGAGGTGAATTCCTTCCTTCAACTCCCATTCGTGCAAAAAAATGTTCGGTGTAACACAAAAAAACCTTCTTTTTTGTTGCTGCCTGATTCAATGCATGATTTTAACTTAGAGCAGCTATGTCCTGCATTCTATAGTGAGCAGGTATGGGTGGGCTCCAGATTGTAACTGGTGCGGTTGGGTTAAGATACTAGAGGCACAGGTTTGGGAACTCGCAGTTTTATTGACACTGGCACAAACACCACACACATGCAATTAAACACAAACAATAATTAACCCATTTAAATTAAAAGACGGATAATTATAGCATCGTGGAAGAACTCCCCTTCTGAGCTTCTACTGGTGAGAGTCTGTAGGCCAATTGACGCCACAAGAGGGTGCTCTTGCCAGTGTGTAGGAAGTAGCAATTCTATTTTATATAGCTATATATTTCATATGTGTCTTAATTTATATTGTTTATGTTTTTCAGTATTTACTTAAAGATGAATAGAACAATTAGACATTGGAAAATTATAATTTACCCTAGAACTGTAATTGAATCTTTTAAACAAAGTATTTTTGTTGATTGAAGCTCTGAAAACACAAATAATCCCCATTTTGCATTTTTTTTACATGCTATATTCACTTTTTGTTTGTATATAAATAAAGAAGAATGTTTTAATTAATAAAGTTAAAAAATATGGAACAATAATATAATGTTTAAATAATGTTTTTAATGTTTAAAAAATAAAGAATGTTTTAGAATGTCTTAATTTCAATGAAAATTATAATATATATGTATTATTCTCTATATCGCAAAAAAAAAAAAAAAAAAAAAAAAAAAAAAGGATACACAAAAAAGAAATTTTGTACTTCCTAAATCAAAAGAAGTTTTCTTTAAATTTACTTCTAAGAACAAAATCAACTTGATTCATGCTTGTTTTTGAAACTATAAATTAAAACAAATTGGCAATTTAATTTTATTATTATTATTAAATTTTTAATTGTAAACATTTCATTCCACTGTCGACAACTCTTGTGATATGGCTGATAATTTTCTGTTCTTTTTTTTAACCCTGAAATTATTCGTTTTTTATTCAATAATCATACGTATGCATCGTTCATAAAATGATTAGAATGGTTTTTTTTTTTTTTTTTTTTGGTACTGTTATTATATTCACTAATTTGTTGTTTCTCTACTGATTATATTGCTTTGAAATTATAGAATATATGTTTTAAGAATCAAGAGAAACTCACGAAGCCTATAAAATCCTTGTACCTTGAAAATCCCTTTTTCAGATGATTGAGCCGAAAGAATTTTAATTAGATATTTTTAACTGCATAACAAAATTTTATCTGATACGTTTTGCTTCGAATGGCTCAAAAAAAAAAAAAAATTCAATAATACCTGTTTGGATTTTAATTTCAATGTCACTCAGGAAGAAATGTTAACCACACTCTTATGCATAACTTAACCCTTAATCCAAATTGGAAAACCCTCATTGTTCAAGAATATGACCTTGAATTGTCCGAATTAGCTTTCTACAAGGAATCGGAGATTAATGTCAGGTTAAACCAGAATCATTTTTTATTTTTCTGTTCAGTTAGGGCGTAGAACAGTTGTTAATGACAAACATTAATGTATCCGCTATCACGTTTTACGTCTATCAGCACTGTAAAATGAAAACCTTGAATAATTTAATAAAGAAAATCGAAAGATTTAATAATAGAGCAAAGTGACTGTGACTTTGCTTAATTTTATATACAGACACATATTTTTAAATAATGGAACAATCATTTAGTTTTTACATTGAAAACTTTGACATAATGGGATAATGAACAATATTAGTAATATGAAGCAATTGTAAATCAACTTACGTAAGATGTATCGTACTTTGTAAAGCATTTATAAAAAACTTTAATTGATATTTTCTAGTTTTACTTTATAATTATTATTCGATACATTATATATGACTCGTAGTAAAAAAAAAATTTCAATTATACAACCAAATAAAATTCATTAATAAATTTAATTTTTTATATGTTCATATGATTTCTTTTCTCGGTTATAAATCATCATCAATAGCACGACAACCCAGAGTGGGCCAAGGCTTTCCTTATGGAGAGATTTCCATGCATTCCTTTGGGTGACAAGTCTCAACAAAAATTAACCTATAATTAAAACTTCTGTCTTTTATTTTGCATCCTTGGGTCGTCCTCTTCCTCTTTGTCCCTGTGGCTTTGCCAAAACGAGCCTTTTTGCAGGGTTTAAATCATTCATTCTAAATATACGAGTAGATCAGTTTAATCTATAAATCATAATAAATTTTATAATATCTGGGTCGTTAAATTTCTGCGTTGTACCTTCTTTTCCAACAATCAATTTCCTTAACACCTCCAAGAACAGTCCTTAAAAGCTTCCGCTCTAATGGACCCAAATGGGCCTCATCAGATCTTGCGAAAGTCCAAGTTTCAGAGCCATAGACCACAGTAGGTATAATAAGGGTTTTAAATTCGATTATAAATACTTTCTTAAATTTAAGAGGTTTTCTTTTGCAGAAAATTAATTCAGATTTTCATAATTTAAATCAATTTTTTTTCCGAGATCACCTTTACCTAATTAACATGGATTGAGAACTTTTAGAGTACTAAATAGCAATTTTTAAAATAAAAATTGTTTTTATTAACAAAAAAAGAAAAATAATAATAACAAATACAATGTTCTTTTATGTTTTAAAAGCAATCTAGCCCAGAACTTCAGTTATAATTACACAAAAATAATAGATAAATTGAAAATTTTTAAAAATTCGTTCTTGTTTGCATGTAAGAAAGTTCTAGAACAAAATCGCACCAGACATTTCTTGATAATCGAGTTGAGTTTATAATATTTTCGAATTTTAAGACAGCGAAATGAACACGATGTAATTTGAAAAAATATATTTACATGTATATTAATCTATAAATTATTAATGTAATATACTTTTCCATATCTAAAATGAATTACATCAACCTAAAATGTCATTTTTTCCGCCATTTTTTTTCTTTTAAAAACTGTTTTTCAGCAAATTTTAAAATTGGAACAGCTGACTATTCTTAAATATCACTGAAAGGTAAATCCTACCATTTGTATATCATTTCCGTTGGCTAACACTATCAAAAGTTATTAAATTGTAAAGTTTATTGAAATTTATATATTCAGAAGTCAATTACTTGTTAATAGTAGAGCAATTTTATTTCTTCAGTTAACTGGAATTCTTCACTTAAGTATTTTTAGATATAGCCTAAGTATGCAGTCTCCCATTTATTTTTGTACCACAATCTAAATTTTTTATAGAAGCCTGGTGGCTGAGTGGCTAGTGCTCTGCAGCTCGGTACCACAGGTTTCGGGTTCAAGTCCCAGCTGTATCATGAATGTTTGTAGTGGTTCGCAATCTACTTAAACAGTAGGTCCCGGTTTAATATGACTTTAGAGCATTGGACATAGGGCTGACAGCCCTAACCCGCAAAAAAAAAAAAAAAAAAAAAAAAAATCATCTCCTGTCTCGAAATCTGCCGGTAGGCAGACGGCATTGGCCCCCCATGGGGCTGTCGCGCCAATTAAGAAGAAGAAATATTTTAAAACGTATATCATACTACATATTATGTATTTTAAAACGTATATCATACTACATATTATGTATTTTATAAGTATATCATACTGCAGATTATGTATTCATTATTTTTTTTATTAGATTTAACTTTACAATTTATAAAATAGACCCTTCATCATAGTTGATGTAGTAATTATCAGACATTGGAGTAATATATGGAATTACAATAGAAAATAGAGATCAAAACTAACATTTTTAATAGGGAAAAAAAATTATGATTGTCAAATATAAACGTCAAAATTGAAATAGATATTTTTTATTTATACCTACAATAGGAATATATAAATTTTAATAAATGCAAAAAAATATCACAATCCTTTTACTGCATTTTTTCTTTTTCCTATCGTCGTCCAAGAGCATTTCAAATATGAACGAGGGGATTATATTCAATAAATCGCAAGGTAATATTGTTTTTATTAATAAAAAAAGAAAAATATATTTAAAAAAATTTAATTAAATATTGTATACAAGAAGGAAAAACGAGGAGATTAAAGTTTAAACTTTTACCTTTTACTACAAACAGAGGTTTTACATCCAGTTTCTTGTCCTGACGATGCTGCGATGCGCTGTACTTGACATAGAAAGAATTCAAAGGCGGTGGAGTTGTAGGTGGTAATGTGGTCATTGGTGTTGTCATCGCCACAAGAGTACGAAGCATGGACATCAGGACTAAACCTCCTTCAAACAACATGATGTTTTCCACAGATTCAAATCAACAATATCTTGAAAACAGTCAATCAGTTGTAAAATCTTGTTCAACAAAAATCTTTTATGTGCTACTTTACAATTAATAATTGATGACAATCTTTAAGCCTTATCATGAAACAACTTCAAATATAAAAGTGAGGTTTTTAAATATTTTTGATGTGTTTGTTACAAGTCCCAACAAACATTAACCTTTAATTAAAACTTCTGTGTTGTGTATTTTGCATGTGGAACATCATTGGACATTTTAACCACCAATCTCAGTGAAGCCCCTCCTCTTTCAGAGATTTTTTTTTTAACCATTGCCATTTTCATCACGAAATTTTCCAAGCACTTATCGGTGGCAACGCAGCTTGGCGAACTGAGATTTTGTTTTGCTATTGTTACGCTAATTTTAGACATATATTCTGAAAGCAGGGACAGTGAAAATCCCATCATCTGATTGGTCTGTTGCAGGAGTGGTCTTAATTTAACGGAGTGCCTGAATTTGCAAAGCAATTTTCTGCTTCATAATCCTAAATTAAGGTATCAAATATACATATATGCGTAACACTGCATTATGTGGCGTTGAACGCAGTTCAGCCAAGCGTTCTATATTATAATGGATTGCAGATAGTCAGCCCTTTTTTTGTAGCGTAATGGTAATGGATAGTTTCAGTGTACAGTAATTTCAAACTCTTTAGAATTCCTGGATGATACCACGAATTAATTGGTTACGCCTTTTAAATCTAGAAGACAAAATTGGAGATAACATTATTTGTTTTATAAAATTTCCAGAATTTAATAATTAAATTGTGCTTTTTAAGTATCCATATCATGTTCATCCAGTGAATGTTAAATTATTAAAAAGTAAACGTTATCAGCTTAAAATTGTAATTATCACATTTATCAGCTTAAATATAAATTACTTAATTTCAAATTAATTGAAACACTCAATATCTTAAGCTGTTTTTTTTTAAATTAGATGATATTAAAAAAAAGTTTTATAAAAAAAATTATTTTTTTTTAGTTTTGGTTTGAACGATTTCATTTGGTAAATTAATTTTAAATTTTTTTAAATTTTCATGAATTCTTTTGGATGGAATAATGGAAATAATGGAATAATTTAAATAATAGAAAAATTAAATGAAATAATTTGGCATTCTAATTCATTAATGGACAAAAATGTATGATTATTAAAAACAAATATGTCATTAACATTGAATTTAATTGCAATTAATTTACACATAATACATTAATAACACATTTAATTGCCATTAACATTTAAGTTAAAATTAATAAAAATAAAACCCCTAATGATATCACATATAGAGTTTTATTAAGTGAATTGCGCTGTTAAGAATTATCAATTTTAAATTGTACTCTTTTTGTATTATCAATTCGCTAAAAAAAGTTGATAATGCATAAAAAAAGTAATTAAAAAAGGCTTTTTATAACATAAGCTTTTATTTAAAATTTGTATAATAATTAATAATTTAAAAAGAGGAAAATAATTTTTCATATAGCTTAATGAAAATGAGATATTAAATAATTCTCTTTACAAAATCAATTAAAAATATTATATTATGAATAATAAAATATGAATTATAATTCAATTCCTTCTATTAGCTCACACTCTCCCTATATATATCTTGTTCAAATTTTCAATCGTTCATAAAATACTTTTTATTCATCCACTCAAGTTCAAATACATTTTTTTTGAACTTGTAGTGGATGACACTGGATGTTAATACAGTTTTTTCAAATATTAATTCAGTAATTAAATTTTATTAATTAATTTTAGTTTTTTTTAGATTTAAGTTGCATATATCTACCAATAAATGGCGCCAGATAAACTTAAAAAAATAAATGAAAATTATTTATAAAGAACTTTCTGCAATAGAGTGGGGAAAAAAAGTAGGAATTGACTTTAAAAATTTTTTTCATGTTACTTGTTTTTTCATCTATACAACATAACAATTGCCCATGTAGTTATAAGAAATCTCTACAAGTTAATTTTAAAATTTAAACTTTCGCAATGAGCATTTTGAGTTTGAAATTTATTGCATTTATAATTTTTTTATATTCTTATAAATATTTTTTTACTTCATCTAATTATTGAATTTGATAATACTAAATATTGTTATATAAATATTTAAGAGATGCCATCATTACAAAAGATTCCCCCCAGTCCCCCAGAAAAAGGAGATGTTGATTGCAAATTTTTTAGCATAAAGTTGAATTATTTATTTTCTTTACTTCAGAAATAAATATTTACCCACTACTCTGATCGATTAAAAACAAACTGATTATTTTGAATGCAAGACATTTTCATGTTTTGTTCTATATTTTTCCATCCAATATCTTATTTCTGTATGAAGTTTAAAATTTATTATCTATCGAAATTTGTTTGTTTTATATTCTAGAATTTTTCTAAACAAAAAAAAAATCTTTATAATTTACAAATTCCCTTTTTTCCCTCTTACATCATAGATTTCTTCGCTCACAGACGAAAAAGGAAGTATTAGGTTCTTGATTCACATCTTGCTTTCACGGTGTGAATGTATTGTTAATTTTACTCCAGTTGAATTTGATGCTTTGAACAATACCGTCGCCAATGCTGAAATTCCAGTTTTTTTAAACGGTGTTGTCAATATCTTTATTCCGTTGCGTGGATAATATTGTTAATGCCCTTCTTCCTTTTGATGCAATTAGTTTCTTTCCATTCCATGGTTCCACTATTTAAATATTGATATTCCACATGTAGTTCCACCATTCCATGGTTCTCCTTTTTGAATATTGATTATCCCCTCATGGTTCCTCCATTTCATTTTTTACTTATTAATATTCCCCAAATGTTCCCCTTTTTTTAAATATTAATATTTTACGTGGGCTTCCCCATTCCTTTTTTAAATATAAGTTCTTCACATGAGGTCTTCCCTTCCACTTTTCAAACATTGATGTTCAACCATTCCACTTTTTAAATATTGATGCACCAATTTTTAATTACTGATGTTCCACATTCCTCTTTATAAATATAAATTCCACACATGATTCCTCCATTCCACTTTTTGAATATTAATATTCCACCATTCAATTTCTAAATATTGATGTTCCACTTTTTTATTACTGATGTTCCACCATAGCTTGTTATAAATACGTGTTCCTCACATGAGGTCCACCCTTCCTCATTATAAATACGTGTTCCTCACATGAAGTTCACCCTTCCTCGGTATAAATACGTGTTCCTCACTTGAGGTCCACCATTCCAGTTTTTAATTAAAGATGTTCCACCATTCCTCGTTATAAACACAAATTCCACACACGAGGTCCACCATCTACTTTTTAAATATTGAGGTTCCAGATTTTAATTAAAGATGTTCCACCATTCCTCATTATAAATACAAATTCCACACACGAAGTCCACCATTCCACTTTTTAAATATTGAGGTTCCAATTTTTAATTAAAGAAGTTCCACCATTCCTCGTTATAAATACGAATTCCACACACGAGGTCCACCCTTAAACATTTTGAATATTGATGTTCCACCATACCTTGTTATGAATACGTGTTCCTCACATGAGGTCCACCCTTCCTCGTTATAAATACGCGTTCCTCACATGAGGTCCACCATTCCACTTTTTAATTACAGATGTTTCACCATTCCTCGTTATAAATACAAATTCCACACATGATTTCCACCATTCAACTTTTCAAATATTGAGGTCCCACTTTTTAATTACATATGTTCCACCGTTCCTCGTTATAAATACAAATTTCACACACTAGGTCCACCATTCCACTTTTTAAATATTGAGGTTCCAGTTTTTAATTACAGATGTTCCACCATTCCACTTTTTAAATATAGAGGTTCCAGTTTTTAATTACAGATGTTCTACCATTCCTCGTTATAAATACAAATTCCACACACGAGGTCCACCCTTCCACTTTTTAAATATTGAGGTGCCAGTTTTTAATTACAGATGTTCCACCATTCCTCGTTATAAATATAAATTCCACAGATGAGGTCCACCAATTGTCGTTATAAATACGTGGTCCTTACATGAGATCCACCATTCCACTTTTTAATTACAGATGTTTCACCATTCCTCGCTATAAATACTAATTCCACACATGAGGTCTTCGTCTTTCGTCCGTCTTTACGGGATTTCGTTTTTTCTACAACTCCTATCTGCATCTGAGAAACATTGATGAAGGAAAAAACATTGATAGTTAAAAGGAGGTGAAGTGATTTAAGAGCAATGTCCCACGTTAAAATATATATTAAAAATATAAGCAAAGAAAAAATAAATAAAATAGCTAATAACAAGGAGAAAATAAAATAAAAAACAAAAATTAATCAAATAAACGGAACAATTAAAGAATCAAAAATTTAAAAAGGATTCTACAGTAGGATGGGGTTTTCGTTGCTAGGAATGAAGACTAAAAGCACAGAGGTCATGACGACAACTGAGCCAGTTCGTCTAGGAGCTTTGCAAGTTGTGAAGAACAGCCCTAGGGCGTTTAGCATTTTCCGGAAGATGGAAATCGTATCTCGGAAGTTTACGGATTTCATCATTCGGGATGTGTTCAAGATTTACATAGAATTTTTCTGCAAGCTTGAGCATGAATTTTTGAATAGAGGGGAGGGCAAGACAGTGACGAATGTCATCATTCCTAAAATACCAAGGAGAGTCAGTAATCATTCTTAAAATTTTATTTTCAATTCTTTTGATGTAGTTGATGTGGTATTTTGCAGCGGAACCCCAAACTGGGCTAGCATATGTGATGATGGGACACAAATAGTACATGTAAATAATTAGTTTATTATCCAAGGATAAGAGGGATTTTCTATTAATGAATGGATAAAGCATGCGTATAGAAATATTATATTTACGTTTAATGTGGTTAATATGATTAGAATATGTTAGCTTACTATCAAGGTATACTCCTAAGTATTTAGTATTGTTAGTCCAATTAATTCGTTGGTTAAAAAGGAAAACATTAGGCGGAGGAATTTTGCGTCTCGTGAAGAGTACAGCTTGTGTTTTTTCTACATTTATTTTAATTTTCCAGCGAGTAAGCCAAGCTTCAAGTTGCTTGAGATATTGATTTAATTTAATAGTGAGATCCTGAATGTGGTTAGAAGAGACAGCGATTGCTGTGTCATCTGCATATAAACTGAGGTGTACGTTGTTAGTAATAGGAATATCATTTATGTAAAGATTAAACAGAAACGGACCAATTAGGGAGCCCTGGGGCACGCCTGCATTGATACCTCTCTGAGAGGAGAAATAGTTATTGATTTTAACAGAGAAAGATCTATTATTGAGATAGGATTGGATTAAAAGAATAATGTAGAGTGGAAATTTGTAAGCGTGTAATTTGTGAAGTAGACCATCGACCCAGACCCTGTCGAATGCTTTTGCAACATCAAGGAAAACGACTCCTGTTAGCATTTTATTAGATAGACCTTCAGAGATCAATTCCGTTAGTCGTAGTAATTGATGAGTGGTGGAAAGTTGAGGGGTGAACCCGAACTGATGAGGAATCATGATAGAATATTTAGTCAAATGAGCTTTTATTTTTTTTAGAATGATAAATTCGGTTAATTTACTTAGAGTGGATAGGAGAGAAATGGGGCGGTAACTAGAGGGATCAGAAGGATCTTTTCCAGGCTTAAGAATGGGGAGCACTATGGCTTTTTTCCAAATAAGTTAGATTAAAGATTGCATCAATTAATTTGGCTATTCTAGAAATAAAATTATAAGGAAGATTTTTTAGCATTTTATTAGTAATATTATCAGACCCGGGGGGCTTTATTAATTTTAAGATTGGAGATATAATCATAAATATAATCAACTTTAGTATTAGTAATTTTATGAGGATTCGGAAGAGAATTTAATTTACGAATTGAATTTTCAACAGTAATGTTAGTAAGATGATTAGAAAGATTATTTGGCTGGAATTGACTCTGAAGACTATCCGCGAGAATTTCAACTTTAATTTCGTCCTTTGTAACAGGAGACGAATTCGGCGACTTAAGCGCGGTTATATTATGCTTTTTACCTTTTAATTGTTTTATAGCTTGCCAGATAGAGCCATCAGCAACGTCCAGTGTCTGAAGACGATTGGTCCAGGTGTTTTGGGTGAACGCGTAAATAGCTTTACGAAGCTTGGCTTGTGCCCTATTGTAGACGGTTTTAGTGGAGTGATCGCGATAGAATTGCCAGTTTTTACGTGCTCTGTTTCTTTCTCTAGAGAGTGTTTTAATATGTGGAGGAATGAAATTTATATTGTTCTTTTTAATTGGGTTAGAAGAGTTAGTGTATGCTTTATGCATTAGTTCGGTAATTCTATTAACTTCGGCATCAATGGTTAGTGTAGAATCTAAATCAAGATTTTCAGGGGGAGAATTAGCAAGTAGGTTATGGAATTTAGACCAATTAGTAGAGATATTTCTCACAAGATTTAAGGGTTGATAGGTAATAGAAAAATTTACAATAACAGGATTATGATCGGACGATAATTCAGATAGAGATTCAATAGTGAAGGGAACATGAAAGTTATTTAGAAGGGTTAGGTCGATAGTTGAGGAGGAGGAGTTAGTAATCCTAGTGGGAGTGGTAGGAGCAAAAATTTCTGCACCAGATTTTAAAGCAAAATTGACAATTGCATTGCCCGTGCTATCATCACGTTTGCATCGCCAGGATGTGTGATGAGCATTGAAATCACCACATAGTATGGAAGAATTGTTAATATTAAGTATGTTATTGAGATCATTAATTAAATTAGTGGGATTAATTTGACAGGGGATGTAAACAGAGGCTATTGCAAGGTTATTGAAGTGATCAGTTTTTACATTTAAAACAGTGGTTTGAATGTCGGTTAAGTTATTGGGTGTGATATTAGTATGCGGAATATTATCTTTAATAAAAATGGCTGTACCTCCACGAGGTCTAGGTGATTGATTACCATCATTTCTGTGAAGAATATAAGGATTACGATTAGGGGATAAGTGAGTTTCTTGGATTAGTAGTAAATCGGGGTTGTGAGTATTAGTGAAGTTAATTAAATCATTCATTTTAGACATAATACCGTTTGCGTTCCAGTAACATATTTTTAACCCAGTAATCAGCACGACCATTAATTATTGCTAGAACCAATATTTTCAAAACATCTAAGAACTATTTGCATCTTCTGAAAATCAGAAGTACAGTTTTTTAAACTATTGTAAACATTTTCGATTCCTCCTAAGGAGTTAAATATAGAAATAAATTCATTTATGATGTAGAGAACTTTACCGAAGGAATCTTTATCATTAGAATTAATATTAGGAGCACTTGAGTCGTGCTGATTTCCTGCTGTAGTGGCCATCGATGAAGATTGTTGGAGGGGGGAACTCCTTTCACCATTGAGGCGAAGGAGATACCTTCCGTTATTTTCTTGCTTTGGAAGGGTTTAGTAGAATGACTAACTGTGCGGGAAGCGTCCCTATTGGGCTGCTGCCTTGGTTTGGGAAATTTCGGGCACCCTCTCCAAGAAGCGAGGTGTCCTGTCTGCTGGCAGTTGATACATGTGGGGTTTTCTAATCGTTCTTTGATTGGACATTCCTTAACGTAGTGATTTTCGCCACATTTTAGACATCTCTGTTTAAAGTTACAATTTTGACTAGAATGATGAAATAAGTTACAGGAGAAGCACTGGGTGGCACCAGGCTTCCTGTTAAATTTCTCTACGCGAACTGTTAAATATAGTAATTTAGTGACCTCAAGGAGTTTAGCATTTTTTCGGATCTCATATAGGTGAGTTGCCAGACAGGCATGGGCTTTTTGGTCTTCAGGTTGTTCAGTTGGATGATTTTATCGATCTCAAAGCCAAGTTCTTTGAAACCTTCAGCTATTTCTGTAGTTTCATAGATAACTGGTAGACCTTTAAGGACTGCCTTCAGAGGTCTTTGATTTTTTGGAGTTATAACGAAAAACTCCGTATTAGTGGCGCGCAAGAATGCAGTAATTAAACGATGTTGGGCAATATCTTTGGGGAAAATCTTAAGATATTCCCCTGCTAGCTTGATTTTTAAGTCTCCTTTAAATTCATTATTTATGTCCGCAAGTTTAGTTTTTAGGTTATCACCTGGTTTCACCATTATAGGTGGAAGTTTTGGTTCTGGGGGAGCGTAACTCGCGTTTCCATCGGAGGCCTCATCCACTTTTAAGTTAGAGAACTTATTATCTACACTTATAGCACTATTTCCCTGATTAACATTAATTTTCGCAGTTAGGCGTTTAGCAGGCAACTGAAATTGGTCAGTAACGTTATTGTTACTGCTACGTTTAACCTTAGGTTTTAATGTGACTTTAGCCACACTATGCCTAGCGCAATTAACAATGGGACAAGCTCCAATATCATTCACCCCTTTCTGGTACAGTTCCAATTCCGTCCGGGCATCGTCGGTCATCTTCTGTGCATTGGTGACATCAGTGACAGTTCGTAGTCCAACGTCAAAAGAGGCGATGACACTCTTTAAGTCATTTTCGGCATAATGGAGCCTTTTCCGTAAGAAGGCGAGGTGCTCGTTCATCTTCATGAGAGCTTGACACAATTCTGTTTCGCTTGAGTAGTGCTGACCATCAAAGGTTTCATAGACAGCGGCAGTACTGGAACTCGATAAGGGTACTTTCGATGGGCTCCTAGAAGAGCCTTTCTCCGGCTCAGAACAATCCACAGACACATCCATCTCCATCATACTAGAAACTCCCGCATAAATACTCATCACACACCAAAAAATCGTAAGTCAAGAAAATTCCTTAAGCAGATAACATAAACAGTATTGCCTTAATTTGAGCAATATCTACAAATTCCACACACGAGGTCCACCACGCAACTTTTTAAATATTGATGTTCCATTTTTTAATTAGTGATGTTCCACATTCCCCTTTATAAATATAAATTCCACACATGAAGTCCATCATTCAACTTTTTTAATATTGAAATTCCACATCTGATTCTTCTATTCCACTTTTTAAATATTAATGTTCCTCCATTCAACTGCTCATGGGCTTCTAGTAATTTTGAAAAATATTAATAACAATCTTTTATAAAATAAATTACTTTGATTCATGAAACTGTTTTTAATCTAATACATCAGATTAACATTGTCCAAGCAGTGAGCCGCTAAAATAAATATTATTGATTTTTTTGACATACATTGAATTTTTAATTTTTTTTTAATTAGCGTGGCATTATAAATATATATATATATTTAAAAAGGGTACTTTTATATATTAGCAATGATTTTTTTATAGGAATCGCACAACTTTGTAATTAATTCATCTTAAAACTTACTCTATATTAATTTAATTCTGCTAAGACATCATATAGCAGAAAGAAATTGATAATTCTTAACCGGAAACATTATTTATACGTTTAGAATGGTAAAAGCAGAACTTTTACAAAGAATATGAAAAAAATGTAAATGCATCTCAATCGGGAATCAAAATTTAAAAAATTTCAAGTTGGCTTTTTTCTGCTGGGATAGATTACTTTTAAACTGTTTTTTTTTTAATTATTAAAATTTATTGATGAGTTTATACAAAAAAAATGAGTTTTTACAATTTTATTTTTGTTAAAATTTACTTCGTGTTTATCATTTTCTTCCTGGTTTTTTCTCCAATATCGCAAAGCAAATTGATAGGTTAAGATGAATTATTATTACATCTTTGAATACAGTTATTAAAAAAATTGCTGTTATTTTTACATATAATGATAGTAATAAACAAGGAAAATTGATTAAGTTGTTGTTAAAATTGCTTGTTTTAACAAGTAAACAAAATTAATTGAAAAAATGTTACAAAAACTGTTTTTTAGTTATTTTTAATTGCATATTTAAATTAATATACATATAATTCTTAAGCTAAAATTTGGCTAGATTTTTTAAAAATTTCTTAATCTAAAAATATGGGCCGTTGGATTTGGCGCCAAAAATTATTTTTGCCAAAAGTGTGCCAAATAAATGGTTGCGGTTGTAAATGAAGTGAATTGCAAACAGTACAAGAAGCCCAGGTTATCCCATTTGGTGATTTATCGCCCAGTTGGTGCCACAAAAAAAAGTTGCTAAATCACAACGGACCCTATTTTTCGATTTGGCCTAAAATTTAAAAAAAATAAATAAAACGAATTTATGGTTATATATTTTTTTTCTCTTCCATTGTTTAATGAACTACAGAAAATCGAAATGAAATGAAAATCGAAATATAATTCTCGGAGTACAAAGTACACGTAAAAATAACCAAAATGTAAATAATAATCTATGTTTGGATCAGTGCCACTGATTTTTAAAATTAGGGTAATTTAACTAGCAAACTGCAAAAAGACAAAGGTTTCATTCCCAACACTAGTGTGCATTTGATGAACTTATTATCAGGAGCCAAAACAAAGAAGCATCTGGGAAAAAAAACATTTAAACTTTATTCGATGAATCAAGTATTAAATGTTGCATTATCCAACCAACTATTAAATGTTGCTTTATCCGACCAACTATTAAATGTTGCTTTAGCTAACCAACTATTAAATGTTGCATTATCCAACCAACTATTAAATGTTGCATTATCCAACCAACTATTAAATGTTGCATTATCCAACCAACTATTAAATGTTGCTTTATCCAACCAATTATTAAATATCGCATTATCCAACCAACTATTAAATGTCGCATTATCCAACCAACTATAAAATATTGCATTCTCCAACCAATTATTACATATTGCAATATTCCAACTTCAATAAAATCCTGCCCTTAATAAACCCATACATAAGCAAAATTAATAAATCCCTCCTTCTCTTAACATAAATTTTTGTTAAAATGAAACAAAAAAAATGTGAGACTTTATTATAAAATGTAAATCAAATTAAAACGCATTCTAAATTCAAAACGCATTGTTGAATAATTTTCTTATATCCTAAAAGCAAAATATTTAAAAAAAAGTTTTAGTTATTCAGATATGAAAATGTATCAAATTTTATTGTGTTTCATGATGCTTTATAACAAATTTATACATTGAAGTTTTTGTTTTCTTTTAGGCTGCAAATCTTTCGATGTCATCTTGCCTCTCGTATGTAACGCTAAAACCAGCCAAGGCAATCGGGAATTTGCCAAGACACCAAACCACGTCATTTTTTCTCACACCCTCGAAAAATCTTGCTACAAATTGTTCGATTGTTGTAAAATAGTGCAAGAGTTGCAGTCCTATCACGTAGATGTACTTGGTAGGTAACTTAGATAATTTTTTGTTTATTCGATTCAACATGATTAGCGATGTTTGAGGGCCTGAATGGCCGAGTGTCTAGCTCTCGGTGCCACAGGTTTCGGGTTCGGCGGTGCCATGGATGTTGTAGTGGTTCGGAATCCACTTTAAGCCGTAGGTCCCGGTCTCCTATGACTGTAAGAGCGACACGGAGCAGAAGTCAGACTTCTACCTACGGGTGCTCCATCAGAACAGAAGCTGCACCCCTCTTCCCTCCTTCCATGAGGGATACGACACCAAACAAGCGATGTTTGTTCGATTACGGAAAAGTCTAACTTGGCTCCATGTCGATGAAGACGGAGGAATTACCCCGCAATTACTTATCGTATGAGAGAAAACCTGGAAAACTCCCATCAGACTGACAAACGAAACAAGATACTAAGCATCACAAACGCCATTGGGTCTCCTCGTTTTTTGAAACAGTGTCTACAACAAAGCTGACAGCAGATTGAACCTCAGCCCTAATGCTCACCAGCGGCGCGCGTTGCCACTGAGCCACGAGTCGGACATTTTAAACTTAGACCTTTAATACTGCATCGATATTTTTGTGTAATAAAATATACCAGAACTAAAAATATTTTATTTTCTATA
This sequence comes from Caerostris darwini, assembly GCA_021605075.1. Lineage (NCBI taxonomy): Eukaryota > Metazoa > Arthropoda > Arachnida > Araneae > Araneidae > Caerostris > Caerostris darwini. Next base: position 62,366 of record BPLQ01003400.1, read on the forward strand.
ACCAGCAATACCGATCGTATTTTGCTAATAACATTTGATCGTATATATCCGAAAATTTATTCATGGTGTTTTTACTTAACTATTTTTTTTTCCCGTGTCGATATGTTCACTAATCAAAGAACAAAACATATGTTTTTTTAGCGAATTAAAATTCAGATAATTATGCGATCTTAGTTTCCCATCAGTTAACATCTAAAGTTAATACGAATTTAGGGTACTTACGTATTAACGCCACCGCAACAGAAGTTGCGCTAATGCGCCAATAAAGAGCTGCCAATGCGCCAAAATAGAGACTGTTTTGAATCTATGTTAAACTCTATATCGGTCCATTTTCCACCGAAATCCAATTGACTACTTTGTTTTTAAATAAAGTGTTTTGAATTTTTAAAGTGTTTAGATTTTAAATAAAGTTTCTTATATATTTTATGATTTGTCACAAAAATTTTAAATGTACATTAGCGGCACTTAAAAACCGCCAAATCTGTAGCTGCGGTGGCGTTAATACGTAAGTACCATATTTCTCTCTTTACATTTCAGATTGGCCGGACATAGGATTCAATTTCTTGATTGGAAACGACGGCCGAGTGTATGTGGGAAGGGGGTGGAATAAAATCAGCCAATTCTCGCACGACTTCAACGAGAAATCGTTATCGGTAGCATTCATCGGCAACTTTTTCGACACTGCCCCCGGACCGATGGCTTTGGATACCGCCCGGAACCTCATAGATTGCGCCGTTCTGAAAGTATGCAACTTCTTTATTAGAAACATCATTTTTTTAAATAGATGTGTATTAAGAGGAAAAAAGATCCTCTTTCTACACCAGGGATGGGTATGATAAATCTGTAAGTTGTATAATTTCCTCAACGGATTAGAGGAGTAAGGGATTCTCTTGCAGATTTAATTTTGTTTCGAACCCTAAGATGTGAACTTCTAAAGGAGACATCACCAAAACGAACCCGTATTAAATGCATCATAGATACATTTTGGGACCCTATCCGTTTAATTTTCCCAATCATCGGAAAATAGTCAACATGGTCTTAATAACATGCCTCTCAACAAAAGTACTTTGCTATATGCAGCCCTTATTTCGAATATAGCTGAAAATAACAATTTAAACAAAATACCAGTGCTCTGAAATAAAATTGTAAGAATCGTAACAAGTTCATAATGCATACATACTGAATTACCAAGTTCTTCTTGGTAATTCACGAAGATCTCAACATCGAAACCCACACCCCCAAATTAACTAAAAATTTATTCAACAGCATAATTAGTTATCCAATACTATCCTCAAAGCATAAACCATCTTTTCCTATAATAATGAAATACATTAATTATCTTACACAACTACTAAACAGGCTCTACTTCATGAACCTTAATTTGACGTATTTAAATCATCAACATAAAATTCAGCTTCAATTACATCAGCGATGTTTTTCTTTATGTTTACTGTTCTGTGGAGATTTTTTTTTTCTGTTCCATTTTACAGAATGATTCAACAGTCGTGGGGAAAACTTTGAGGGGTGGTACAGCTTAAGTCATACATTTTCTGTATGTCTTATTTTTTGTAGGGTCGGAAGTGATGCATTATAGCATGAACACAAAAAATGAGACATTGAAAGAAAAACATTGTTGACAACATCATGACAAAGTGCTTCTTTTATTCAATGTTTATGATAAAAGTTCAAAACTACGACTACTCACAGTCGTACATGTTTGGCAGAGTCGCAGGAGTGATTGACGAATAATTCCAAAGATGCCAGATTAACGCCATGTCAGAACACATCGATATTATAATAATATAATTAGGAATACAATGCACCAGATATTCAGATTTAAAATCTGTTTATTAGTCAATACCTACTTGTACTAAAAGTTCATTCTCTTAAAGATAAGTAATGATACACAAATGTTAAAAAATATGAAATTAAATTTTCATACTGGGTGACTTCTATTTTATTAATTGCTTTATTTTACTTTCGAAAAACACCAATTTTTGGATTTTTAATGTTTGAAATATTTCAGAAATTCAGATAGCATACAATATTTTGGAAATCTTTTGATTATGACTCTGAAAGGTTCATCGGGATTTAAGAGAATGTCTGCCAAAATCAAATTAATAACAACTGTCAGATAATTATTATGTAATTAAAGAAATGAGCAAAGATAATTCATTAAATTGAACAAAGTTATGGGTGCATGTTGTTTTTGCAAAATTATAAACAAAAAAATTATGCATAATATTAAAAAACTTATTAAATTAATAAAACTATCATTAAAATGTTTCTTTATTTCAGGGATATCTCATGTCAAATTATACGCTGCACATGCTTGAAGACATTGAATGCACTGCAAATCCAGCTCCTGGTTTGAAAAAAAAGATACAACACTGGCTACACTATAAAGAAAAAATTCCCTCTTATCTACAATGTTAACTTATACTAAAATGAAATGTTTTAAAAATATAGCTGATAATATAATTTCCTTTCTAATAAAATGATTAAATTACTATAGAAATAGTTTATTTCTTTTTTATCAAAAATATTGAAGCTGCTTATTATTATTATTTACTTAGCTTATATTATTCTTTTGAAGCTACATTGCTGAAGGCAAATATGAAGAAATATTAATTTATATCACTAAATCTAATTTTATATTGATTATCCAAATAAGAATTTCATATTTAAAAGAAAAAAAAAGATTTTTATTAAAATTATCCTTGGAAAATTTACTTCTTTTTTAAAGATATTATAATATGACAAATAATAATTTAAATACTGAGAAACATTGATAAATTGTTATAATAAATGTACTGATAATAGTTTTTTGACTATCATCAGTACATTTATTATAATAAACTGACATTTATTAAATAAAATCTAACAAATAAATTGTTTTGCATTAATTAGAAATAAAACCAAGACAAAGATGTATTTAATAAAGCTAGTTTTACTAATGAGAAGTTACAAATAATACCCATTAAAAAAATCCTTTAGAATTGGAAATAAATTCAAAATTTTATTTCATGAAACTAGGCATTCAAAAACAAATCAAAATAAAAAAAAGATACACAAAATGTGTTATTTTGGATAATATAAACAAAGTTACAACTAATTAACAGTAAATTTACCTTTAAAAGATAGACAAATTATTAACATCACATTTTATAAACAAAAAAATAATAATTCCTCAAATTAAAAAATTCATTTATTAGTGATAATAAATAAATTAAAAATAGAAATTATAAGCAAAAGTTATTTAAAAACAAATATTATGTAAATGGAAATGACAAATGATATTCAGAAAATGTATAAATACTTTATTTACATATAATACACATTGTATCTTCATGGCTGCAGACATGCAATTAAATCACCAATCTATAACAACTCGTTTGTTTTTGTTTCCCAAGAAAATTCCGTACTCCTATTTAGGCATTGTATTCAACGGATCGTGAAGGATCAGTAGGAAAGAATCTTTGACACTGAGTCATAAGCCTTTTTAGTCCCTGAAATATGTATAAACATTTTTATAACTTTTGAAAAAAAAAATAGCATTTTAAGATTTATTTAAAGAAGATTTTAATAATTTTCTAAATAAGCAATCATAAATATATTGTTTTACAATATTTCATCTTTAAATAATTTGATATACACTCAAGAGCCAAAACATTATGACCACCCCTACATTTTGCAATGAACTCGCCTGGATGACGTGGAAGGCACGTGATCAGGTGGAAGTGGTATTTAACTGGTATTAAGTGGTGGTATTAATCCATGCCAAGGCGGGTTGAAGCTGTGTTGCGCGCCAAAGGTGGGCCAACTCGTTATTGACAGGTGGTCATAATGTTTTGAGTCTTGAGTGTATATAATTTACATGTATATATATATAAATATAGATAGATATATACATACAGAACACAACATCTCAACACAAAAACCAAATGAGAATTGACAAGCAATGAGCTAGAACCAAAACTATTTTGCTCAACAAAAGCCACAACAGTATTCATTACATGCAAATTGTGAAGCAAAACCATCATAACATTTGTAATATAAAAATACTAAATGATTCAGATCCCTTGATGAGGGGGGAATTTTTCACAATTAAACATGCACATGAGCAGCAGCAATAAAACTGAATATCGTTACACAATCACAAATATCGAAAGCTTGAATAACTAGAACTGCATTTACAGATTTAAAAAAATGACACAAATATATTTATACTAAATATACAATAATAGGGTGTGCAACAGGTTGTCTAGGTAATCTAGGTTCAGTAAAACCTAAAAGAAATTAATTGTAAGATCTGAAGATAGCTTTATGAAAAAATACATAGTCTCAACAATTTTTCTGTTTAATAGATGACTGGATTCAACTCAAAGAAACATCTAGTGACACATTCTGATAGGGAGTAGATAGAATAACTTTCAATTTATAGTTGATAAGATAAACAATTTAGCAGCTTGTTTTATATAGCAAAAATCAAGTAAGATTTATTGCCCATTGCATAAAGTTTCAACTGTCATAGACAACATTTGCACATTAACCTGTCCAACATATTAAATTTATGATTCAACCAAATAAAGGATCCACCAATATACTTTATTTGGCTACTTTTCACATATAAAATTCCTGTTATTCCCCTCCACATCTTTATTTGTTAATTTTTCATAAATTTTTAAATACATTTTCTGCCTACCTACCCTATATATTGACATGCACTTTTCAACAACTCAAACATGTCTTCATAATTTGAAATCCTCATTGATATATAATATATATATATTTGTTAATAGAAATTCAATCAGACTGTTGTAAATATCGTACTTTTCCTTTTAAATATTTACACAATATAATATAAGATATAATGTAAATAGATTTGAAGACTTATATAAAATAAATACAAATATTTTGAATAGTTATTGATCATTTTTAGATAAAAAATAATTTTATTGAATACTTCCTTTAACTTGAGGTAAACCAAATCTGTATTTTATGCACATAATTTCATTATCTTGTATCAAAATTCAATTAAAATTTTTTAGTAAATATTGTTACAAATAGCTGTGATATATAAATTTTATAGCTGTGATACATAAAAACAAATAATTTTAATAATAATCTGTATCCAAAGAATAATTTCACATTAGAGTAATAGCATTTATTAATTAGTTTAATTTTCACAACTTAAATATAATTACCTGGATGAATTTTCGCTGAGTTTCGTCATTGAGAACATCTATACAGTAGTTAAAGAAATTATACCATACACTTTAGGCTAAGTTTTAATAATTAACAACAGAAAATGAATTATAAAGTAAATAATAATATAAATGAACGTATAAATATAAGTAATAATATAAATGAAAATATAATCAAAGGATACGAGCAATATTTCTGGAGAAGATTTTTTCTCTTCCTGTTCTTGCATGAATACCAACCATAGTGACACCAATGGGCCAGGGTGCATTTCCTATAGCCATTTGAAGATAGGCATCATTAGCCTGGGAAAAAAGGGCAAAATTTTACACAAAATAATATAAAGTGTTGAACAAAAAAATAATAGCAATTAGAGATTCAGGAAAAATTATTCAATTCATTCATTCATTCACCAAAACTGCTAAATTCTTCGTCAAATTGTGGAAATTTTACATATTTTAGAAATTCAGATAAAATATTGTTTAATTTTTCAAAAATAACACTAATAATAATAAGGTTTTATTTATTTTTTGCATCAATGGAGAAAAAAAGAATTAAAATATAGGTAATTTTCTGTATATATTTCTCCGATATATTCAACACAATTATGAATTTACAAGATAATTTTTATTACAAGAAAAACATAAAATATTTTTACAAAATAATGCTTTTATTTATTGCTAGCATTAAAAGAAAAAATATGACGCTCTAATATAATTATGTATCAATGCATTTAAAATGACTACATATTAAATAAATTTTACAAAATTGTCTTTTGATCTTTCCTAGTAAGAAATAACTGTAGTTGAATTTAATTTATATAATGCATTAGTATTTATTTTTTGATTATTTGCTGTTTATTTGATTTTGTCTAACATTATAGAGCAATGTAAATCATACAGGTAAAATAAATAAACAATAAATAAAATTTTTTATTTTTACATTTTTTTATTTTTCAAATATATATTACTAAACTGTGTGGTTAACTATTTTAAAAATAAAATATTTTAATTATTTAAATTAAAAATTTAACAATTAATAGTTAAAACATATGAACAAACACATTAATAATTAATAATATTATATACTTTAAATTTATCACAGATGTATGAATAGAAATAACACATATTCATCAAACTCTATATTTGCATTTCTTAATAATTTTTTTTTCAAATATCAATTTCAAAATACTATAAAACATTTACTTTCATAAGTAAATGAACAATTTTTAACCAAAAGATTTTCAAGATTAAATTGAAAATAAAATTAAGAATATAAACATGAAATAAAAACTCAATTTATTACAACTTCAATAAATACACACTAAATTTTATAGAACCTACATTTTCTTAATATATTTTACAATTTTCTTAATTTATGAAATAAATTCAGTGAATCAACAACAAAAGTTTTAAGCAAATGTAATGGAATTAAATCACACTTTGTAAATTATTTACCTTTACATAATTTCTATCAAACATGAAATTAACAATCAATACTAAATGCTCCAATATATCCTCTGGACAGTTTTCCTTTTTAAGCATTCGAAAAAGGGGTTGAATATAATTTTTAGTTTGTGTGTAGGTTGCAGATGCCATTTTTCCTTTTACAGAAATTTTCTCACCCTCTGGCCGAGAATTCAATTTCTGACCCCATAATTGTAGTAAAAACTGAAAGAAATAAAGATTTTTATATAAGCATCAGTTAACTTTTACTGGTGATTATAATTAATATTAAATACAGAAAATTAAAAATAAGTTTATGAAAGCATATTCATCTATTCAAAAAAAAAAAAAAAAAAATTATAATAAAAAATGAAATTTTAGAAGGTTTTTAATTTTTATAATTAAAACATCTGAAGACTTAAGTTTAAATTATTTTATTTAAAATTCATTTTATTATTAATTAAAATAAATGAATTCAAAACAAATAATTAAAATTATAAAAAATTATTTTTCAATCCTTTTTAAATTATCACGAAAAAAAATAATGAATATTTTGAATTTTTTGTTTGTTAAATAGAAAAAAAAATTGAACTCTTTATATAAAAAAAATAATATTTTTATAAAATGGACAAAAGCTATCAGTTTCTAAACAAATCCATACATATTCTTTTAAAGAATATGCATCTAATCAAATAATAATGTCAAAATGTTCGAAATCAAAAACTTACTCTTAGGAACTTTAAAATAACTTTAGCATCATCACTATCAGAACCTTTGCCTAATTTTTGACTTGCTTCCTCCTAATAAAAAAAAAAAAAAAAAAAAATTTCAGTTAAGAATAATTTTAAAAAATTAAATAACTGTCAACAAATATATCACTTATTTAATAAACTGCATGCTTTTAAATTCATAAATAAAAAATAATTGAAACATAAACTTTAGGTTTATAGATTTCTTAAATAAAATTTTGTAATTAATTTTGTTCTACAATTTTCCTCTGCATTTGCCAATATAAATATAACAAAATGCCAATATTGTAATACATTACATAAAATTGTAATAATTTACATATAGATTTTTTTTTTTATCTGAATAATACTTCAATATTTAATCAAAATTTTTGAAAACAATAATAATATGGATTTTAAAAAACTGCAACACTATTTTTTTTTTCAATTGTTCGAGAATATTTTGGAACTTGCTTAAATTAGATAAGCAGCAATCAACAGAAATGCACACAATTTAAAAAAACAAAAACAAATAACAATATTTGAGTAATATACTTTAAAATTGAACAGAACTTTCAAACAATTTTTTTAACTTTGAAAATATAAAAATAAGGAGAAAATAAATAAATAAAAAATTCAAAACAAATTGAATGTATAAAATTAAATAATTTTTTAAATATCATTTTTTCTGTTTTTACAATAAATTTTTTTTTAGCTTTATTCTGTAGTAAGTGTTTTTTTTTTTTCTGATCCCCATATTTTTAATTATAACCTTTTATACAAAATAATATTAGTTATCAATACAAATGAATGAAATGGAATATTCCTTTAATTGTTACATAAATAAAAAAATAACTTCTAAATATCCATTTTATTAACTTTTAAAATTATTTTTTACTTCAGCAACAATTAAAGAAATATTCCTATGAATTATATAAAAATATTTAATTTAGAATAAAACAGAAAAAAAAGTAATAAATTAGATAAAATTTATTTAAATACTAAATTATATTAAAATTTTTGAACTTGGAAACAAGCAAAAAAGAAAATGTTACGTTGTAAACTAAATAACTGAATTACAGCCTGACTAACCTTTTAATTAAAATAACACATATATAAATGTATCTGTAAAAATATCAGTAATAAAATAAAATGTATGATGCAAATAAAAAGCCATTTAATCAAAAAGATATGAAAAAAATTCAACATACTTTAATTTCATCAATTGAAGTTTTCTCATCTTCAACTTTTACATCATTAACTGACTTTCCATCTTCAACAGTACCTTGTGTCTTCAAAATTTCATCCAGATAGGCCTGGTCCACTTTCTCCATAGCTTCCTGAAAATCATTCCGAAAGCCTCGATCTACTTCGGGCTCCAGAATCTCCAATCGTCTCAACCTTTGAAATGCTTCCAACTCAGTTTCACCAAACATCAAAACAGGTTCTTGTCGTTCACGTAACCGTCTGATTACCTATAAATCAAATAGAAACATGTACTATTAACACAGTTAAATAAAATTTTGTTTATAATTCACATTTTTTAAGATAGTTTTCTCACTTACATATAATCAAATGAAAATAATTAATATAAAAATTATTAAGCATAATTACTATTGTTTAAAATGAAATATTAATTCAAAAGTTTTCTCACTTACATATAATCAAATTAAAATAATTAATATAAAAATTATTAAGCATAATTACTATTGTTTAAAATGAAATATTAATTCAAAATTCTTTATATAAAGTAGAAAATCTAAAAGATAACTAAATTATAACAATTTTGCTTTATTTTTCAAACCACATAAATTAAGTATCAAATTTTTTCTGTATCTCTTTCTCTCTCTATTTATATATACGAGTATATAATAGCAGATGTGATTGAGCATTACTTAACTTTAATGAAACTATATATATTTTTTATTAATTAACTTTAAACAAATTCAGAGAAAATTTTCTAAAAAGTAACATTTATTGGAACAAAACTTGCAACATATTGAAAAAAAAATGTAAAGATGGTGGCAACAAAATTTTTTTTACCATTTTAACGGAAAGTATAACTGTAAATATAAAAAAATAATAAAAATTTTATCTTATCACCAAATAATTACAAATAATTTATTACATTTTTACAAATTGAAAGTAAACTAATAAAGCATTAAACCATAATTTTATTTTAAAAATTATGGTTTCCTACAATTAAAAGATAATTGAGAATTATCGTAATTTTTCTTAACGCCTCTATTAAAAAACAAATTCAGAGATTTTCTGAGTTTATTTTTCATATCATTATTTTTATTTTGTTACTACTTTTGTGTTTATTAATAACATGCTGATAAAGCAAAATTAATAACATGCATCTTTAAACACATAACATGCATGTTTATTAATAACATGCATCTTTAAAAGAGGTGTATTTTTTTAATTTTACAACCAAAAAGTATTTTTATTCAATTAAATAATTTATAAGAATTTATTTGTGACTTTTTACAATTTCTGAAAAAATTTAGATGATTTAGAAAAAGTTTTTTTAAATTTTTTTACAATGTAATACTTTTATTTAATTAAATAATAATTAATAAGAATTTTTTTTTCTTGATTTTTGACACCACATACAATAAAAAAATTATACATTCAAATAAAAAGTGAATTTCTAAAAGTGTTTCAATTTTAACATTTATTAAGCCATAGCCATATAATTATTATTAAAGCCAAATTGTTAACTTGAAGCAAAAGCCGCTACTAATTAATTATAAAAACATTAAAAATGAAAATCAAAACTTTTAAAATCAAAATTTTTTGTACATATATCATAACAATTCTCATTAAATAAAACTGAACCACTGCTCCACTGTTTGGAACATATTGTATGGATATCAATATCAAAGAAATAAAATTTTTCAATAAATCTTTAAAATTTACTTCTTTTCTAGGTAATGTGCTTTCAGATTCCTTGGATTTTAAAGATTCTTCTTCTGCTTTTTTTCTTTCTTTCTAAAAAATAATAAATTCAGATTTAGATTATTTATAAGAAAAGATAAATCTAACCTACTTAAATTATACTATAACTTACAAATGAAATAAAAAATTATGAATCTTATAATTTACCTCAATGATTTCATTTTCATCTTTTTGAGAAGCATGCTTTTGCCAGTACTCTTCTTCTTCTAGTTTTAAAAGCTCCCCTCTTTTGAAATATTTTTTCCTTGGGCCCTAAAATATTTAACATCAAAGTAAAGTTGTAAGTACTTTTAATATTAAAAATAAAACAAAAATAGAGAAAAAATTGGAAATTTTTTTGACAATTGAAAGAAATTTAGAAAACATTTCACATTCTTAGTTTTTTTAATTTCTAGAAATTTTTGACAAATAGTTTTCTAGTGTTCAATTCGAAAAGAATTAAGATGCATACTTGTTGAAAAAATAATTCAGTGGTGTATTCAGAGATATTTTATCCTAAAATATGGATTAAAAAAATTTAGTTTATATATGTATAAATCAGCAAATGTGATACATATATATCATAAAATTATTCTTTATAAATTAAAATAATAATAAAACATAAATGTCTCAGCAACAATATATACAATACACAATATACAACTGAAAGAATAGCTTAAAATTTTAGCTAAAAAATAATAAAAATTAATTTTTTTTTAAATATTAACATATTACATTTCCTTACTACAGTAATATTAACCAATTAATTCTAACAGTGTTAGTACAATAAATATTGATGTCCCAAACAGAATCAGGTGCATTCTAAACAATTTTAGTTTTACTGTAGTACAGTAAAAAAAGAACTACTGCTAAAAAAAAAGTGCAGCAAACATAAAAATTGTCTTATAAATAATTGTTATTATTAGTTTAAAATATCTGAAACAATTTGCTTAAAATGTAACTCCACAATGAACAAACTACTTTAAAAGAGAAGGGGACAGTTTTGACCAATTCATAAAATAACCATCCGTGTTTATGAGATAAAGTAGGATAAATAAATTAAAAATCACAGTCATGAGCAATAATTTCAAAGAAGAAATGTGTTGTAGGACTCCATGAATTTTTAATGTTGATTTCAATATTGCATTAGAACTTAATAGTATTATAGTGATAAAAGCTAAATTGACAATTAAATACCAAATATATCAGACTGTTTAAACTACCTAGAAAAACTGGATATGGATGCTATCATTCTAGATATGGTAACATCCTGGTCCAAAAGGTATAAGTAACTATTATGATTGCACCAGTCATAGATAATACATTTATCACTAAATACAAGAGGCAAAAAATTATCAATAGCCTAATTAAAACTTACTTAGGGCATTTATGCATCAATTTCATTCTGAATAAATTACATTTTATTGATAATTTGAGGTACTACTTAATTAATTTCTAAAATTTAAACTGATTTATAAATTTTTTTGTTTTATACAATAAATGTAAGCTAATACTTAATTAAATGTGAATGCTAATGATTAGCTAAAATTTTTAATTAAGAAGCATTCAGATTCTTGCAAGCTCTCAAATGAAATGACCACACTTGGTTTGACACATTAAAAGAAGAATCACCAGGAAAAGTTTAATTAAATTTAGTGTAAATTATTAAATTTGTCTCCATTAAATTATTACAATAAAATTCTCATTCCAACTTTTCTCAAGATAGTCACAATTAACCCACCAGAAATAGGGCCATCACACATTTCCACAACTATAAAATTCATATTTCCTCTGTTTATTGATGAAGCTTAGCTATTTTAATCAACAAAAAAAAATTCTTTTTGGTTTATGTTTAATATATTTAGAATTCCATCATGTTTACAATATTGAAGAATTGACAAATTAATTTTAAATAAGATAAAAACATATTAAATCTTTATCCTAAAATGCTTTTTTTGTTTCTTACTTAAAATTCATATTTTTTCTTTAACAAATTAGGCTTTGTAAAGAATGAAGCTGTTCTGTGTTATGTCTGCAGTGCTTCAAATTTTTAAAACAATAAGTTCATTTCAATACAAAACAAAAACATAATCTAAACATTGAGTTGTAATACTGTCATGAAAAAAATATAAAAATAACAAAGCTTACTTTATATATGATATTTTAAACATTACAAATGTCATATCCATAATGTACTCATGATACTGTGGAATCACTCAATATTTCATAATTTAAAAAAAAAAAAAAAAAAAAATTCTACCTTTACAATTACCAAACATTACATGCAAATATTTAGTGAAAAAGACAATTTAATTTATTATGATTTTACTTAAAACTATTTCAAATATTGTCCAAAAAACTAATGTGTGTGAAAAATACTTTTAAAATAACACATTAATGATAAAATATTATATTCTTTAATAAATTAGAATATTATATTCATTAATAAAACGCTTACAACAAGATTTTTATCTTCTAAAAAGCGTTTCTTCTTCTCAGCTTCAGCTTTTAATATATCCTTTAACATATCCATGGCCAGCGTGTAAACAAACAATTCTTTTAACACATTACAGTTATAGTTAACATTTTATGACATGAAGAGATTTTGAATTTAATTATTTTGCTTTGATTCAATAATCTTGATTTTGAATTCAACTAAATTTTAATTTTGTAATCTGATAATATTGGCAAGAAAGCTAAAACCACGAGCTTGAAAAGCGAGTATTTTTTAATTTCGGAGAAAAGTGAGGAATTTAATCAGAGCCGTGCGGATCGATGAACGATGTCTTTCACCACTTAGCTACGTCAGTCCTAAAATTTAAAGGATTAAGTTCGCAGCTCAACGCTTATTAATTATCTGTTCATCGTTTAACTTCAGAATCGAATTTCTGCTTGAAAGCTACTCGAGGTCATTTCTGTGAGCATTTTACTGTAATGACATCGGTTGGTGAAATAATTCGCTTTAGATCTGAGGCATTTGTTAAAAAACGATTTGCAAAATTTCTTAATAAAATTTAAAATGGGTCTATATTGAAATGATTGTAAGCGTTAATTTTTCGGATAAGTCGGAAGGACATCCTCATTGCTTCCAAGAGACTGTTTTGAAAACCCCACCAAGCCTCAAACCACCATAATTTCCTGCTCACTTATCGCTTTTTAGATATTTCACTTCAACGCATATTTACTGATCATAAATTTCTTGTTACGTTTCCATCACCGATGATTTACATTTTTCTTACTTTCTTCTTTTTTTTTCTCTCACATCATACGATTACTATTATCTATTAATCATGACTTTTCTTTCCTACTACCTTCACATACCATTGAGTAGATGAACGCTTCAGGCACTCGACATCTTTATTCAACAATGATGAAAACCCCACTTTCATGTGTTGGGTCAGGGCAAGGATACTCAAATGTGGAAACCATGAGGAAATGAAAAATTGAATTTTTGAAATGTCAGTCAACTAACTTGAAGAAAAATCAGGTTTCATGACCATTAGATAATGCTTCTCGTGCTTTACCATAAGAAAATTAAATTTACTCAGATCACTAGCAGTGATAGCCATTTTTAAACACGGATTGGTTCTTTCATTCTAAAAGTTGGTACTCAACTAGAAGCTCAAATTCTTTGTCCTTCCTTATAAAATTTCGGATTCTCATGGAAAAATTTCATTGTAGGTATTTTGGGAAAGGCATGATTAAAAATTTGAATAAGAGGGTTACATTTTATTCCTAACTCCCCCCCTTCGAAATCTGCACCTATTTATACAGTAATTTGATTGAAGGTATGTTTAGATCACATAATAATCGAGAAAAAAGATTGTAGATTTCAATTTGAATAATACAGCATTTAAAATGTGCATATTCTATCGAAATATTGCAATTTTTCATTTAATGTCGTTTACATCCTTTGATACTTATTCAATGGCATTACAATTAAATTTAAAAAAAAAAATAGTTTGATGAATTTTCTCTGCTTTATGATAAATAAATCTACTAAACAATGGAAGACAATTTTTATAGCAACAAAGATAATATATATAAAAACTTGTACACAAGATACTTGTATATAAAAACCTGTTTGGCTTGCTGAACAAAATTACTATTTTTTTAGAATAATTGTTATTTGTTTTGCAATATTTTAGTGTCAAAAAGCTGAAATCGAAGTGTTTACATTTTTTTTAATGTCAATCTTTTTATCTATAAGTAATGTTGTTATAGTAGCATTTTATAATGATACTATTTCTGATAATAATTGGGAGCATTGGACTAAATGCTGTATCAAATGCTAAAAGTCTAAAATTTCAAGGCAGGTGAACAGCCTGTATTAACATTGCAAGTCAATATTTTAGTGAAATATAGATATCATAGGTCTTTTACCATTATCAGGATTTCTCTGTTGCTAATGTCGACAATTACTTACTTTGGCCAGAAGACACACCCACATCAGACATCCAAGTCAAAACAATCATTGATGCTTTAATCAAGAATTGGATGTCTTGCCTTAGATGTCCTACAATTATCACAACTAATCAAGGACCTCAATTTGAATCATATCTATTTTTAAAATTATGTAAATTCAGGAGATTCAAAAGACAATGCACATTGGATTGTCATCCACAGTCAAATGGTTGTATTGAGCATTGGTTAATGGTTGTAGCATAACACATTGAAGACTGCCATTGTGTGTCATAAAAATTAAAGTTGGACAAGATCTTTTCCCTCATTCTATTTGGATTGAATACCTGGCATACTAATTTTCATTCTACACAAGCAGAACCTTTTTATGGTGGAACACACAGTTACCATCCGCTCTGGCGGAAACTTCAGATTCCTTCAAAAATACATCTAACGATTCCCAATTTTTTTAGATCCATAATAACAAAAGAAAATAATTTAGATGCCTCACCAAAAAATTGATTTAAGAAATGATATTAAATTATAATCAAAATTTAAAGAAAAGTCTAAATATCATAATTAAAAATAAAATACAAATATAACAATGATAACACAAAAAAACCCCACATGTTTATGATTTTGTAGATTCAAATAAAATATGTAAAGAAACAAAAATACTGTTTGTAAAGGCATTTTAAAATAAGTTGACTGAATGTCAGTTACTTGTTGAAGATTATAAAAATGTACAAAATATTTGGAAATCTTTTGATGTGACAGACTGTGAATGAATATTTATCAAGGGATTTTAATTGGGTATAAAAAACAGAAGTAGAGGGACTTACTAAAGAAAAGGGTTCAGAAAATATTATTAAAAGCTAAAAAATATGCAAGCATATTCATATACAATGGATCTAAATAAGAAATATCCTAACCATTTTAAATGAAAAATTCAAATATGTAGTCTATAGCAGAAGTTTTAAAAATGTTATATATAAATTATATATATATATAAAATCAATTAACTACTATTTTTTGTCTCATTTTGGTCTTTAAATTTATGTGTTTCTTTGACAAATTAGATTGAATTCTTGTACTGATTAAATGATTTTGAAACTAATTTTTATAAACTAATGAATAATGCTGTAGGATTTTATCTTTTAAAAAAATAAATTCATAATATTAAGAATGTAATTTAAATGATGGTATCAATATTAAAAAAAATTTTTTTTTCATTCTTATTGGCTGTTGTGTATATATATATATATATATTATGAAATGTAGCAAGTGACTATCCCACCATGAGCTTATACCAAATTTACTAGGATATCACAAAATTCAATAAGACAATGATTAAATACAAAAGCCTGAATATATACCTGAAACCAAGGGATTGAAAGGCGATATAGTCTTTTTTAGTTTGCATTTATGTCAGGTTTTAAATAAAGAACATCTATTTGAATTAAAATAATTCTATTAAAAGAAATTTCTTTTTTAAATGTTAGATGCCTCATTTTTAAGATATTCATTTTTTTTAAAGGTTTGATATTATCTAAATAAAGTTAATGGAGCTAAGTAATGTTTAAATAACAACTCTCTGGATAAATGCTTTTAAAAATTCATCCTTTTTAAAGGATTTTATATGGACAAAATTTCATTATGTTATATATTATTTATTCAGTATGTTTTTTAAAAAAGTTATCACTACATAATTATATTTTTTTTGCATATTAAATGTATAAATTTTTTTCAATTGTACAGAGTAATTTAAAAATTTCATTTTTTATAAAATATTAATTTATATTAACAATTATAAACATGATAAAAAAGAATTCCTGTTTTTTTTTCCTCAAACATATAATTAAAAATTACTGAAAAAACAAAGTTCTAAAAGAAAGCTGATGACATTCCTTTATTTTTAACTGTGTTGATGAAATCATTTGAATACTACAAATATGCTATTTATATTTTTAAATAATACAATAAATAAGTGTTTATTTCATTACATTAAACAATAGTAATTAAGATAGTAAATAATTCCTAATTACCTTTTGGTATTTTATTAGTAAATATTATAAATAAATAATATATATTATTTTTGTAAGTCATCTAAAATCAATTCTTTAAATGCATCTTGCATATCTAAACATAATTATTGAATAAATAAATAAAATATGTTTGCAAAAATTGTGTGTGTAAATCATAATATATTTTTACATGCAAAATAAACTTTAAAGTGTACTTTTTCTTAATATTTTATTAAAGTTTCAAAAATATAATAATTAGAAAAATTGACACAAACAGTTTTGAATAAAATGTACATATAAACAAGTAGTGTTGGATTATTTACGATTTTTTCTTTTTTTTCTATTTTTTGTAATATAATAATAAAATACAAGTTCATCAATACTTTTACCTTTAACTAATTTTTGTATTTTATGGAAATCTTTTCCATGTACTTGAAGTCCCAAATCAAATTTTTCTTCCTCATTCCTAGACCAAGAAGCTGTCAATGATTTCAAAGGTGGACGAACATTGCGCTGTCTATTAATAGTTTCTTTAAAATCATATTCACACCTATGAAGATTAAACAAAAGCTCTTCTTCTTCTTTTCCTTTGGAAACATGTTCATATTCATGGACGACATTCTCGTCAGTGCTTTTACAATATTCTTCCCGAACAGCTTGGACAGTTTTTAAATAATAATTTACATCATTCTCTGAAAGCTGATAAGGATTCCACACCATGACTTCCTGTTGAGCACTACACTTTGTGAATTTATCATCACCATTATTAAATCAGGTATTTTACACTGATATTCAGGACCGACGTTAATTTTGGCACCAAGAAATTCTTTTTTGTCCCTTGAAGGAAATAAAAAATATGGAAATTTGATACACTACAGAAGAATTTGTAAATAATTTAGGAATATCAATAAAAATTTTTTAAATATACATTAGCAAATAAATACCTAACAAATGATAAATCATCTCTTATTTAATTTGATTCACACATGAGAAGTTTGTTCATTAAATATTATTATTATTATTATTTTTTTTTGCAAATCAAAATCATCTTTTTACAAACCGAGTTAAACCTTTGCATTTAAAATTGTCTCCTCTGAAAAATTAAGGTTTATTACAAATGAATACATATGCATGTTCAACATATGTGTATATCTACACGTGTAGCCCTTTATTGGTATGTTTAAACATATATATATATATATATATATATATATATATATATATATATAAATAATGTATACATACATTGATCAAGATATATATGCACTCAGCTAGAAGTGTATATTTACTACTTCAACATGTACATATGCACAAATATATGTAATCATACATGCAGGAAAAGGTATTAAAAGATCTTATAAATTAAATGTAGACTAAAAAAAAATTGATACATTAGTTTAAAAAATGCCTTGCAAATTCCTCTCCAAACTTTTATCTATATTTGAATTTGCTGATCTTAGTAAATACTAATGTACTATAGAAAACTTCTAATTTTAATTTTTAAAAAAATCATTCAACTGGTATATTTATCCGAAATAACAGTTATAAATATATATAAATAAATTATTATACTTGAGTAAAAAAAGAAAAATGTTTTTTAAACTTTACAAAATAATTTCATCTAAGAATTGTTGATCAATTACAAGAATTGTTTTATTTCTGGTTATTTTTGCATATGAAATTGAAGACTGTTGAATTACAATTTTTTTTGCTTTTTAATACCATATCCGAGAGTAGTTCGATTTCTTTAATTTTTTTACTCAGGACAGCATTTTAAATTCGAGGAATGAAATCAAAACAAGGTTTGTCATAATTTTTCTAAGAATGATCAGAAGTAGCATTATTTGAACAGGTTATTCTTTCATGAGATTTTAATGTCTATATTGCCAGCAGTATCAAGGATTATACATGAATTAAAATAACCAGCTGCTTTTGTGTTAGGTAGAATAGTTTCGAAATTTTTTTTTTAATAAAAATTTTAGATAGATTTTTAATTGTTATTCTTCAAATAGATAAAGCTGCTTGCTTAAGTAATTAGTTTTCTAATTTTGGATTCAGGAACAGTAAATAAATCAGTTATTATAACCCCTTCACAGAAATTCTAATGGTCAGTGTTAACCAATGTAAATTAAGTAACTAAGAAAATGCTTCAAGTTTAAAAAAGCCTTTGACTGTGCAGAAGAGTTACTTCAAATTCACATTTTGATACATTACAAATTAATCAGAAACAAAGGCATGTTTTTAAAAAATTGGTTTGTCAGAAAATATTAAATTGCAGTATTACTTTTATTTTACATGAATTTAATTTTTAACAAATGAATTCTATATTTCTCTACAGTTAATGGATTGTAAAAACAAATTTTTAAACTGGCAAGGAATTTTTTTCTGCAACAATATTTTTCATTGAGAAGTCTCCATTTATAATAGACCGAAAAATTGATAATTTTTTTAGAAAAGTAAAATTTTAAGTTAACAGTATGCTTGCACATTACGAGTCCCAAGATGTCAGGAAAATAACATGCAGAAAAAAATATATAGATAAAAATAAAAATGGTACTTACGTATTAACGGTACCTTGGCGGTTTTTAAGTGTCGCCAAACTTTATTATTTGGAATAAAAATTTTAAGTGTAGATTGGCGCCAAATCTGTAACTGCGGTTGGCGTGTGTGCTCTTTATTGCACAACTGTCGCTAAGGTACCGTTAATACATAAGTACCATAAAAAGTAATAAACCTAACAATGACAGAAGACTTCCTCCAAGTGTTAGAGAAAACTTGCATGAGAATTTAAGACTTTTAATATTAAAATGTGCAAAAGATTTCACGAATATTATTCTATTAAATAAACATAACAAATAAATATATAATTTATATCAAATTCCAGGCAAAACAAAAATAACATATTAAATTTAAATGTTAAGCTTTTTATATTTACAGACAAAAGATATAATCTTACTAATCTCAAAATAAAATGAAATCTCACATAATTAAGGAAAAAGCTTCTGAAAAGACACCTATTTTATACCTTCAGATATTTTCAAAAAAAAAAAAAAAAAAAAAAAATACAGCACCTTGAAAGATGTTAATTCTTTCACTTACAGATTGAATTATATAATCATAGTTTAAGAGAAAAGAAATTGCACTCTTTCCTTGCTTCATACAATCATCAATCCATTCCGATCTTCTACAACTCCTTCTCCACTTAATATAATATTTCATTATATTTATTTCAAATTGGCTAATTTCAATTTATAAAATTTTTTAATTGACAAATGCTGCAACATCATTTAATAACTTTTTTAATAGAGTGTTGTCATAAATTTATTAAATACAGAAATAGAATATTTACTTAATTCTCCAAAACGGCACAATGGTTTTAGAATTAGTTCCATCTATTCTGACAAAGGAAAGCGAGATGCTTGTATCACCATTTGCTGTTTCAGAAGGGAACATTATGCATCCTACCTAATATAAAATAAACTTATGTAATATATACTACTGTGCCCATAAAAGTAAGACTAGTTTTCAATTTAAAATTCCCAAGCATATTGTATTTCATTTTTTTCTTTTTAGGTTGTTGGCACTGTCCTTGACATCTGTGTGAAATTTTACATCACAATATTCATTAGTGCTTGAGTTATGCTTGGTTTTGCGAGATGCTAAAACTGAATTTTGAAATGTCTCTTCAATCGACTCAAAACGGTGTCCCAAAGTGGTCTTTTGAGTTCAGGAAATAACCAGAAGTAGCACGATGCTAAATCAGGTGAATACAGTGGTTGTGGAGCAATATGGGTTTCATTTTTGGCTAAAATGTCACAAAGAATCAATGGAGTGTGAGCTGGCGCATTCAGTATTTTCGGTACCATTCAAGATTTAACGCGTTTGAGACCCAAAACATCTTTCAAAATGGAATTTTGAAATACCAACATCATCAGCAAGGTCTCTAATTGTAAATCGACGGTTTGAAAGTACCAAATTTTTAATTTTTTGGGCATAGGCTTCGTTGGTTGATGTTGATGGTCGACCAGAGAGCTCTTCGTCTTCAAAGCGTTCTCTGCCTTCTTTGAACTGCTTTTACCACTTCTAAACATTTCTTTCCGATTTAGGAATGCTCACCAAATGCCTTCTGCAACATTCTATACGTTTCTGTAAACAAAATTGTATGCAAGTTCTTGCTCAATTAATTCAGACATTTCAAAAATTGCCAAAATCAGTTTTAGTGCATTTCTCACATAACCAAGCGTAACTCAAGCACTAATGAATATATTGACATAAAATTTCACACAGATGTCAAGGACAGTGCCAATAACCTACAAAAGAAAAAAAAATTGGAATACCATATGCCTGAGAAATTTAAATTGAAAACTGGTCTGACTTTTTGGACACAGTAGTACACCAAAATAAGAGTATTATTTAGATTACATTGTATAGATTTTGTAAGGGGGTTTTCCCTCCTTCTGCTGAATTTATTTTATATACCTAAATTTCTATTACTTACTTTATATGGACAATGTAAAAGTCTCTGCAAGATGGGATTTTCAAAATAGAAATCAAACATAATAACTTTAAATGCAGTGAAAATCTTGCTAATATACTTAAGAATATTTATAGGCATATTTATTGAAAATAAGCATCCATATGATATCAATTAAAATTACATTACATTACTTTAAAAAAAAAAAAACATTTTTGTAATGAGGTATCTATTATCTTAAATACCTTTCCTTAGCAATAAACAAAATTGTTACTATCTTTTTAAATTTCCTTAGATAATCTCATCGAAACTATACTGTTGGGGGCATTTCACAGTATTCCTATGTTTGTAATGGTATTCAAATCTACACAAACATGTTCCCATGTTAAATTTCTTTTATACATTTCTGACATTCAATAATGGTTTAAATCTTACAAAAGAAAATATTTAAAAATATAAATTAATAACCTTACGTGACTTAATTAAGAAACCTTTAAAATTATTTATCAGTTTTTCTCACATCTGTATGATTCATTTATCATTAGAAAGCTTACAATAAAATTCTACTTATATCATGTCTTTTATGTTATATCTACATACTTGTTCATTATAACCTAATTACTTGGCAATTTTATAGATTGTTAAGTTAATTAAGTAATTTTATCTCATATGAACAGACATTTTTTATACATATGTACCAAAAATGTAAGCATTATAAAAATTTCAAACTACAAAAAAATTTGAGAATGGTCTGTAAAAAGTGTAAAATGCATTATCAATCTTTCAAGCAAAAAGCTCCTTTTACATGAGCATATATATAAAAATTGACACAATTTGCATATTTAGATAAGCAAGTTTTCGAAAAATTATTTAACATAGTACGAATTCTACATGTATTTGAAAATTAAATGAATTAGTAGTAAATTGCCATATTTAGCAATTTAATAATTGTTTGTCATTGCTATAAATATTTAAAAGTATAATTCAATTACCTACTGTATGGAAAATTGCGAAGTGGCCAAATTCAAACAATGACACAATAGCAAGAACAGTTATTTTATAATACAAATTTCAAAATATCATGAATAAATAATTATACTTAGTTTAATTTAATTTATTTATTAAATAAAATGTACTGGTATTATATATATAGATGTATAAAGAATGCAGCCCATTAACAACACAAAAATCAAAAGAAACATAACAAGTAATGAAATCGAAAGAAATCCGTTTTGCACAACAATATACGCTACATGCAAATTGTATAAACCATTATAATATTCGCAACGCAAAAAGCCAGAGATACCTCTCGATCAGACCTATAAAAAAAGTGAAAGAAATTGTTCAAGGTTAGTAGGTCTGTAGTCTTTCAAATTTAATTTATTTAATAAAACTGATGGAAATTAACTTTCAATAAATGGGGTTTAACTGTGACTTTCTAATTAAAACAACGAGAATAGAAACCGAATATTAGTCTCCTTTTAATATAAATTGTATAAGATCCATGAATACTCGATTCAAATAAAACTTTCCAATATCTTATCTTTCCCAATAAATTTACAATTATACACTCAAAATTAACCAAGTAGTAATAATAAAATTAGTTACCAGCTATAGGTGGTTAAAAACATTTGTTAAGTAATATAATTTTTTATTCGACAAAATAGTCGAAAATCCAAGATATATAACTTGTCTTATAATTTTGTTTAATTTTCACGTCAATAGTTTATAATTTACAAACTATTAGTTAATAAAAAAAACCGTTAAAAATTAAGTCAAAAGACAAAGAATTTTCGAATTTATCTATGCTTTCAAAATCTGTAATACTTCTTGACTGGAACTTTAACTCAATATTTCTGCCACTTGGCTGAAGTTTAACTTATCGATTTAATAAAAAATAAAGGGCCTGAATGGCCGAGTGACTAGCGCTCTTGCGCTCAGTACCACATATTTTGGGTTCGAGTCTCAAGTGGTGCCATGGATGTTTGTAGTGGTTTGGAATCCACTTTAAACCTTAGGTCCCGGTCTAACATGATCGTAGAGCGTTGCGGGGTATTTGTTACTTCACGTCTTTAGCTTATCCTCAAGCTACACTAACCTCCTGGGTGAGTGCTGAGGGAATAATGTCGGTGCAGTGCTTGCCTTAAAGCATCGAAGGCAACTGTCTGAGTGTTTGCCAGCTACATTAGAACAAAAAAATAAATAAATAAAAGTAAAAATATTTAGAAAAAATAATGCACGTAATAAAACATACTTCTACAAAATAAATATTAAAGAATTAGTTAAAAAAAATCAGATATTTCTAGACCCCAAATAGAATAGCTTATTTTGATGAAATATGGAAAGTAAATTGATAAAAAATTAAGATATGCAAACATTTTAGATATTCTGTTCAACATGTAACATATCTTTGTAAAATATTAATTTGAATTTTTTTTTGTAACTATTAGAATCACAATCCCACAAAGACTTACGAAATATATAATGAACGTTCTTGGTTTCCACTTACGAAAATAACAAGAGTAAAATCTGAAAAGATATAAGAATAAGATTTATTAAATTTCTTTCCTTCTCTCTTTTTATTTATTTATTTTACTCGTCATGCTTTATCTACTGAAAAAAAAAAAAAAAAAGTCTCTCCTTAGTAAAAAAAAGTTTCAAATTGCATGACAGGGCCTTTTAACAAATTATATTTGATCCTATTAACATGAGGACAACAATTTTCAAACACTACACTTAAAGACACATCCCTATTG
The DNA here is from genome assembly GCA_021605075.1 of Caerostris darwini. NCBI lineage: Eukaryota > Metazoa > Arthropoda > Arachnida > Araneae > Araneidae > Caerostris > Caerostris darwini. Next base: position 86,342 of record BPLQ01003400.1, read on the forward strand.
CAGAATTTCAGCATCAGATTCACATAGTCAATCGGACTAGCCAAGTTCGGTGCGATCAGTTATCGGTTCTCTAGCCAAGTTGGAAAACGAAATCTATCTTTTGTACATATTAAGCCTGTCATCTACACAAACTCGTCCGAATCAATACTTGATCATCTGTAGATCTTTTTTTATTAATATTATCTTTTCTTATTTCTTTTTTCGGATTTCTTCTTGAGTGGAATTTTATAAATTGAGATAAATCAGTTATCGCAAGCATAAATCTCAAAGTCAAGTCAAGTCAAGTCAAGACTCAGAGCTTAACGTTAACCTACGGAAATTTTTCTTTCACTAACTATGACTTTAAATTTGTAAATATTCAAAAAGTATAAGTTGCCTCATGAAGGCAGGCAAAAGAAAAATTATTCTCTTATTCTACTTTATTTTTAAAGTCGCTAAGGTAATTTTTAAAAATTCGGAACTTCACCACTCGGTATTAAAACATTTATAAAAATTCTTCAAAATATTATAAAACGATAAGTCACAACAGAAATCAGCACACAGATCTTTTCTTGCACCTTCAAACACATATATATATATTTTAAATTTTAGACTTTAAACCGCGAGCATAAAAAGAAATTTGCTATGCAAATCATAATTTTTTTTTTTTTAATTCTGTTTCAGCGCCTTTCTCACAAAACCAAGCGTAACTCAAGCACTAATGAATATGTTGACATAAAATTTAACACAGATGTCAAGGACAGTGCCAACAACCTATAAAAGAAAAAAAAATTTGAATACCATATGCCCGGGAAATTTAAATTGAAAACTGGTCTTACTTTTTGGACACAGTAGTACACCAAAATAAGAGCAAATATATCAAGCACAATTAACTTTTTGTTATTTGAATTTAATAAATAAAGGAATAGATATCAAACTGTAATTGTATTTATTTAATTCAATGTAACAATATCGAAACTTGGCTGGTTCTTCTAGTATTAAAATACAGAATAACAACATTATAATGATATTTTCATATACTTTCTTTTGGAGCTCAGGAAACAAGACATATTTCAAGAACTATTGATGATCCTATAGCAATTGATATATAAATATTATATTTAATAGAAATAAATCGTTATTGAATTGTGTACAGCAATATAATGAACTAGAAGTCATATATATATATATTTTTTTTTTTTTTACAGCTATGGATCTATAGAGATCCTGTTAGTAAAAACAACTACAATCATCATCAAAACATCTTCCGTAGGGCTATCCTAAAATATAAGAATGAATGCTGGGACAGAAGGTTACAAACGGTGAATGCAGAGGACGGAGCACTCTGGAATCTAACTCGATCTTTTAGAAGGAAGCGGTCCACAATTGCGTCTCTGACTAATAATCAAACGACTGTCACCTCCAACGTTGACAAAGCAGAGGTTCTTGCAGACATTTTAAAAGACCAATTTACTGAAAACGATACTAATAATCTTAATACCTCTAATGAAGTTCAAAATACTATTTCTTCCTTCTTAGCGCAAAATAAGGATGCTGACAATATCCCGGCTACTAAAGCTTCTTTTATTATCGAATATATTTCTTCTCTTAAAGTTAACAAAACCCCTGGTATTGACTCAATCACTAATAAAATGCTCAAAAACTTGCCTTTCAAATTCATTCTCCAAATTTATAAAATTACTGATGCCATTCTTAATACTAACTATTTTCCTCAGTGTTGGAAGACTGCTCGCATTCTTCCGATACGCAAACTTGGAAAAGACCCTACTTCTCCTAATAGCTACCGTCCTATCTCTCTGCTTTCTTTTCTCAGTAAAATAATTGAACGTGTAATTGCTAATATTCTGAATGAAAACTCTACTAATCTTAATATACTAATCCCTCAACAATTTGGATTTACTGAAAATCTTTCCACCACCCACCAACTGTATAATATTACCTAAACCATATCTGAAGGATTTTCCTGGAAACGAGATACTGCTGCTATTTTTCTGGATGTCGCTAAAGCATTCGACAGAGTGTGGATCGACGGGTTGATTTATAAAATGATTAAGTTTAATTATCCTTCTTTTTTAATTCATACCATCAGAAACTATCTAACGAAAAGAAATTTTGTTGTATCTGTTGGAAATACTGACTCCAAAGTCTGTAATATTCTTGCTGGGGTACCTCAGGGCTCGATCTTGGGACCATTTCTTTATAACATTTATATTAATGACATTCCTCAAGATCACAAAATTATTTTAGCTCTCTACGCAGATGATACAGCTTTAATTACTCAGGGGCGGCGCACACACATTATACAGAAAAATCTACAAAATTATATCTATAAACTTGAAAATTGGCTTAACAATTGGAAGATTAAACTTAACGTCGCGAAGACTGAAGCAGTACTATTTACCAGGAAAAATAAATTTAATACTCCTAACATAACAATTTATAATACTAACATTTCCTGGTCTAAAGAAGCAAAATACTTAGGTGTGATATTAGATAAGAATCTTAACTATTGCTCTCACATTAAATACCTTCGCAATAAATTTAATAATCAATTAAGAAATTTCTCTCCTTTAATACGTAGAAACTCCTCACTAACAATTGAACTTAAAAAGCTAATCTACCTTTCTTACCTCAGACCCGTTATAGCATATGCGAGTCCAGTTTGGGGCTCTACTTCTAAAGGAAACATCACAATTCTCGAAAGACTGCAAAACAAAATTATCCGAATGATCACGGATTCGCCTTGGTTCTTCAGAAATGCGGAAATACGATATGCCATCTCTATCCCCAGTTTTTTGAATATGTTGAAAAACTAGCGATTAATTTTTATAATAATCTCTCCAACTCTAACAATCTTGTATTACAAGATCTTCAAAATTACAGCTATGATATTTCTCTCCACAAAAACCGCAAAAGACCGCGATCTGTTGTAAATATCAATAGTTAAAATCAGTATTTCCTCTTTCTGAAGGACCAATGCTTTCTTCTATACTGCAATGGATGACTGATTTTCATTACGGCGGTGCTCAGGTTTTTATTAACTTTTCTTTTTTACCACAGTATGCTGTCGTTGTGTAATTTTAATTCCTATCCTTCTGAATTTTTTTTTTTGTAATTTTTATTCAATTATCTACTTTTTCTATAAATTTAAAATTTTTTCACACTGGCAATGGGCTTAGACCAATCGACAAGAACCCTATTTTTTCAAGGATGGAAGTTTATGGTCGCTGCGCGACCAATGCACTCCGAAAATCTACAACGAATGTTACAGCTATGGGAAACACGACATCTCAAAAAATAATTATATTAGACTATTATTTGTAAATGCTATGTGTATAGTTAGTTTGCAAATGAATATTAAAATCAATTATAATTTAAAAACTAATGAATAAACCAATTTTTAAATCATGCAAAATTTACTTGGAGAAAACTTATTAGTATATGAAATTCTGAAAGGAATCTTAATTTTTAATGAAACATGGGAAGTAAAAATTTAATTAAATTCAATAATATAATTTATCCTATAACTTATTAATATAATATATATACACTGAAGTGACAAAAGTCATGGGATAGCAATATGCGAATTTTCAGATGGCAGTAGCATCGCGTAGAACAGGTATAAATGCGCAGTGCTTTCGCAGAGCTTTCATTTTTGTTCAAGTTATTCATGTGAAGAGGTTTTGACGTGATGATGACCGCACGACGGGAATTAACAGACTTTGAACGCGGAATGTTAGTTGGAGCTAGACGCATGGGTCATGCCATTTCGGAAATCGTTATGGAATTCAACATTCCCAGATCCACTGTGTCAAGAATGTGCCGAGAGTATGAAATTTCAGGCATAACATCCCACCATGGACAGCGCAGTGGGCGACCGCCTGCACTTAATGACCGAGACCGGCGACGTCTGCGAAGAGTCGTAAATTCTAACAGACAAGCAACACTGCATCAAATAACCGCAGAAATTAATGTGGGACGTACAAGGGACTTGTCTGTTAGAACTGTAGTGAAATTTGGCTTTCTTGGGCTATTCCAGCAGAAGACCGACTCGAGTGCCTTTACTGACAGAACGACATCGCTTACAGCGACTCTCGTGGGCACGTGAGCATATCGGTTGGTCCCTAGATGAATGGAAAACCGTGGCTTGGTCCGATGAGTCACGATTTCAGTTGGTAAGAGCTGATGGTAGGGTTCGAGTGTGGCGCAGACCCCCCGAAGCCATGGACCCAAACTGTCAGCAAGGCACTGTTCAAGCTGGTGGTGGCTCCGTAATGGTGTGGGCTGTTTTTTCATGGCATGGACTTGGTCCTCTGGTGCGACTGGACTGAACATTGGCTGGAAATGCTGATGTTCAGCTACTTGGAGATCACTTGCAGCCATTCATGGACTTCATGTACCCAAACAACGATGGGATTTTTATGGATGACAATGCGCCATGTCACCGGGCCACAACTGTTCGCGATTGGTTTGAAGAACATTCTGGACAATTCCAATGAATGATCTGGCCACCTAGATCGCCCGACATAAATCCCATTCAGCATTTATGGGACATCATCGAGAGGTTTGTTCGTGCCCAAAATCCTGCACCATCAACGCTTTCACAATTATGGACGTCTATCGAGACAGCATGGCTCAATATTCCTGCAGAAGACTTCCAACGACTTGTTGAGTCCATGCCACGTCGAGTTGCTGCACTTCGCCGGGCGAAAGGAGGGCCGACACGATATTAAGAGGTATCCCATGACTTTTGTCACTTCAGTGTATATATATATACATATATATATATATATATATATATATATACATATATATATATATATATATATATATATATATATATACATATATATATATATATATATATATATATATCGTTTGTACTAATGGTTATCTATAGAATTGGCAAGATGAATCTCCATTCTATGGATGATATATAGATTGAGAGAGAGAGAAATAGATTTATAAGCTTCTGCAGATAGCTTTATCAAGGAATGCATACTCTCAGCAAATTATAATTTATGCTATTTCTACTTGTCAGTTAACTGGATCCAAGTTAAAGTAAATCTAACAAATCATCTACTCTAATTAAATGAGGGGACCAAAAATTCATTTAGAGATAGTATGTACATAATATGTGAATATCCATATTCATATATTGCAAGTTATATGTTACAATTAAGAGATTTGATTTTTCTTCTGATTTTCTGGGAAACTTGTACATCCCCCAATTTATATATATAGAAGGTAAATATATAATAAAGGTTAAATAAAGTCTCATAAAAATTATTTGTCTTGAACATATTCCCTTCTTAAATTTCTAATTTTTTCTGATTTTGGGTAGGGTTTTTTGATGAGGTAAACATCTCGTTATTATTTGAAGTCATTCAGTTTCTACCATGAAACAACACTGAATCAAGACCACACACATATCCAACCCTAATCTATACTGGAGCAGCCTAAAAAGAATCGACATAGCAAGAATTGATTCTGAGAGCTCATTTTTCTTCTTATAAATGTATGCTCGAACATTTTATATCAATTTAATGTTAAATTTTGATGTTTAATGTGTTATTGTTTAAAATTTCTTTTGTTCCATCCGTGAACAATTTTAATTTCTCGTCCGAGAAAAACGAATACATCAGTGTTCTGCTTTACGTTATTTAAAAAAAAAAAAAATTTTTTTTTGTTGCATCCGTGAACAACGTTAATTTCTCATCCGAGAAAAACTAACCCACCACTGTTTTATTGTAAACTGAAATTGTAGTGTTTTTGAAGAATATAGTTCCACCGAAGAACATAGTTAATTTATCATCAGAGAAAAACAAAAAGAGAAGAAGAAGTTAAAAGAGTTTTAAATAGAAATAATTGTTTTTCTTATCTGTATTGGAATTATTTTATTCTTATTATTAATTCTTATTTTCTACGTTTGGCTTTTGCGATGACAATAAATAAGTCGCAAGGGCAGACAATGGCTATTTGTGGCTTGGATTAGGAGAATCCCTGTTTCTCCCATGGGCAGCTGTATGTTGTATGCTCACGTGTTGGAAAACCATTGAATTTATTTATTTTGACGAAAGACAGACTAACAAGAAATATTGTTCATCGCTTAGTTCTTAGTTAAATGAAAGTAATGATTATTAAAAATTAAATTATGTAAAATAATTATAAAACAGTGTTAAAAATCAACATTATCTGCCTCATTCATTAAATTAATAAAAATTAAACTTTTTCTATTCGTTGAAGCTGAATTTCATCTTTTCATCATTCTTTACCAATCACTTCCTTTATACCAATTATAGTATCTAATAATTGAACGAAATACAAGAAAGGCACAGTAACGCGTGGCCGGGTCTTCTAGTAGTATATATAATGAATAATGATTAATTTTTGTGGGAATTGATTTCAACTGTGGGAATCATTTAGTACCAGATATTCTTTTAGAGCCAAAAAGTAAATTAACATTTATTGCAAAAATTTTTTTAGAGAATCCAGAGAAATTTTATAGAATATGAGTACGTTAAAACAATTTTATTAAAAAGATTTAAATTGAATCCTGAAAGGCTCTAGGAAAATTTTGTGACACATCAAAAGACGACTGAAAAATCCTTTAAGGACTTTTGTTATGAAATTGCGAGGCATTTCGAAGAATGGATAGGAGAGTTGGAAATCAAAGATTTTGAAGGGTTAAGAAACCTAATCATAACAGATCAACTTAATGGTATCACCTGAAGTTAGAGAGCATTTATTAGATGAATGGGCAAAGTTTACTTTACCAACTAAATTAGCAGACATATTAGATGAATACTATAACGTTCTTAGTACAACATCGAAATCCTATAGTTTTAGTAAATATGTTACAGATTTTTCCCTTATATAGATGTGCTTGATTTCTATTGTTAATGTGGGAGCTGTGTATTATATGGAACTCTCACCTAAAAATCATCATAGTCCCTCCTGTGACGGATGTGCTTTCCCCGACGGGAATAGTAAGGATCCATCACGACTTCCCGAAACAAACGATATAGGTATAACATTTTTATATTTAATATATTTTACTATATAGCCATAATATTTTTACATTATTTAATTATATAATTATTAGCCTGTGAAAAACAATTTTAACAAATAAATCAAAATTGAATGTGGTCCAGGACATCGCTGACCAATGTTGACTGTAGATGGTTGATAAATCTTTCTTTCAAGGACGGTTAACCCTTATGTTTGGTCTTTGCACGCTTTTCTTTTTACCACCTCCCGTTCAAGCTTTTAACCGAGAATTGGAAAGAGAGGGAGATAAAAAGGGAGTGGACAGTTGAGTGAAGAGTTCCAGGCAGTACGGAGAGTACTAAAAACTGAATATATTACGCTTAGTTTCGGTAACAGAAACATTGTGATTTTGCTGTTAATTAACCATCTTAATTAATATTGTTAATCAACTACATTACACTGTAAATTAATTTTCTTTGAGCTATCTTCAACAGTACAGTTATTATGTGTGCCCCATTCCCCCCCCCCCGTTTATACATTACTAACATATATAAATAAAATCTAATTTTAAAAAGGTTAATTTGATGTGCAGAAAGATGAATTTGGATTGCTAAACTGAATGTAGATTGTTCCACTATAATCTAAGTTCAGAATTTTTTCTGAGGATTATCGTTATAAATTACTATTAAAAAAATAAATCAGCTTTTCAACATGTATATTTGATTACTTAATTATTTTAATCTAATTTCATCCGTTCATAATTTGAATTATGAAATTTTCGCTTTGAAAAATAAAATAAACACAAATAAAGTCTAAAGGAAACGAAAATTTTAATCTGGATGACTACATTTTTAATATTATTTGTACTTCCCACTTTGCCAATATAGAGGTTCATTATTGCTGTCATAATTTACGTTGATAAAGTACGCATCATTGTTGTAAAAAGTAAATAGGAAACGGAAGATAATTTTCATAATATACTATCAATTTTGGCGAAGTGTTTTTTATTCAAATAGAAGTAAGTTTGTTTCGTATAGTTTATTATTTATTCTAAATATTTTCAATAGTTTCTTTGTTTTAATTAAAATATTACCTCTGAATTACATATGTATTTCTTTGTTTACCGAGTTTCATTTAGGTTGTTGTTAACACCACCTTTAATTAATAATTTGAGCTGAGAACTTCTGATATTTAAAAAATAGAAAAAAAAAATTATACGCATGATCACGAATTCCACAAAATGTGTCTAAGATAAACGAAATAAGGAATATTAATTTTTCTTTCATGTTAATATTTAGTAGAATAACCTTTCATTATAAGCATTCAGCTCTCATAACTTAGAAATTTGATAACCCAGAATGTTTCTTATTTATTCTTATGCTATTTATTTTACTAACCTATCTGTAAAAATTTTTTTTAGCTATTTAGAATTGATCAACATTTCTTATATACAATATGAAATACTTTGCAATCGCATTTGGATTGCATTATAATAGCAAATTTGGGCATTCTGTATTCCAGTTAATCAATTGTGTTTTAAAAATTTTAACCTATTAATTTCGTTGGTGAATACTTGTATTATACTAGGCTATATGCTACTAGGTTTATAAATAGACATACATATATATATATATATATATATATATATATATATATATACAGTGGATAAAAAAAGTATTGGCAATTGCCTATAAATGATCATATATGTTAACAAAGTATGTTTACAAATTTTATTTTAACATAGCGATTACAGAAGGAGAAAATACAAACAAATGTAACAAAATTTTCATTTAAATATTTTTTTAGTCAAAATCTAAGAGAAAAAATCCAAATTTTATATGATAAAAAAAGTATTGGCAAAATTATGAAATTGACAAAATTATGAGCGAAAATAAAATCAGTATATGTTTAGTACTTTGTATGCATACCTTCTGCATCTATAACAGCTTGTAATCTATTTCTCATAGAGGAAACTAAGGTCTTTGTTGTACTGTTGAGAATTTTGTGCCACTCTTGCAAGAGTAAACGTTTGAGGTCGTCTTTACTTGAAATTTTATGTTTCTTGATTTCTAGATCCAGCAGGTGCCATAAATTTTCAATTGGATTGATGTCAGGCGATTGAGGTGGGGTTTTTAATTGGCGAGGAGCATTGTAGAGTAGCCATTCACGGGTGAGATTCGCTGTATGCTTGGGGTCATTGTCTTGTTGAAAAACGAATGATGTTCCCAAGCCAAGATTTTGGGCACTGATTTTTAAGTTATGGCACAAAATGTCAATGTATGTACGTGCTGTCATAATACCATCAATAAAATGCAGGTTGCCAATTCCATTAGCTGCCATACAGCCCTAAACTAAGATGCTGCCTCCACCATGTTTTACAGTAGCAATTAAATGTTTCTTTTCCAATTCAGTATTTGGCCTCCTCCACATATATCGTCGTCCATCACTGCCGAAAATATTAAACTTTGATACGTCGGAAAAAATAACTGTGTTCCAAAACTCTTCAGATAAATCAACGTAGGATTTTGTGAAATCTAACCTCTTTCTCCTATTTATTTCCGAGATGAATGGTTTCTTTCTAGCTGCCCTTCCATAATAACTTCTCTCGTGTAAAACATTCCGTACAGTCTGTACGCTGAAAGTCTTTTGTGAAGTGAAAGCAACACCTCTAGCTATCTGGGGTGCACTTATTTTAGGGTTTTTCTTAACCTTGTTAATAATGACACGTTCTTCTCTTGTAGAAAATATTTGAGGTCGTCCACTTCTAGTTTTATTTTCCGTTGATCCTGTTTCCTTGAACTTTTTTACAACTGCACTCCTATAGTAGGATAAGTTAAACCTTCATTTCTGAGCCTAATAATCGTGTTTTTAACATTAACGTCGAACCCCTTTGATTTCGAAGTCATTTTACTGCAGTATTCGCAAAATAATGCATAGACACTTTTGGAGTAGTTTTGCAGACTTTATACAGGTAGAGTTTCTTATCAGTCAAAACACGTGACTTCAATGTAACAAAATTTGCATAGCAGTTAAAACTTTGCCAATACTTTTTTGCCATGCAAATTTTCGTTTTTGAAAGAAAAAATCGTAGAAAATGCAAATTAAAATAAAATTTTTACTATTTTTATATATCTAAAATGTCTTATATTTAATTACGACAGCTAAAATTGCACAACATTTTATTTATTTGTCAATATGAATAAATTAAGGCAATTGCCAATACTTTTTTTACCCATTGTATATTTAATCACTAGTATTTCCCAAATTTAAGTACTATTATGTCAAACTAGTTGATATGGCTCAGCTTCAGTGAAATAATAGATTTTTCTCTTTGGTTAGCTCAAATAAGTAAGATATTAGCAAAAACTGTTAAGAAACCGTAATAAAAATTATAATAAAAATATTCTTGTATAATATTAAACTCAAAATTTTATCATTTGAGGAAATAGAGAGTTTAATATAATCTTTTAGAAATTGAATATGGGTTTGGAGACAATTTAATATCAAAAGTGAGCAATTATTTGCGATCATGGTATACAACATTGATTTTGATAGTTAAGATATTATCAATTTATTATTTGGAGGTTTTATTAAAAAAAATAATAATTTTAGTGGAAAAAAATCGAATTTTCAAATTTAAGTAATTACAATAGATTTATTATATTTGTTGTGTAGTTGTTAATACTAATTATTTAAATTATTTTATAAAACAAAACGTGTTTTTAGCAATACAATTATATTTGAAATATTGCCAATTTCAGGCAATTCCTGTATTAGAAAAAGGCTTTTTATCAACATGAAACTTAAATTTAAAGGCAATTAAAAAGCCTGCTCTTCAGTACCAATTACTGCAGGAAAAAACAAGCTTTTTTTTATGAAGTGTTTGGTTCTCAGTCTGAATTTAGCAATACATTAATAACACTTGTAAAAAAATTTATTAGATGTTTGATATATCTGTCCTTATTTGTTATTTTAATATCTTTTTTTTCTCTAGGGACAACATGCCGTCCATAATGGCTGATCTTATGTCTCTTATTGAAGTTCACATTCCTGATGGACAGCAATCATTACAAGACAGCCATACAAACCTGGAAAAAGTAGCAGAATATTGTGAGGCAAACTATTTTGGGGTAAGTGAATTTCAATGCTCTCTTAAAAATTTACACCATTTATTTTTCTGTGATTTGCAGTCAATCAAGAAGTTTTCTGCAATTTTTTCTACTTTTACTTGCTGTTTTTTAAATATTGCTGTGTCAGTCATTTATTATTGTGTAAAACATATTAAATATAACTAGTTTGTTTTATTTACTAATGAAGAGTATTTTATTTCTTAATTTGAAAAATGAATGAATCCCAATATTCCTCACTTTCATTATTTAAGAATAATTGAACCTATTTAGTTTGGATATTATATATATCATTATTAGATCATATTTTTATTTCATTATAATAATACTTATAAATTAATAAAAATTCCAATAAAATATTTTCATTTAATAATTTCAATAATCTAGTTCTCATTATTCTATTTAAATATTTGAAGATTCAGATTTCTTATTTATTAAATATGAAATTGTAGTTTATTTGTGTAATTTTTTCAGTAAGTTATTTTTAAATTATGTGAAAAATTTCATCATTTTTTTTTTGATATTATGTATTTATGCAGTATAATTTAATAATAATTTTAATTTAACAATAATTTTTTAAAAAACTAAATTAAAGGTTAATAACAAATAAATTTGTTTTAATAATTGTGTCTTATTATGTTTTTTAATATAATTTACCTCTGTAACACAGATTCTTATGGGTGCAGTATTTTAATTTGTGAACATTTTATTACAAAAATAAATATTTATACTTTTAGTTTCTGTTTTCTCATGCTCTACAGCCAGCTTCCAGCTAAGGTTATATCTCACATAGTTTCCACCAGCTTGACTTATCTGAACTAATATCCTCCGTTTATAAACACCAACTTTCCTTAACCATATGTACATTACATGTTCAAAAATGTTTTCCTTTTTCGTTAGATCAATTCATCCTGAGATTTCTTAACATGGAATTTTTTATGCGGTAGGGTTGTTAACCCAATCCCCAACCTAGAAGGTTAGTCCTTTTATATAATCCTGGTGGGCTGGGTGTCCTGCTATACCCCTGAATGGCTGGGTACCCATTTTAGTCACCTCTTAAGGCATGCATGGGCTGCAGTGAGATACATTCCTTCTTTCATACCCTGTCACCATACGGATATTTGTTTCTGTTTTAATAAACTTTTATCTGTAAATTTTTAAAATAATACATGTTTGTTGAAATAAAATTTTTTATATTGTGTTGATAATTTTTTTTATTTTGTAGGCCGAAAACAAACGCCTTGCATTGGAAGAAACTAAAAACTATACAACGCAATCTTTAGCCAGTGTCGCATATCAAATAAATACCCTAGCTTATAACTTACTGCACATGCTGGATTTACAAACTTCTCAATTGACTGAGATGGAATCTCAGATTAACCATATATCTCAAGTAAGAAAAATTATGGAATTACATATTGTCTGTTGAATTTTTTTTTTATGTTTTATGTTAGGTTGAAATATTTTCTTTTTAAATAAGCTATTAGTTAACAAAATCCTAGTTACAAAAAACATTTTTAAACATGTGTATTTTTCTGTTTAGGGTTTGTTAAATTAAATATTAAATTAATTTTCTTTATACCAAATTTATTATGAAAAATAATAAAATATAAATGTAATAAAAAAAACCTCATTTGTTTAATATCTATTCATTTAATCTATCTGAATTTGCATTGTATTTTTATTTATAGAAATTTAAAATAATAAAGATTATTATAAAAGAAGTTTAAAAACAAGAATGTATTTGCTTTTTTTTAACACTTGTTTTCTTCATTAATAGTGAAAAAAATTGTCATATTCATATGCAATAGGCTATGTGTTAATTTTGATCAAAACTTTTAATCTCTTTTTTAGACTGTTATGATTCATAAAGAAAAAATTGCTAGACGAGAAATAGGAATCTTAACTACAAATAAAAACACCACTCGCCAACACAAAATTCTAGCACCTGCCAACCAAGAAAGACCTATCAAATACATTCGTAAACCAATCGACTATACAATTTTGGATGATATTGGCCATGGTGTAAAAAGCACGAGTAACACTCCTAGATCAAAACGTACTCTAGCTCCAGTACACCAATCTGCATTAAATGGAAGTAGTGCTGGACCTGCACCAACTACTAAACCACCAACTCCTCCTCAGCCTGTACGAGCTGGTGGTAGTTTATCTCGAGGTACAAAAGAGTACCGAACTCCAGCACCCCCTATTGCTCCACCTCAAGTACCAAGCAATTATGCCCCAAATTTCCCTATTGGGCATCCTCGTTCCCAAGAAATGAGGAGAGGAAGTGGATATTCAACTTTACCAATGGCATTTTCATCATCTCAACAATCACAGAATATGCTTCCATCTCAGCCACAAATTGGCATGGTTCATCCAATGACTCACGGCCATCATTCTAATACTATTGGACCATCTTCCCCTATTCCTCCCCCTCCAGATATGACTGATAAACTTCCAGGTAATAACTTTATAGTTTTCAATATTAGATCAAAGCTATTTTTTTTTTTTTCAAGAAAAGTATATAATTTTTTTTTTATATAAAAGTAATAGAGAAATAGATAAGATACTCATGTTTGATTTTTTTTGGAATATAAGAGAATTAAAATTTCCTGAATTATTTTACAAATATAAAGCTGTATACAATTTGATGTTTGTAGTTTTCTATATAAAGTTTAATTAAAAAGTGTTTATAATTTTTTTAAGGAAATTAGCCAAAGATAATAGAAAAAAAAAAAAAAAAAAATTCTTCTTCGAAGTAAAATGAATGTGTAGCTACATAATTTTATTTTTCAATATAGAGTTTATTTTTTTTAAAATTATTCTTTAAAGAGTTTTTAAAAAGTTTCAATTTAATTATATGCCATAATTAACTTATTGACTTTAGTTTATATTGAAGAAAAATTGAAGTAAATTGCTTTTTAAACATTTTTATATATTAAAATAATTTGTTCATAATCTTAATTTAATAAAAGATAAAAATTATTAATTGATTATCATTAGTTATAATAAATATTTTCAAGATTTAGAACACAAATTATAATCTAAAATTTTGAATCATTTATTGTAAATAAGTTTTGCTATGAGTAAATATTAAAAATAAAATATTTTAAATTTTCTTTAAGGAACTTAGCAATCATAATTTCTTATTACTTTATTTTGTTATTATTTTTAATTATATGTAAACATATGAAATATATTTAGACATTGAATTAATAAAAAAATATTTCAGAAAAATTATGTGAACTGTTATTTGTCGATAGATTTACAAGACATAGATTACTATATTCCCTTAATTTCTTTATAATTTGTAAGTAAATATTACTAAGTAATTCATTTGAATATTTGAAGCCTAAATGTAATAAGCATATATATTACATTGCCATATCTATCATAATGTTAATTATATCTATTTCATTTTTTGAGGTACATAAAAAAAAAAATAATTCTTGCAAAAGAAAAATGTTTTGTATTTATATTTTCTGTAACTTTTCATAAAAAATTTAATGTGTAGATAAAAAAAAAAATGTTAAGAAATTGTCTCACTTTTTGTTAAACTATTTTTTTAAAAAATAATTGCGATTTAGCTGCCAAACAAACTTAAATAAATATATAAAATATTTGTATATTCTAAATATTGTGTGAGTGATGCTTTATTGTAATGCTTTCAATTTAGTATATTTATTACATCGTAGCGTGTTTAGTTGGTTCCTAATAATATTTTATGATTTTGTAAATCATTAGACTTAAAATATTGATATTTCTTTTTATAGCTGTAGTTAAAAAATACCTTTTTTCCTATCCTGCTGTTTATTCTTTGTACCTGAACATATTCACCTTATATCTAGTAATGATGCATGACATTATTTTTACATTATAAATGCTTGGATTTAATAGATTTTTATAAGAATTAAGCTATGCCTTAAGGGTCTTGAAGTATTGTAGAGCATGTTATGCTGATTATTATTTTCTTCACTCAGAACCTCCCATGCATGTTTCCACAGATTTTGCTCATCCTGGGAATAGTAAGTGTCTTTATATATAATCTACTTCTATGATTATAAATGTAATAGACTTTGTTTATTGTGATTGATAAGTATACTAATATTGTAAAATTAAATCAGTATTGACTTTTTATTTAGATAAGGTTCAAATTGAAAATAAAATATTACTATCCTTTTTTATTTAGGGTTTAAATTAAAAATAGAGACTAATGCATAAAGCTAAGATAAAAGGCAAAGGCGAAAAACATAAAGCTCTGAAATAAAGAATGATGCATAAAATCATTAATTTAAATATTTTATTTTTTATTATTTAGCATTTATTTTATGTGATGCAAATTAAAGATTATTAATTATTTATTCAATTAAAAGTGAAATTAAAGAAACTTTCAAAAATTTGTTTTTGTTAGAGCTTTGGCAGCATTGTAAACATATCAGTTACACTATGCATATTGTATAGCAACACCAACTTATAAATGTTTAGAGAGCTAGATGTTTTCATGTTACTAAGCTTGCACATGTTATTTGTTTAAATGATACTGCACATTGAGACAAATCTTTTTGGCAATATCAGTTATAGCCAGTAGAAGAGAAAGGTTTAGATTTTTTTGGGCGGTAGATGTTGAGGAGATTTGCTTAACCATTAAAATTGGAAGAATTTGGCCACTCATTAGTAACATTAGTTCAAATGAATTGTTATGAATTCATTCAATGAAATGTTATTATATTTAAAAAACATTTTCTTTTTCACAATTACACAAGTGTTAGTGAATCCACATTCTCATTTGTTGTGTTCATCATAAATTTTAAATTGCTAGTTAATCAGTTTTAAATGACCAGTCATATCAATTACTAGTATTAATCAATATTATTAATTTCTGTTGTACAAAATAAAAAATATGTTAATTTTATTATGTATTTCTAGTTGTAGAATTTTTTGGAAACATAGCTAGCAAAGTTTTTTAAGCAAGTTAAAGGCAATGAGAATTAATCTAATAACCATGAATCTTAAAATGCATTTATTAAAAAAAAAAAAAAAAATCCTACTTTAAGTATAACCTATAACATTTGTAACCAATTAATAAGTTCAATTTAACTTTTAATTATTAGGTAGGAGAATGGTAAATATTTATAATTATTTAAGATAAAATTATTTAATATTTTTCTTAATTAATAAGAAATTTGACATAAAATCTGCAATTTTAATTTCTCTGAATTTTTAAAAATAAAGCTTTGCAACTATGCATTCTATATATTTACGTTCTTTGCACAGTACACTTTACACGTTTTAAGTTACATAATTTTCTCATTTTTTTTTTCTTAATCAAAGAAAAAATAAATTAAAAAAAGCTGCCTTCATCCTAATTCCTCCTTCCTAAATGAAAAATTGATCTTATGATACACAATGCTAGTGATTGTTTCAGTAATAAATTTTTTTAAAAACTGTTAATTATACATAATTTAGGTTAAATGAAATATTATATATATATATATGTTAATATTTATTGGCTTCTAAAACTTAAAAAGTAAATAAAACTTTATAAGAAGTTTATACGAACCATTTTTCATTCATGGCATATTTTATTCATTTTTAAGTTTAATCACCAGGAGAATGATTTTACTTATTTTTGTAAACCATTAATAATAATTAAAAATTCAATAAAAAATACATAATTTATTTTGTAAAATTCGTTGACATTTATTGTTGAAGTAGTCTTTTTAAAATTTTAACATCTCTTCTTTTGAAAATTAAACTTTTCTTATAAAATGACAAATATCATAAGATTCAAAAGTTCTCAGTGAATTTGTTAATAACTTATTAATAAACAAAAGCACACAAGCACATCCATGAATATAGTTCAATTCATATTTTTCAATTAGTACCATTTGTCTAACCTGCAATGTCATTTTAATTCTGTTAATACATGTATTAAAAAAAACACTTTTTCTGTCACATGATTCTTAGAGAAAAGATGCTTCATTGTTGAACAATATTTCAAAATCTTATCTTATACTGTGATGCATATTGACTTCGGGAAAAATTCTCAGTAAGTCAACCAAAATGATGATTTGAAAAAGAAAAACCAGTGGTGCTACAAATAAGCATTGAAGAGTAATAAGATGTTGTAGAAAATCATTGAGAAGTTATCTATCCAGAAGAGTTACATATAAAACGTATTGTGAGAAGTTTGCAATTTTATGAGGACAAAGTGGTAATTGTACAATAAGACTGATAACAGGAGATTAATACTATAATTATCCCAGATGTACATTTCCAGTGAAAGAATTTTGCATAGGAAACTTTACAATGATAAGGCTTGGCTCCATCTGAGTGGTTATGTGAACTACCAGATGACATACATATGGACATTCAAAACCTCTTTATATGATTCCAAAAAATTCACTGTAGGCTTATCTTGAAAGGTGGTGCCAACTTAAATTTATAAAACATTAGTAGGCTGACTCTCTTTACAAACACTCTCAATGCTGAATATTATAGAAATATGTGAGGAATTTTTCTAGGTGTATGAATAATGTTAAAAGAGTCATTTTTAGAAAGATGGTATAATTTCACAAATGATGTATTTGCACACACAGCCTGCTTTTAAATGATGTTCAGAGTCAGTGATTTTTTTAGACTTTAGCATCCAAGATTTCTAAATCTAACATAAAAGAATTTTTTGTTGTATCCTCGTGAAGGGAAGAGGGTTGCAGCCTGTGTTTTTGATGGAGCACTCATAAGTAAAAGTCTGACTTCTGCTCCATGTAGCTGGGCCTGAATGGCCGAGTCGCTAGCGCTCTGGTGCTCGGTACCACAGCTTTCGGGTTCGAGTCCCGGCGGTGCCATGAGTGTTTGTAGTGGTTCGGAATCCACTTTAAACTGTAGGTCCTGGTCTGTTTAGCCTAAAGTGTGCATAAGATGACCGTAGAGCGACAAACAAACCAAACCATGTAGCTACCGGTGGACTTTTAGTGGGAACTACCCCACATTTATGTATCGCATGAGAGAAAACTTGGAAACACAACAAACAACACACAACATCAGGTAGTCCGACTAAGGAAACAAGACGCTGAACATTCCAAACGCCATCAAGTCTCCTCGTTTTTTGAAGCAGTATTTACAACAAAGCTGCCAGTGGATTGAACCTCCGCCATAACGCTCATCAGCGGCGCACATTACCACTGAGCCACAAGTCAGGCAAAGATTTTGTTTCGTATGTTATTTAATAACCCCATATTATCAAGGAACTTTTGAATAACATTCAAATGGAAGTTCCATAAGAAATTTCACCTGTATGTGTTGCAGAGTTAATTAATTATTAATTTATGTATATAGGAGAATGACTCGTTATCTGTGCATTTAGCTACGATTCTATTTGTAGAATACTATGATTGAATTATATTCAGATTTATTTACACATAATGCTTACATTTGATATAAAACTATTAATAAGTTCATGAGTATGTATGGCAACACATATTATATAGCATATTATTTAATATTTAAAATTCTTAAGATGTTATTTACACATTTTGACTAAAATAATGAATAATTAAGATATTTTTTTCTATTGATGGCATATTTTATTTTATTTATTTGAATTACTTTAAAAGTATAAAAAAAGCACAGATGAATATAACATAAAAAGAAAATTATTTTATTTTGAAAATATTTTATGAAGTCTATACTAATAAAATTATGTATGTATATAATTATGTTACTATGCTAAATGAAAGGTTATTATTAAATAATTATACATAATTTACCCATCGAAAAATTTAAAATTATTTATTGAAATTAGTTTATGCTTTTTTTTTTTGCTATTCATTGTTGACATTTTTCTGTAATACATTTTTATTCAAATATTATTTTTTAAAGTGCTTATTTGTCTGCATTTAAACATTAGATATGTGACTGTAGTTGAAGAATTCTTGGGATAAATAATTGTTGTATAATGAATGTTAATATATTGTTTGTTTGTTATTCTTGTAAAAATGATTTTTTTGCATCTCATTCCCCAGTTATTTTTCTTCTAAATTGTCTAAATTTTTATTTATATGTTGTTTCAAAAATGTATTTTAATAGAATAAATTAAAATATTTTTATCTCACATTTTTGCATTTGCTTTTTAAAAGTATATTTCAGTTTTATTTTTAACATTTTATATTATAAAAAAAAAATGATTGTTTAAGCTAAACTGTAACATTTATACCTAAAATTTTTTAAAGTTAAAAGCATATATGCTGCGATGCCAACTCTATAGATTCTCAATAATTTTTAAGGAAAATAACAAAATTTTAGAACTAATTATGGGCTCTGTAAAAAAGTACTTCTATGGAAAAAAAAAAAAAAAAAAAAATCTTCAACTTTCCAACTTTGTGCAATTAGAAAACTATTTCTCAATACTATTGATTTTGAGGAAAATTAAACCAGCTTTTGGGATACAATAAAAATGAAGCAATTTTCTTGCTGACATTTAATCATATTCATTAATGTACAAAATTATATTGGCAGATGCTATAATATATTTCCTTTGTTAACAAAAAGAACCAGTAGGTAGTGTTTCATTGAAGAGAGGATATAATTTAATGGATAAATTTGTGTATGTATACATAAACTTTTTGTTACAAATTTTAATGAAATTTCATGCATTTATTATGCTTATTTTCAAATGCTTTGCAGCATAATGTATTTAAAATACTTACATTTTTTTCTATATTAAATCCAATCTGTAGTAAACAATTTCAACAGACGAATTCATAATATTAGGTCTAAATTCTTTCTATCTTTTTCTTTCATTATCCCCATCTTTTTTAATCCTTAATTTTTTCACTTTTTTTTCTTTTAGAAAAATGCTGCATTCTTGATAATATTTTATATTGCAGTTGCAAAAGTGCATCATTATTGATATTAATTTTGTAAGTTAGTAATTTTGCTTGATATTGGTTCAACTGGAATGTGTGCTTGCAACTTGTGCTCTACCCTCCCCTGACTGACAAGCATAAAAAAAAGTACTGAAAATTGTACCGAATATTATTGAAGTTGAAGTCTCACTTGAGGTTGGCATCATTGTATATGCAGAATATTAAAACTTGTTAACTCTTATTTTAATTGTTATCACTTGGATACATCCTTATTTTACTGTTAAACACCTTTTTTCCTTTTATTGTACATTTTACAGGTTTTTACAATTTTATTTATCTAAATTTTCATTCTCATATTTAGTGTAGAAATTCATTGAATAAAAATGCATCTAATCATCATCATATCTAATAACACATCTAAAACATCTTAACACATCTAATTTTAGACCTTGTGATTTTAACAAATCAATCACAATATTTCCTTCCTTTTAATCAGATTTAAAAATGGGTTATTCATTTGTGTTATGCTTTTTTTAGTGATTTTTGCCTCTTCTAAATGCAGTAAAAAATTTTCTTTAAAATATAATTTAATGAAAAGCTTTTTGATAATATGGAGTTTTCATAAAATATTTATTTTTCTATGCTGCTTATGTATTTATTACAAATTAATTTTCCATTATTTGTGTTTTATATAGTTTCTCCACCACTTCCACCCCCACCCCCTGATGATGATAATTTGTATCATGAGAATTACCGTCCTCCTTCTCCACCCTATCTTCGTAGGCATGGAGTACCGGACTGGGTTCCTAAAAACTACTTAGAGAAAGGTAAATAGAAATATGTTTGGGTCACCCAAATGAACGTGAGACTGTGGATTATATGTCTACGTTTAGGAGGTAGATCGTTGTTCATGCTTTAATAGAATGCTTTGAGTGTGACGATTTCATGATGGTATCAGCAGAATAATGGTACTTGATTGCGAGCTAGTTTGGATACGAACTCATTGGAATATTTGTATCATGGATGCCTCCTAATGTTCAATTTTTAATGGCAAAAGATGCATGTGAAGTTTATCTTTGTATGCAAAATATATATCTGAAAATAGCAATGAATAATTATCTATGCCAAAAGGATTATTCTCCTTCATTATAAAGTTTGTTCTCATGTAGCAAAATCACTGTGGTGTCACATCATCATGTGGCGGTCACTTCAACAAATTTTAGCACATGGTACTAAAATTTGTTGAAGCGATTAGTTATTTCTATAGAAAGTCCTGGATTATCCCTTGTATAGCCTTGAGCCCTCATTTTGTGATTACTCTGCCTTTTAACCATTTAAGAAATATTTTAAGATTAGGTAATATCTAAACTGAGGTCTAGGCCGCAATTGAAGAATGGTAAGCATCCAGCTTCGAAACTTCTTTTTTAAAAGTATTCACAATCTAGTTAGCCATTGGGACACTTGTCTTAACCTGCATGACAACTTTGTCTAGCCGTTATGCTCAATATGTATCACTCTGTATACTATTTGTTTAACACTGACATTACTAAACTAAATGCAGTCTCATTTACATTTGGGACAACTATAACCTAAATGGGACAACTTCTGTATGCTGCTTTTATACAAATGCAAATGATATTTTCTTATCCTTTGCATTTGTGTAAAAGCAGCATACAGAAGTAGATCACTATTCTTGCATTAAGGAATTTTTCTCCTTTTTTTAATTCCAGGAAAATTTTGCCAATTATTTTAATACTAAAAAAAGATTTTTTTTTTTTATAATTTAATGTGACATTAAAAAAATTTTAATCTAGATTTTTTTTTGAAATATTTTTGATATTGTTTTCTCACTAATTTAGTCTAAAATTTTATTAAAACTAAATTAAAGTAGTTCAATGTAGCTGAAAATTTAAGAGTAACATATAAAGTTAAATTAAAAAAAAATGAAATTATTTAAAAAATCTTAATTTATATAAAGAATTACTGAAATATTTTGAAATTCAGGTATTCACAATTAGCACCAACTTAAGGGTTTAATTGCTTAATACTAAATTTATAATTTAAAAATGGACCATTTGTTTTGACTTAATATTTGTTTTATTTAATATTAAAAGCAAGGTGAATTTTTTATAAAATATACCATTTTTTAAAAATTTCACTAAAGTTTTAATGCTTTTTACTTGAAAGAATTTTTATCTTAAAATAACATAATCTACTTAATTTTTGTTAAATTTTTTATTTTGTAAATAATAAATATGTATATTGCAGTTGTGGCTATTTATGATTATGTGGCTGACAAAGAAGATGAACTTTCTTTCTCTGAAAATTCTGTAATTTATGTTGTTAAGAAAAATGATGATGGCTGGTACGAAGGTGTAATGGATGGAGTGACAGGATTGTTTCCAGGAAATTATGTAGAACCATGTATGTAGAACTTATGATGCAAAAAATTTTTCAAAACTTGTTTCTTAAACAACATACTTTTTGCTTTAAATTAAATTAGTAATGTTTAAAAAAGTATTATACAGATAATATTTACATAGCTTTTAGCAATTTAAATGTGTATATTAATCCAAATTCTTATTGTACTTGCTTTGTATATTAAAAATAAATGATTTCATTTTATAAGAATATTTTTTGTAAAATCTTGAATCTTGAATCCTGATCATTGTATAGCTTTTGACTCTTCCTTATTATTTTAATTATTAGCATAACTGAAGGATTAAAGAGTTGTCCCATTCTGATCAATAAAAATTTACCTTGGAAAAAATCCCTCTATCTTTCCTTCTTTGATGATATAGGAATTTCTTTCAATCTACCTATAAACATTCGCATGTGATTATTATAAGCCAACAATTTGTTTGGCTAATTCTTTTGGATGTGGAAAGCACTTCCCATTTTCAAGATAGTTTTTGAAAGTTTGATTAGCAATGTTTGATTGCATATTTGTTGCAGAAAAATCAGACTTTACCGTGAGTTGAAATTTTTATTTGATTTCATAAGAATTAATTGTGCTGACTAAAGACATACTTCATTTTTTTTTCTTTGATAAAAAAATAGTTGATTTGTTGCAATTTATTGTGTTAAAAATATAATTATATTATTAGAAATTTCTCTATTGTTTATTAATATGACATATTGAAAATGGTCCAAACAAACCTGAGCTTTATACAACCGAATTTCTGTGCAAGGCCAATAAAGTCTCTGTATTAATGAGGGTATTATAATGTATGCATGTGAGATTTTAGTTTCTCGAAGTAGTCAAACTGATGTAGTATAAATTCTAGCATACACAGAAATAAATAAATAAAAAGAAGATTCATACTTTAAACCTAGTAAATCATCTCTCTCATCAGAACTGTTTGCTTATTTATTTAATTTCTAATTAAGTATGATATATATCAACAAGCCGCTGAAAAATAAGTTATGTTGATTGAACGTTAAAAATGCTACTGTGTCCAAAAAGTAAAACCAGTTTTCAATTTAAATTTCCTGAGCATATGGTATTTCCATTTTTTTTTCTTTTTAAGTTGTTGGCACTGTCCTTGACATCTATGTGAAATTTACATCATTATTCATTAGTGTTTGAGTTACGCTTGGTTTTATGAGATACTCAAACTGATTCCGGCGATTTTTGAAATGTCTGAATTAATTGAGAAAGAAGTTGCGTTAAATTTTGTTTGTGGAAATGTACAGAATGTCGCAGTAGGCATTTGGTGAGCATTCCTATGTCGGAAAGAAATGTTTAGAAGTGGTAAAAACAGTTAAAAGAAGGTAGAGAATGCGTTGAAGACTTAAGAGCCCAACCTCAACCGATGAAGCTCACATCCAAAAAACTAAAGATTTGGTGCTTTCAAACAGTCGATTTACAATTAGAGATGTTGCTGATGATGTTGGAATTTAAAAATTCCATTTTAAAAGATGTTTTGGGCCTCAAATGCATTCAAATCTTGATTGGTACCGAAAACACTGAATGTGCCAGTTCACACTGCATTGAAAAAACATTGAAATATCATATGCCCGGGAAATTTAAATTGAAAACTGGTCTGACTTTTTGGACACAGTAGTATTGCATTTTTCTATAACTATTGGTAGAACAATTCTGATTCGATAAAGCTGTTATTTAAATTGTTTTCTTTTTAAAGTATCATGGCATCTATTATATTTTTAATAATTTCTTTGACATTTTGAAAAGTAGACGTTGCAGCTGTAACGCTATATTCAAATCAGATTAGTTCATTTTATTAGTAAGTAACAATTCAAAATTTATATAGAAAAAATAAAGGAATTTCAATTGTGTTTATTAATTTGTGTTCTTTTTTTTTAGCTGGAGAACTAACACTTAATAGGATATAAAATGATGTATTGAAAAGTTGGTGGAATTGCTTCTGTTGCATTTTTGTATATTATAATTGCTACCATTTTATAGTTATAAATGTCTTTTTCATGTATTGTATATTTATAATGTTCAGTAACAAAGATAATGCTACTTTTTAAAGCATTTAAATTGCTTCAATTAATTTTTTATAAATAAGTTACTTGGATCAAGATACTTGTAAAAGTTAATTGTGTGCAAGTCTTGTATTTATATTTGTTGTAGTAGGCTACTTTACACTAATGGACATTTAAAAAAAATCTGAAAAAGGCATAAATCAAAAACAAAATATGTTATTAATATTATGTTTTTTTTATAAATTTAAGAAAGTAATGAATATAATAAATTTGTGAATAAATAGTCTTGAAGATTTTAGAATAAATTATTATTAATATGATTGTAAAATTTAATGTTGCTTTTTATATTTTAACTAATAAAATATGTTTAGAATAGTTATTAAAAGTAAAATACACAAAAACAAGTATGATTTTTATACTTTTGATTTTAATATACTCAATTTTTGTAATATGCATACTATTTGCTTAATATACACGAGGTTGCTAAAAAGATTTTAGTACATGGATCATCATCATCTTTCTATTATTTTTTCAACAATTGTTACAATTATTGTGAAAAATCATTAATTAGAATTATGATTAGTACTATATCAATTAATTTTGAACTATTTAATTTGTCTAAAACTATTTAAATTAAAAAAAATATATTTACAAGAAAGAATAAATATTTGTTGTTTATGTTTTTATATTCAAACTGTAAAAATAGTAAAGAAAATGAACAATTTATGTTCATTGTAAGTCTAATATATTTATATTTTAATTTGTTATTGTTTAATAATTTTTGGTTTTTTAGTAAGAGATATAGTAGATGTTAAAAGAACATTTGTATTTAAACTAGATTAGTGAGGTTTATTAAGTTATTGGAAGTTTTATAAATTTTTGGATCTTACGATGCATGATTTTATTAAAGTGTAAATATATTAGAAAACTCTAGAAAAGTTTAGTTCTGTTACTTAAAAAATATAAATTTTTTAAGAAAATGTAATTATAAAGTAAAAATAAAGGATTAAATTTACATGTGTAAATGTACCAAATTAAAAATTGTAATTAAATTTTTTATTTAATTAAAAATATATGTCAGTATTTGATTTAATTTTTTATCGTTAGACAAGAGAAAGAAAAAAAAAATTCATGCAATGTATAATTATATAGTTAATGTATAATAAATTTAGTTATTTTATTATTTCTGATGTAGAAGTAGATATTTTTGATTAGCAATTTTACTGCAAACAAATTTGGGTTTCAATTGTCTTTTTTAAGAAAATAAAATTTATTTAAAATTATTTGTTTCATATGGTATTTCATGCCTCATAAAAATTCTTCAAATAACTAATTTAGGAGATATAAATTAAGGTAGGTAATAACTTCATTGTCCATTAATATTCCAAAATAATGCTTTCCCTTTCATTTTGTCTAAATTTTAATAATGCTTACTATAATTTATAACTTGTATAATCATAATTTTTTTTTTTTTTTTGCTGTTACTGAAATTCATAAAAAAGATTATTGAATCCTAAGAATATTAATTCTGAAAACATTGAGATTTTTATTTCTTTTGCAGCATATTATTTAACTAAATGAAGCTATTAGATTAGACTAGACTATTAGACTAGGTAATTATAACATTTGTACTAATGAATGTTACAAAAGATTGAAAAAGTTGTCAGCAAAAGCAGCCTCAGTTATATGAAAGACATGTTACTTGATTTTTATTTGAATAGTATGCAAACATTTTTATCATCATACATATCGAATGTCTACTTTCACAGCCATTAATCTTATTTCCTATTAAATGTCTATAATAATTTATCTTTTACAATTCAATTAATTGATACATTTATGAAATAATTATAAAATTTAATTTTTTTAAAATAATTTCTCCAGGGGTGGAAAATCTACACCAAACTGCTCCAAAAATCGTGTCTTGCTACATACTGCTACAAAAACTGCAAATTTCTCATTTTTGTGCCAAACTGGGCCAAAAATAAGATATTTCCTTTATTTTGATTTAGTAACCCAGAAAAATAGCCTAATATGAATGAGCTAATCTTCTAAGATCTTTATTAGATGGGGTAAGAATTAACCAATGTTACAAGAGTTCTGTTTTTATGACTTTTTTGCAGGCGATAAGATTTATTAGTTATGTCAACATTTGTAAAAAGGCTAAAATTCTTTTTAAATGAATCGAGACGACATTGTGGCGCCATCTATTGTTCTTTATAGGAACAAATAGGATAAATAATTTGCTTGTGAACATATACAACTAAATGTTTCTACAATAACTGTTTCAAATAAATGCATTAAATTTAAATAAATTGCAAATTTTATTAATATTTTACATTTGTAAATTATTCACCACCAAGCACATTTTTTTTTTTTTATTTCTAAATTTCTTCTCTACAATTAATATATTTTATTTGTCCTTTGTTTATTTATTTTGTTAAAATTATTTATTTTTTGGATATTATTTATTTTTAATAATAATTCAAATCAAAGATTACGGCTAATTTTTAAAGTATTACAGCAATTCTTTATTTGCCATTTGTTACTTGAACTGAATTTCTTAAGCACATTTTTTTGTACAGAAAATCTACAACTATGTTATATCTAGAAACATTAAAATTCTCAAAAATAAGATTTGTTAAATAATATTTAAAAACATATTTATGACATTTATCCATTATTTATCTGTATGTAATTATTGTTCATTCTTCTTATGCATGAGATATTAAGTTTTTTTTTGTGCTATATTTTGTAAAATTGGTTACATATAATTTTAGATTTAATTTTAAAACTAAAAAAACATCATTTTACTTATATAGATAGAAATAACTTATTGTAAATAATTTATTAGAACAAATTTTATCTTTTTCTTCGTGTTAAAAATAATCGCATTCAAGTAAAATACTATTTTGCATCCATAAAAACCATTTTTTAAAGAAAATGTAAATGTATTGACAATGAGAATAATAATAGGAGAAAGGGAAGAAAAATTTCTGAACTTATCGAAGAGGATGGAGAATCAAATCTTAAATACTAGTTAAGTCTAGAAGAATCCAGTGGCTCGATTATTTTTAATGCATGGAGCAAAATAGAATATAAAAAAAAAATTTATAATTGAAAGTTAGAGAGAAGGTATTCATTGGAAAATGGATAAAAAAAAAAAAATAAAAAGGAAGTTAGGAAAGAGTAAATGTTCAGGAGGCCTTGATTCACTGACTGCAGTACCAAAAATATTGATGATGAACAAATTTTAATATATATATATATATATGTAGTGGAATAATTTATTTTGATTAATTTGGAATTAAAATGAATATGCCTTCTGAATACTTCTTGTCTCGCCTTATGTTATATTTAATTGATATCATTTAATGACTATTTTGCATTTGTTTATAAATTTGTAATGCAGAAATTTGAATTGTGCTATATATATATATATATATGAATATATAAAGAACGTTTCAATACAAAAACTAAAGGAGAATTGAGAAGGAATGAACCAAAACACGACCATTGTGCATTAAAAAATCCACAAGAATAACATTCCATCCAAAACATGTAACTTGTATAGCAATATTTGTAATATAGCATTCACAATAGGCTCAGGGTATTACCCTAGGCACTCCAACAAAACACCAGCCTTTACTTTTACTTTACAAAAGCCCTGAAGTACCTCTCAACAAAAAGAACGTGAAGAAACTGTTCATCATCCAAAGTGCTTATAAGCTGTAGCAAAGAAACTGAAAGTTATCATGTGTGTCTGTTATCTATATCAATATTTGATAAATTTTCTATTAAAATCATTTGAATTTTTTTAAGTAAAAAAATATTTTTCTAATAATTTTTATTAATAAATGAAATTGCATATAAAGAATAAATTACTGAATAAAAAAAGGATGTTATCAAATGAATGAAGCTGCACATTACAATAAGATGATTGAAATTATAAGTTGATTTATTTTATATTCGAAAATATTTAGATAATCTATTAAGGAACAATTCTAGCATTGATGTAATGCAAAATATAAAATGTATCTATTTAATATAATAAAGGCAAGAAATACTTTTGAATTGAATTTTTACTTAACTTATTTATAACTGCAAAAAAAAAAAAAAAAAAAAAAAAAAAATTTCAC
Source organism: Caerostris darwini (assembly GCA_021605075.1). Lineage (NCBI taxonomy): Eukaryota > Metazoa > Arthropoda > Arachnida > Araneae > Araneidae > Caerostris > Caerostris darwini. Next base: position 114,920 of record BPLQ01003400.1, read on the forward strand.
ATCCGTCGAGCCGGAGTCGAACCAGCGACCTATGGATTTCTGATTTATATCACCTACAGTCCACCGCTCTGCCAACTGAGCTATCGACGGCTTGTTCACAACTGAAAATTATGAATTTTGAGCAAAAAATATCTACTTGCATAATTTCACAAAATTTTATAATTGATATTCAATTAATTACTTTTTATATAATCGGAATTTTCTTGATATATTAAGATTGCCAAGAAATTTGATCCCTTTTGATATTATCCGATTCATTGCGTTATTTAATATATTCATATACAAACGCATTTACATATACTTCCTTAATATTAAATGAAATTAACAAAAATTCGTTTCAGTTTTTAAAATTAACGATTATTTACAGACACGAGACTTATCTAATATGTGAAGAATGTTAAAATATTGACAAAAAAAAGTTAATTTTTTTTTAAAACCTGTGCTGCCATCTACAGAACAAAGTAACTACAATTTTAAAATTGAAATATTTTTGTTATGTGGATATACTTGAATATTAAAATATCAAACACTTACTTAAGTATTATCTCTAAATATGCAAAAAATTTCTTTCCCATAGATTATTGAATTGTGTATGAATGAATTATCAGGAATGATTGTTATTCAATAAGAATTTGAAAGCAGACAAATCTTTTCAATTTTATTTATTACACAAAAGATAGTACATTACATCAAATGTTTTGTTTAATACTGAAAGGTACACAGGTAAAATAATGTTTTTATCAAAAGTGAATATTCTGTATGAAGATAAAAAATCCTAACAGATATAATATCTCAATTAAAGTAATCTAAAACAGATATAATATCTCAAAGTAATCTAAAACAGATTTTAAATTTTTAATTATGGTTGCATACAATAGTAACAAAAAATACACTACCAACTTTGTAACAGTATTTTTTTGTAACTTTTATTTATTACAATAAATTTTAGCTTTAATAATATATGAACTTTTTTTAAAATGTTTAATATACAAAGAAAATAATGTAGAAATTGACAATCATGGTTATCTATTATCACAGTTACTAAGAATAAAAAAGTAATAGAAACAGTATATTTATTAGCACACATTGCATCTTTTAATTAATGAGAAAAATTACATAAAAATTAAAAATATTTCAGAAAATCGATGAAAGTTTTAAAATTGTTCAAAGTTAGAAAGCTATATATAATGGCTTTCTTTAAATTTCTGAAGAAGTATGTCTGCCCAATTTTTTTTATTTTTTAAAGTAATATTTTCGTGTCAATCAACAGTAATTAGCATCTTTATATTCAATATAGTCTATAATTTATATTAAATTTTATAGTTACATTGATATGGATTTTTAAATTTATGCTAAACACATTATTAACAAAAAAAAAAAAAAAAAAAAAAAAAAAAAACTACTTTTAACAATTGAAGTTTCAAAAGAAAATAAACAATATATCAACTTGAAAATATCTTCTATCCAAGAGATATAAATAAATGCATTTATTTATTTTTTTTATTTAAAAAACAACTTTTATTTATATTTGTGCATTTATATTTGTGCATTTATTACTAAATTATAAATTTTTTATTTATAATATAAAACTTGCACTACTTGTTTTAATACTTATGACAATCAGAAGTTTGACAACTATAAATAATGAAACTTTTAAAAATTACAATATAAAATACATACAGAGCTTTCTTCTTTTGATTTTCATTTATAAATCATAAATACAATCACCTTTACATTAGAAGTATACATAACAAAATTATTAAAGACATATATTTAAAAAATTAAATTACATAAAGCCAAATCCAATCCAATAAAAAGGGAATATCAGTTACAAAATTTATATAAAATTAAAAGATAATGGACTGACATATTTAGAGATTGATAATTTTCATTATCAATGATTGTTGCTATAATTGAAATAATCAACACTCAATATTTATAATCAACTTGCACATTTGGAAGACAGTTTAAAACAAACACAAAACAATCTCAATATTGATTGATCAAAATAAATATAGCTTATAATAAATAAACATAAAAATTATAAATTATTTTAGTATAAAAAATAATGAAATTCGATACAATCATAAATAAATGCACACATGGGTCAAATGATAAAATTACATAATGACTGTAACTTTTGGCAATTAACAATCTAAGAAATTTGCAGCCATGAGCAACTCCAGAGACATTTCTGCTGATATTGGAAATTCGGGAATTTCTGCTGCACTATTTGAGTATCGAACTTTATAAGTGAAATATTGACACACTTTTTGCAGTATATGGGATGGAATCTCTCTGAAATTTATTTCATTAGCTTCATTTTCTGCAAATTGGCCAGGTCCACTCAACATAGCACGAATGGTAGCCGATGTTAAAACATATTGCCTTTTCACGATAAATTCATGACCATCAGATGAGATAAGCTTCACGTACATAGCTTCCGGACCTTCGCAACCGCCATATAATATTTCTGTGGCTCCAGACATATTGATTAATGAACACCAGAGATTTTTATTACAAAAAAAAAATTGATTTTATAAGATATTTTAAGTTTCCCCACGCACCTTACCTAGAATTATCCAATTCAGGCTTGATAAAAAATACCTTATACACTTTTAAGTAGTAAAATACATTGAAAGAAGGGTAGGAACGAAACGCTCTCTTGTTGACCAACAAAGTTAATATGTGTACTGCCGGTGCCGACACAAATTTTATGTAAACAATAAAATGTCAAATTGGTTAATACTTGTTGCCAAATCCTAAACTTCATTTGATCCCCTATTTCCAATTAAAATTTTAAATGGTTCCAATTTCGGTATAAAATTTTAGATAAAATAGAAATTTTATCCGTATAATATTTGTGATCATAACTCTGGAACATTACTTCTAAATTTGATGTTGTGATACGACCTATATATTTACCTAATCCTATATTTTACCTGTTCAGTATTTGGCAACATCATCAATTTGTTGTGGTTCTGTTTTTCTTTATTTTGAATTATTTGTGGTGTAGTCATCAATCATTTTATTCTCTAATATAAATTTTCAATTTATCCGAGTTTAAATTCAAATTGGTGGAAGTAATTATGAAGACAGTTATATCAAAACTTTTATATTATTCTAAAATATCAGATCCATTGCTTAATCGCACGTTTTCGTCGTCTGCACGCGCATTTGTTTTCGGCTGCAATAAAAAATATTTTCCTGCAAAAAGTCTGTTGAACCCAATCTTATGCGATTCTATGAATTTTAGATTAAGTATGGAAGGGGATTTAAAGCAATTATCTCATTATAAAGCTGCTGTTTTAAAGAAATTTGATGATAAATTGGAAATTGTAGAGCTACCACAGACTTCAAAATTAAAAGATACTGAGGTAATAAAGTGTGTTCAAGAATGATTTTATTAAATATGAAGAAAATTAGTGTAAATTATTATTCTTTTCATGTAATATGCTTGTTTGTGACATCATAACGTTTTACTTAATATATTTCTCGTGTGAAAATTATCATTTTAACACTGCGTATATGTACGGAAATATTTCTTAAATAGGAAATTAAAACAATATCAGCTATGACATGTCCGCTTTTTAAATGATGTTATGTGTACATTTGCCTTCACGAAATCATTAAAGGAAATAAAAATTAAATAGTTTTACTAATCATAGAAATATCATTATACAAAAATAAGTTTAAAAAAATAATAATTTGCTAAACTAACTAGACATGTAAACTCATTTTGATGTGTGTAAGTGTGAACAAGTTAATTTAAAAAAAAATTTTAACCATTCAATTTTAATGTAAAAAGTTCAATAATTAAAAATTACTATTTTTTTTTTGTTGCATTAGTAAGTGCACTTGAATACAATTGAACTATAATATATGAATTTATTGAGTATAATTATTTCAGCAAATAGCATCTGAAATCATCTATGATATTTGACATAAAAGCCTTCTCATAAAATTTTTTTTAAGGTTTCATAATGTTAACATACTGTATTGTTTATGTAAAGTTAATTTTGTTATTGTAAAACTAGATATGATGACATATTAGATCATTTGGTTACCATACAGTGAATGTAAAATACAAAAAATGAGCAATTGGCATATTTTTATGCTATAACAACTGCACCATAGCTCCATATATTCTACTGACACCATGGAAAAAAAAAAAAAAGTATAGCAGCTGCTTTAGCTTAAAAAAGTATTTTTGATGTGTATTATTGCAAAAAGATTAGGGTACTATAAATTTCAAACTAAATCATGAAACTAGTGATGTCAAGAGAAGGACTGGATGAGACTCTCAGAGCGTGATTTTACCTTTTGTATAATAATTTTAAAACTGATGCCTCCCCCCCTTTTTTTGTAATCATTATACAAGTGCATGTGAATGTTTGTGATGTTCATATTTGTACTCAAACTTCTTATCAATATGTTATTTAATTTAATTTTTATGCCTATCGCTCCAAGAAAAAGTCTTTACTGACCAAATGCATGCTGAAGCAACTTACATGGGCAAAAAACGAAGTTTTATGGATAAAAGCTCAGTAGGTACAATTATAATCTTTCAGGTAAATTAAAATTCAACTTTTGTGGATCAGTATGCTAAGAAATAAAAAAAAAGGAAGCATATCATTCACACTGCATATTGGGAACTGCAAAGTTTCTGATGAACCAAATGGTCAAGAGAAGCATATCCAGTAAAGAGATTAGATAACTCATTATTTGACTGGGAATGCTACAATAATATGGGCTGATATACAATATATATATATATATATATATATTGTACAATATATGCGAGCAGTTATGTTTAAAACTAATAATCAGGGATTTTTATACATTATTATATATTATACATTATTATATTATTATATTATGCCATTTGTTATATTTAATTTCCAAAATATAAAAGATGTTGCAAAGACAATTCTGTTTTTTAGATGTAGTAGCGTGTAAAAAAATCTGGTGTCAAATTTTAAGATTGGTCTCAGTATAGATATGGTGTAAATCCCAACAGAAATTATTGGGATGTAATGGGTGTTAAAATTGTTACCAAAAAGTTTAGATTGAAGGAAATCATTATAAAGAATAGCTTCCATAAACTTGGCCATGATTACATTCAAAAGTTTTTTTTTTTCCTTACGTCGGAGTGGAGGCCATATTGGCCATTAGCCCTCTGCAGAACAATAAAAACCAGCCTTGTTATTAAAGTTGTCTGGAGAACAGTTCATAAAAGAAAGTGTAAAGTAGCTTATCAAATGTGTAAATCCCATAAAAATGCCTGAAGAACACATGCCACAGTTAGGAATATTGACTTTGCCAATACGGCAAGAGGTGTCCTTGTAAAAAATTATGGTCAGCGAAAAGTCTAAAATTTGCAGTGAAAGCCGAGTGATGGGGAGGAGGGAGTGCAATAACGAACTCCAGTCCTTACCTGCCACAACTTCAACACAGTCATTTCGTAAGGACATTTGCAATCTATTTTTTACTACACCACAAATTTGCTGGTAGAACATAGTTAAAATGTGGTTTCTTTACTGTACAGTTACCAGGGTTTTATTATAGCATTAAAGGACTTACAAATTATTAGTTTTCTTTTTATATATAATCACATCAACTATCATGTAACATAATTGTACTGATATAAAATTGATTATTAATTGCTACATTTATATTTCAAATACTCTGTGCCACTGAATAAATATTAAATTTTTTTACTTTCAGAACTTATTCTCAGTAACTAGGAGAAATTAAGATATTTTTATTGAATTGTATTCCTACAGGTTTACATTTAAGGTACTAGTTAAATTTTAACATCATCCTTGTGTAAAATATAAAATTTTTCAATGTTTTACAGGTATTGCAATTTTTTTGTTCACTACCATATTAAACATGTTTTATGTGTCCTATAAATTTATCAAAGGCATGAATGTTTTTTTTTTTTTTTTTTTTTTTTTTAGTAATTCTTGTTTATTTGATTTTAATTTTCTCACTAAATTATTGTCAGGTTATTTAAAAGAAAGAAAAAACTTGCCTATAACCTTTGTGTTGTTTAAATAGTTGGGACTGTAATCATACAGAAATACAGCAATTATTCTTTTTTAAAAAAATTTTTATTTTGAGTTTTTTTGAAAGCTGCAGAAAAAAAAAATTTTGCTTTAATTATTGGACAAAAATTATTATAAAATAATTTTTTAATGAATAATTTGTTAATCATTCATCAATAAATATTTATTTATTCCCTTCCATAATTATTTTTTAAGCTTCAGTACAAATAAATAGTTCAAATAAAAGAAACATATATAGAATAAAATTAAAAAAAAACACAATACACAGTACTTTTGTATAATGATAGCTGTACTAAAATTACATGGGCAACTCACCTTGCAGATTATGCATTTATTGCACAGTTTGTGATATAATTATTTTACTTATGTTGTTATAATAAGGAAGTATCTATAAATAATAAAACCAATGTTAATTAACCTTTAAAAAATAAAACTGATAATCTTAAGTTAAAACATTTTATTTGTACATAGCACATTCAAAATTATTATTTTACTGTTATTTAAATATTATATTTAGAAAAAAAAAAGAAAGAGTAAATGCCTAATAGGAGATAAATTATTGTATATTCATATTTTATTTACTATATTTTTTATGTTATTTATTGCTCATGTTAAATACCTAAAATTATAATTTTCCAGTTAAAAAACTTTAATACAGTTTTTTTTTTTTTAGTTTACTGATCTAGTTTTGTTTTTATTTCTTTTATAAATTACCTATTCTTATATAAATACCTTTTATAATTACCTTTTCCATGAACATCTATTCTTTGTACCTACTCAATTGTTATAGGCTATTCATTTCCAAGAATTGTGATGCATGTATATTAAAAAAGAAATTTATTATCTTTATAAAAATTTTAATTATTATATAATTACGTCTTTTTATAGTTTATTATTTGAATTTATTAATTGATTTTGAATATTTAGATTCGCATTAAAGTTCATAAATGTGCTGTTAATGTTGCTGATACTTTAATTTGTTCTGGGAAGTATGATCAAGAGCCAAAACTTCCTTTTGTTCCTGGTAAGTAAAGAGCTAAAATTTCATTATATGATTCTTCTTAAATAGTTACACTTTTCATGTATTGAATTCAACCAAATATTTTAGGTGCAATTGCATTTAGAATTTTCTAATTAACACTGAATTGTAAATGATAAATTTTTCATTATTAAATACTTTTTGCTTTGTGATATTTTTTATGCAATTGAAAATTTATTCTGCATTATTAAGTGATTTAATTATAGTTTGAAAAATTTAAGAAAACTAAAGAATAGGTAAAATATTAAAAACATAATCACATAAAAAATCATGGAGCTAAAAAAAATTATTCCAATTTTTTTTTAATAAATATAGTATATTTTATAATTTTTCAAGTTTTCAATGTAAATTTGAAATTATTTTTTAGGATATGAATTTTCTGGAGAAGTTTTAGAAATTGGTTCTAAAGTAAAGAACTTCTCTGTTGGTGATAAAGTGATTGGCTTAAACAAAGATACTTTTTCAGCAATGGCAACTGAATGCCTTTCTGAAGAAAGGGTACTTTTTTCATTTGCTTTTTTATATTTAGAGATAAATATGATATTTATTAATTTATTATATTTCTTCTTTATTTATTAATTTGTGGTATTCTATAATAAATAAATTCTTTATTATAACTGAACCTAAGTTTAGCGACTTTCTTTTTCAACAATGTTATGAATAGGGTTAAATAGAGGCGTTATTTCTTCATACAGACAATATATATATGCCAAAGTGGTTGAAAGCATGGTATTTTAATTTTCAAATTGATACATGTAGAATCTTGTTACCTTGTATATTGTATTTCCAGCTTGGCCAAAATAATGTGTTCTTAGCAGTTTTATGTTCATTTTAACATATATGTAAGAGGTTTTTCGCTTGAATGTATGATATTTATTTTTCTCTTTTTCCTGTTAGTCTTAAATAAATTTTCATAAGTTGTCATCAGTTATATTATTGCTAATATTACAATCTAAATTAAATTTTTGTTTTAAAAATGTATTTACTAAAAATTCAAATCCTTTTCTAAAAGTTTATTGAATAAATATTATGTTTTCAATGTATTAAAAGAATATTATTCAAATTTTTTTATGAATTAATATGACTTTTTCCTTGAATGATTTTCAAGAAAATAAATATGGGTATTGTAATCAGATAATTGATATTTAACTATTTCAAATTAGATTTTCCAAATTCAGAAGAAAAAAAAATTATTATTATATATTAAATATAAAAAATGAACTTCTTTGAGATTTCAATATTCAGAATATTAGCCATGAATTATGAATGAGATATGAAACTATTAGTTATAAACCTTTTCTAATAAAGTTTCTTTTAATGTAGTTCATTTTCTTAATAAATTATGCATTAAAAAAGATGAGACAAAGTATTACTGAAATATTATATAAACAGCCTATATTAATGATTTTCTGAAATTGTAAGCTTTTTCTACTTTTTTTTTTTTTTTTTGTAAATAAGGATTTGTGGAAAATACCCCAAGATGTTGCCTTTGATAATGCTGCTGCTTTAGTGGATAGCTATGCTACAGTTTTGATAGCTGCTAGGAGAGCTAATTTACGTGAAGGGTAAAATAATTTTCTATTTTCTGTTTGTTCTGTTATATATGTATTGATGTTGCATTTCAATGATTGTTATGAAATTAAATTTTATTACATTTGAATAACAAAAATAATAAATTCATTTTTTATGCCTACTAATCATGTATATTGCAATTAATATTGAAATATTTATTCATATATTTCTATAAGAAAATAAATTGAATATTATGTCAATATCATTATTATAGTCAGTTAAACATTTTTTTACGAATAAGAGAGGGGTATATATATTTCTTCATGTTAAGTAAAGTACAAAATGAACAATTTGAAAATCATTACTCTAAAATATTTTAAGCAGTTAACTTTCCAAAATAAAATAGTTAATTTATTAGTTTAAAAACCCTTGTAGGAAATACTAATTTTATGATAATTATACATAATTTATTGTTAATTGAAATATTTTTGGTTACCACTAAAATAATTTTTGTGTAGCAAATCATATGTAATGCTTCATCATTTATTTCTAAGTATTTTAGCTTTTTTTATAAATATGAATGATTCTTTTTCTAATAGTTTATTGCATTTTACAATTTATAATGAAAAATTCTCATTTCAATAATAAATTTAAATTATTCCCATTATTGAAATTATAGTTTTTCATTCTTTTTAAGAGCATAATAAAACAATTTAATTATAAATATATTAATAAAGGTTGGGATAAATTATTATTTTAAGATTGTTAATGAAGGACAAGTTAAGAAGTAGTGAAACTTATTTTTATATAAAAAAATATGATTTAATCATGCATAAAAGGATTCAAAATTCTTTAAAAAACCATATGTAGTATTTAGAATATTTTTATTACGTTTTAGGAATTATTAAATATTTAATAAATTTTCATAATTTTTTTTTGTGTTTGTTAGATAGTTGTTTTTTGATAAAACTACTTTAAAAAAATTGTTTTGTCTTTCCTGATATTAATATAATTATTTTTTTAAATGCAGAGATTCTGTGCTTGTCACTGTTGCAGCTGGAGGCTTAGGGCTAGCAGCTGTAGATCTTGCTTCAAATTTATTTAAAGCTAAGGTAAGACCAGTTTTATATATCAATTATAATATTAGTTAGTATTTAAGTTGTTGCATCAGTTTGCAATATACTTAATTTTTTTTATCTGTGGGTATACAAACTTGTTATAAATATATTCTTTTTTCTCTCAAGTTTATTATTTATAATTTGGTTTATAATAGTTTTTAAATAATATAACTATACAACACCTGCTTTCCATTTTCCTGCTATTTTTTGTCCTCATTAGGAAAAGAGTTAAGTAGATGTATGTAATAATTAAAAATTATCTAGAAAAAGTGAAATTAATATATTTTTTTAATGTATCTTCTTTATCCATTAAATGAGACAGAATTTTAGTAGGTGTTTGAATTGTGTAAGTATTACATATTTTAGTATTAAACTTAATTTTTGTGGTTTCTTACAGATAGTGTAGCTAATATTACTGCGAGATAATATAGTTCATGTCACTACGAGATAATATAGTTCATGTCACTACGAGATAAAAATAGTTCATGTCATTACTTCATCAGTAGTCTTGTTTGTTTAATATGTCTCATTTTGTTGAAGTGTGAATAACATACATTTTTTTTTGAACATGTTGAATATTGTACTGAAAAAAGAAAGTTTGTGCAAAGTTTTTGTTGGAAGTGTTTTAATTGGAAGAAACAGTGCAATTGAACGGCATTGAATTGTTGTGTAAATTTATTGGAAACATTCATCAACTGAAAAAACGTCATGATTCATTTAGGCTTAAATGATTAAAGTTTGTTGATTTAATATAGGAAGACCAAAAGTACCCTGATTAACTGAAAAATATAATAAACTGCTAAAATCTGGTGAAACCATTACTAACTGTTAGTTGATGTTGTTTGATTCGAGCATTCATAGATACATAGTCAGAATATAAGGAAAGATATAATAAGAATTTAACATAACAGTATAAGAAACGACATAGCAGACAATGTTTGGCCATGTTAAAAGCCATTTGAAAATGTTCTAATAGGAAGCTGTATTCCAGTTTCTATATTCGACAGACATTCAAGCTCCTTCTAATCGGCTTGATGGCCGATGGCTAGCGCTCTGACATTCGGCACCACAGGTATCGGGTTCAAATCCCGGTGGTGCCACGGATGCTTGTAGTGGTTCGGAATCCACTTTAAGCTGTAGGTCCCTGTCTCATATGACAGTAGATCATCACAGAGCCCAATCAGACTTCTTCTCGCCCACATCATTCCCAAACTGTAAAGGGGCAAACAACAGGGGCATAGGCAGTAGTAGCTCCTTCTAATCACCTTTTGTTTCAATCAATGATACTGGCTGCAATTCCTTTTTTTTTATATAAAAAATTATCTTGATTCATGGATACCTGTAAAGGACAAATCATTCTTTAGATGAGGAATTTATTTATTGCCAGAGAGATGTTAATAAGTAGTGTCTAGTAATGGACATTACTTTGTTTTGATGAAAAAGAAACTATGCAAATTGGGTTTAACACACTATAATTAATTTTTTTTTTTTATTGTCAAATTTTGCATGCAAAAAGTTTTTAAATTCCAGTACATATATTTTTCGTATTAAGTTATATTGTTTTTAATTATTAACATGCCATGAAATGACTGTAGCCTATGTCAGCTATAATATTCCAATTGTTACTATTATCATTATATAATGGACAAAATGTATTTAACTAATTAGTAGTAATATATTTTTGTATTTATATATCTAAATTTAATATTGAAGTAATTAAGGGATTGGGTATATATATATATATGGCTAGGTTCATAAATAAGAACATGTTAAAAGCCTTCAAAATGCTAGATCATCAATGTGAATAAAGTGTCACGAATTCTAAATTAATATTATTTAATGTAAAGTGTATTATAAAATTTTTCCATTTTGAAATTTGTTTAAAATTAATATTATTTGTGTCTTAAATGTAATGAAATATGTCTACAATTAAATATGCATAAGTTGTATAATCAATGCAAAGACTTACATTTAAGTACATTAGAATGGAGGAAAAAACCCACAACAACAACAAAGCAGATGCCTATTTAGAATCTGTGATTTTGTAGGTTATTGGAGCTTGTGATACGGAAGATAAAACAAGCATCCTGAGGGAAAAGGGAGCTTTCTCAACAATAAATTACAGTAAAAAAGACATATATAAATCTGTGATGAAAGAAACTGACAATAAAGGAGTGAAAGTTATTTTTGATGCTGTTGGTGGTGATACATTCAAAGACTGCTTGCAAAGGTATTTTTTTGTTTATAATAAAATTTAAAAAAATTATTTTTCTATTAGTAACATAAGATAATTGTTGTATAATTGCTGGATTATTTTATAGCATATCACCAGAAGGTTGTATTGTTGTGTTAGGATTTTCTTCAAGAAAAATTCCAGAAATCCTTACAAGTCAACTCCTGCCTAAATCATGTGCTCTGATTGGTGTGTCTCTGACACATTACCAGAAAATTATCAATGAAACATACAGAAGTTCTGTTCAAGAAGTTATTGATATGTATTTAGATGAATTCATTGAACCTCATGTAGCTGAAGAGTTCAAATTAGAAGATGTAAGTATCTTAAATCAAACCATTAAATTGTTGCTATCTTAAACCAATTTTTAAATCACTCTATTTTATTTTGTGGTTGGTATCATCTAAATATTCATAAATGTTTAACTGCCTGAAGAATTTATTGTTTATTCTAAACATTTATGCTAATACATTTGCTTATAAAAATTTCAACATTAATATATATTGAACAATTATATACTAAAACAGAAAAATATTTTTAGAATTTTGATATATTTAATAATGATTACATGAAATAATATGTTTTATACAGAATATATATTATCATCTAATATTAAAAAATTTTTTATTCCAAAGTTTATAATTAGATGCTTCATGTATTTTTAAAGTATAGATTGTGATGTGTGTGTGTTTACTTTGTCATTGAGCTTTAAATAAAGTACTTGAAATTACAATAAAAAATATTTTGTAGTAGATGTAAAATACTGTTAGTACAATACAATTTTTAAAGTTAATTATATAATTTTTTAAGTAAATATACAATTATTCCAATTTAAAAATTAATTATACAATTAACAAATTTTAAAAAATTGTGATTTGCTTATATATATATATATATATATATAATAAGCAATATATATATAATGTTATAAAAGATTCTTATCCATTTTTAAAATCTCTTATGCATAATATTAATTGCTGGTGGAAAGTCACACAAAATAAACTTCATATCATCCTTAATTCAAAAGTTAAATTTTTGTTTCATTTATAAAAGCATAATTTATTTTTCATATATTTGTGAAAAAATTATCGCTTAACTAAATAAATGATATAAATCATTGAAATTTTTTATTTTTGTATTAAAGTATTTTAATGTTCTTGGCTCCAAAATATTTGAAATTTTAATATAATTTTCTTCCTGTATTTTTATTCCTTTTTAAGATTATCAAAAGCTAAATGAAAATGCGGCCATTTCCCAGGAATGTCAGAGACATTTGTTTCATCATGGGGCACCAAAGTAGATGTATAGCGGGAGTGACCCATGGTACTTCCTGAGTAATGTTGTATCTGCTATATGCAAAAACCTTCACTTCATGTTGAAGTGCCAATCATTGGAAAACAATTACAAAATACCAATGCAGATAAATTAGTACCTGAAAAAGTTGAACTTCATCGAGACTAAGATTAATTTTTGAACAAAAGAATTAATGAGATAGAAATAAAAATTAGGGGAGTTATGTAAGTGTATATAAGTGTACCTACCTGTTTAATTAATGATAATTTTTACAATTTTTTTTATGCATCTTTTTTCTTTTGTAAACTTTTCTTTCTTAATTTTAATGTTTCTGCATTATGTGACAATAAATAATATAATTTTTTAATATGGATTAATGCATTTTTTAAGTATAAATTATACAAAAATCTAATTGGTGAAAACAATGATTCAATAGTCAAGAAATAAAAAGATCTTCTACTTACAACAGAGTTATGTTGTAAATCCACAACTATTGTTGACTGTATGTCAATGAGATTGATAACAAGTATGGCTTATATCTTTTTGTCAGTGTTATAATTGCCAGAAGCTTTTTATTAGTGAATTTATTGCGATTTATAATTAAGAAAATAAATCCAAAGGTGATAATATGAAATGGTTAACTTTTATCTTTTAATAAATATAACGCCAAAAGTATATGCTTTAAATTATTTGTTTAATGAGGATTTTTTTTTTTATATTTTAGGTTAATGATGCTATACAGCATGTTGAGGAAAGAAAATCAGCTGGAAAAGTTATATTAGATGTGTCATAATGAATATTTCAGTATTGTATTATAGTTTATTACTTATCTTTGTATTATATATATATATTTATAAATTGCTTGTTTTAATAAAGAATAAAATGTTGCTTAAATATACATTTACTGGAATTTTTAAATCAAATATAAACAGAATCCCCATCAACAGAAAAAATTTTATTTAATTTTCATGCATTAAAATTTCTAAACTGCTTTTAAAGTCTAGATATTTCTGGAAACAATCTTCTTTGTGATAATTCAGAAAAGAGTGAAGTCTATTTTATTTGTTAGTTTGTAATTCATTTTTTTTAGAAATGGTTTTCATTACATTACTAGAACAAAGACAAATATAATTCTCAAGTGAAGCAGAAAGACAAGGATAAGAAAGTGGATAGAAACAATTATCTATATTTAATTTATGCCTGTTGTAATAATAGCTTTCAAAGTTGTCAACTTAGCCTGATTGCATTTATATTTTATATTGGCATTATCATAAGTTCCAATTTTATTTTAAATATAAGTAAGATACAGAAATGAATGGTACTTTATTGTCAAATATGCTTTCAATGTTATACGAACATTTTTTATATTTAGGATTTTTTTGAAAGTATGCTTTTATTGTGGTTGAGGGTAAAAGTAGAATTATGTATATTTTAGCTATGTTTTATACCTTCTGTGCTATATTGTATGAAATGATGTTGCATTGTTTCTCTTTATTGCTTTTATCATTAACCATGAGAGAAAAAAAATTATTCAACTCTTTATTTTTAATCATGGGGGAAGGTAAGATCAGAGGTGGCATGATTTGTCTCTCTTGCTGGAGGTCAAATTTAAAAATACAAACATTAAATGGCTTAAAATGCAATTTATATATATATTTTTTTCTAATTTTATAAAAAATTGGCATTGCTGTTGTAATAGTTATATTAAATAGAATTCAGAAATTTTTTGCCTTATTGTTCCAATTCTGGCTTAAATATGAAATATATATATATATATATTATATGAATTCTATTCTTCAGAGTCATTTTTTTTTTTTTTTTTTTTTTTTGTTATACTGTCCAAATTTCCTAATAGCCAAATAGCAATAATATGAAATATTTGAAAATGCATTGGAGCATTACCTAGAATCATAAAGTACTATATCACTGGTCACATCATCACTGCTTAAATGAAAATATACCTTATTATTATTCTGTGTTCTCGATTGTTATTCAATATTGAGTTCCTAGTTTTTAGAAGATTTATATTCTTTTTAAATGTTTCAACAGACTCAAGCTTTGACTTATAAAATCATATTTTAGCTTTTATGATGGTTTAACTGTAGTAGTCCATAGCAGATGCATTAGTTGAACGCAGGTATATCAATAAAAGTCAAACAGAAAGAAAGATATTTTCATTATGTATGCACATGACCCAGTTCTATGTCAAGCACGTTTATAATTATAAAAATGGCAATGTTTGTAATCAATTGAAACTAAGATGCTATTTATAAATAGGAGGAAGAGGCTCACTACAACAATCTCATCTAAAAGATTTTAATATATTTGTGTGTTAATAGCTTATACACATAAAATATTTTAATTATTAATATTGAAAGAACATAATATTATAAGAGAACACAATATTATTATTTATTGTAGATTAAGGAACACAATATTACCATTTAGTATAGAAAGAACTAATTGCAGTGTGTTTAACACGGACATTATTTGTTTTAAAGAGATTTTATTTATTTATTTATAATTTTTTTTTTTTAAACAAGGAAGAATGCTTTGAATTTCCCTATGTATGAAATCTGCTGTCTACCATTGTTATAAGCTATTAAAAAAAGTTTACCCTTAAATGCGACTAGTACATGGAGAGTTCAGATTTTCCTTTGGAGGAGCCATAAGACTGAGACTTATTAGACTTTATTACTAAAGTTCCTTAGATTTGTACTAGTTTTTAAAATTCTGAATGATAGCATTTTGCATGTTTGTTTGCATTGCCTAAATGATCAGGCATCCTCTATCCATATTTTAATAAGTATTCAGCCAATCTGTTTCAGTCTTTGTTATTTTCAGCAACATTAGTAGGAATGATTTTAGAAACGTGGTGTAGTAGTTAGACCAGGGAAAGTAATAAACAACGATACTCTCAAATGTTTTCATAAAACTTTTACAAGGAATTAAATATTAAAAAAAATATATATATATTATACATTCACTTGAAATAATTTTATTACCATTTGAATAGTATATACATTTGTACAATAAACATTATAATTTTCCACTGTTTCAAATATTTACAATATTTGCATCAATTAAAGAATAATTCATTTACGACAATACATATAATCATGAAATGAGGAAACATAAATAATTCCAAATAATTTTAAAAAATACAGAAATAACACACAGAAACAATTTTTGAAAATAAAATTCATAATAATTCTGGCATTTTGTAATAATTTTTTAACCTCAAAATAATTTTTTTATAATACTTTTTACAATTTAAGAAAGTTTGTCCAAGAAGAAATTATTTATTTCCTACTTGAAAATTTGCATATAACACTTCAAATTCATTATTTGACATGTGGATTAGTTGAAATATTTTAAAACTATTATTTGGTTCAAGTGCTCATACCTATTTTATATTTTACTGTGTGAGTTAATTTTCTAATTTATTATTACTGTTCTAGAAATTGCTTATTTATATGTAGCATTCGTATTGGAAGATGCAGCATAAATAATAGCACTCCTTTTACAGCACATTGAATCATACTATATTCCTTTATAAATTGGAGATGGCATTTTATACCGGTATTTTACACAGTTATTATTCTATGCAATATGGCTGTGATTCTTATGGTCTATTCACAAACAAGAATTTCACCATCTTTTAAATAACAATTTCAGAGATTTTAAACATTTTTTTTATAACCAACTTTTTATCCAAATAGAAATACACTACTAAAGATTAATTGTTAATGATTGATGCACATTAAAATTTATTACTTATGAAATTACTTTTCTAGTACATACATATTAATATGACCCATGACGGTTTCTGTTTTCAATTAGAAATAATGCCACATACATGTATTTAAATACATAGCAACTAAAGTATAATCAATTCAAATAGATACTACTCAAAACAACAACAAAAAAAAGCTATTTTTAAAAAACAATGGATTTTAGATAATAGCCCATGGAATAAACAAATTCTTTTATAAAAGTCAATACCGAAAAAAGTGGCTGAATTATGTGTATAAACTCAATTTTTAAACCTAAAAATCTATAATGCACATTCCTAATGTTTTTGAATATACATTTTAAAAAAAGGAAAACAGTTATAAATGAGTGCAATTAGAAAACTTAATTTTATTAATTTGTTAATACAAAGTATAAAGAGCGCCAACAAAAAAGTTTTTAAAAACATCATAAAACTTTATATTTTAATGTATTATTTATAAAATAAAATTGCATATTAAATGAAACTACTTACACAACTTTAAATAAGGAAATACCAATTTATAATCCAAATACTTAAGGAAAATTTGTAGGGATTTTTCTTTTGATTTCTTAACACTGGGCAAATTTTTTTGTGATTAGAAAATTTTCAAAAATTAGAAGTCTCCTGAAGAAATTGGAAGCAAGCATTGGCTTTATATATATATATATATATATATGAATTGCTACAATGGGTAATTGTGTGAGTTGTTAGTTTTACTTTATTTTTCTTGGCTAGAAACAGGCAAATATTGATGTGCAAGTGCCAACTGTCAGTCTTACAAAAAATATAACTGTATATTAATTCACAAATGCCACCAAAATAACAAATATAATTAAAAGCTATTTAGTAGTTTAAATTAGAGTATAATTCTCAAGAATTCAAAAATAATAAAGAGATATAGATGAATGAAATATTTTTTTTAAATTTAAATTACTGATAAGAGAGAATTTTAAGAAACTGCTATAACAGTGCTAAAAATTAAATTTTGTTAATTTAAAATGGTAAATTTATTTTCCGAACTTAATAATTATAAATGTATCTGCAAGGCACACCAAATTCAAATTGAAAATCTTTTATATTAGTAGACTATTAGAGAGAAATCATGGGGAATATTTCATTTTAAATCAGGATAAGGATAAATTTAAAAAAATGTAATACTTTAAATATTTCTTTTGTTGAAGTATTATTAACTACCAAATTATTAAGTAACAAATACTTGATGTTCTCTTACTATAATAATATAGTTATGCAAAAGTGAGAAATAGAAAGTCAAAAGATAGAAAAATAATAATATAAAATAATTACACATTATTTATATGTATAAAAAACATTTGTATCTGACTTAAAAATACAATACATTCATATCTTATCTCATAAACTTAGCTTGTTCCTGAACATAATTTTAGATCTTAAAATCACGAGTTTCCATTGTAATTAAGACATCCGTTGTCAAATTCCAGCTAAAACTTTTGCCTTTAAAATTGACAAAGATTTATATTTTTTGGTCACATCTACACTAAAATCTATATAGCAATTGAACCAATTACATTGTATAGCATCAATTTATGCTATATCTTAGTAATATTTATATACTATTGCCAATTGCAATTTGAATTACATAAGATATTTGGGTGAATTAACTTACTTAGCTCTTATATCATGTTTTTTGATATCTTAATTAATTTCTTCTTTTCTTTAAAAAAAACAAACTACAGTAAATGATGAATTACTAAATACTGAAAAAATGAAGATTATACACAAATAATCATACTGAAACTTTTTGAACAAAGAAAAGATATTAATTAAAAAAATATTTTATATTTAGAATAGATAAAGAATGTAAATGGCACATTTTATTCCCAGAATTAGTATCACATTAAAATGTAAAAAAGAAAATAGTACCAAGAGTTGTTTACAAGTTGAGGTATGACTGTATTCCAAAATATTGCAATGAATAACATCAAACTTATATTCATCAAATAATGAAAATAAATGAATTATGATTAAAGTTAAAGAAAGCATATAAAAACTATTTCTTACAGGTGAAGAGAAAAATGCTATAATATTTCTCCAGCTCTCTCTGTTTACTTTCTCTTTTTCGGTCGAGATCTACGTCGTTTGTCTGGTTTTTTCGCTTTGTGGAGTCGTCCCACAGCAACACCTTGTCTTCGCCTCACTACTAACTGCTGTTCCACTAAGTCCGCAAGTTTCCCCTGCTCTGCTAACATGGAGAGGAAAGTGCAGATAAACTGGTCATAATTATGAGTTCTTCTACAATCATCAATCTATAAAAGTAGTTAAGGAGTCAGATAAAAGTAATTAGAAACTTCAGTACGTCAAAGTTATGACAAAAAAATGTTTTAAAAAAATATATATATATATATATATTTTAAAAACATTATTTGGAAAATCAAATAATTTTTTTATCTTTATAACAACAAAGTATTGCAATCTCTTTAATTTAGGACCATGGCCATGCCACATTAGCTAGTGTCAATATAATTTTAAAGGGGATATCAAAGAAAAAGCACTCTAGATAAAAATGTAAATGATTAAAACAAGTATATGTTTAATGCATTTGTGCACATTCTGAACACATGCAGATGATATAAATATTTGATAAAATAAGTTATCATTTTAGGAGCAGCACTGTTTTGCTATCTGGCAGCCCAGGCCAATAAATGCCCCAATCCATACGAAAAAATACAATGTACTGGATTATAGAATGTGCTGAACTATTGAATGTCAGATTAAAGAGTAGTTTTATTATTTTAAAAAATGCATAGATTTTTAAACATCTTTTTGTTATCCCTAAAATAAATTTATTTATTTATTTTTTAAATTTGCACAAATGGATTTATTTTATTGAGCTATTTATTGCATGGAAGATTTTTTTTTAATGACCAGTCTCAGTTTCCTATATTATATTTATGAAATTATAGGTAAATTAAAACTTGGGGTTTTCACAAACCAACCAGATTATATTTTTTAATTTATGCTGCTTTTTGTACCTGTTACTAAGTATTAAAAGGGCAGAAAAAGAGAATTCCTTTCTTGGTCAACTTGAAAGTAGAAGTGATTCACATTTTTATTTGACATGAGAAAAGTACACATACAACATCAAGAAGTTTTTAGCCATTAAACATTTTAAAAAGCATTAGTTAAATCACACTAAATTCAAATCTTGAAGTCTTTTTCTAATTTCTGACAATATATTCAATAACCAGCTATATAAAAACATGAATAATATTTTTTACACATATCTGAAAAGTTAATTGCTTTTGTCAAGCAATTATTTAGAATTCAACTCTTCAAAGATAGTTAGAGATTATGAAAGATTATCAGAAGATAGTTTAGAGATTTCATAATCTCTAAACTATCTCTTTCATAAAATTACTATTTTGAAATAGTAAGTTTAGGTAAAAAACAGATATTAACAACTAAATATATGGCAGCAAAGCAAAATTTACCTTGTATTTTTTTCTCTTTTCAATTTCATCAAATAAATTAAGCTCACATAATTCAATTTCTGTTTCAACTGTTTTTAGAAGAGCAAGTAAATCCTAGTAAAAAGAATATATATACATATAAGGAATATACTTTAGTACTTTTATTTAAATGATTAAAACATAAATAAATAAAAAATAATGGGAATAATTAGGTTTTAAAATACCTTGGGAGCAAACCTATGTGGTTCTATTAACTGTGGATGTTTTGATATAAGACCACTCTTAGAAAATTGATCTGCATTTTCATTTTTTTCAGCTTTATCATCATAATTTTTATCTTTGCTCTCAACACTACCAGGATTACCTTCACTACTTGTAGATTCAGCATGTAGTTTTTTAGAAGAGATATCTTCGGACGATGAGTCACCAACTTGATCAATGTTTCTTTTACTACTATCGGTAGCCAGCTGTCCACTTTGACTAGAAACAGCAGCTGACTTCAATTGATCATTGTCACAACCTGAAGTCATTCGAATGACAAGAAACTTTTTTATGTCTCTAACATCATCAAAAATTGAGTCAGATGTCCTATTGGACTTAATTGAATTTGGACTACCCTGACTGAAGTTGCAGTGCATGCTCTGAATAGGTGAGTTGAAAGCACTACCAACTTCTGAAGAAGTGTCAGTGCTAGATGCACTTGGTGCAGGTGAAGTTTCAAACTTTGTTTGTATGCTTAAAGGCTTCATCAGATCAGAGGATGTATCGATGGACAATGGCGTCATTGGACTATCATTTCCATCTGATGTCTTGGTATCAGGATTTGAAGAACTCTCTGGTGTTGCAATACTATCTTCCTTATCCAAAATTTTTGAGTCATCATCAGAATATTCAGAGCCACTGTAGTCTTCATAATGTGGTTGGCAATCAGTTCTACCAGATGTTTTGCCCTCCATGAGAGGGCTTTTGGCATAATTGTGGCTATCAAGAGCAGCAGGTAGTTTAGGATAAGGAGAACTTTGATCAGCATTCTTCTGCTTGGAATCCAAACTTTATGTGAATGAAAATTATGAAGAAATATATTAATTGTAGAAAAGAATTTACTATGCAAAATTAGAGTATTAAACTCAAAGAATTTCTGAGCAAAATAAAAATTATCTAATTCTATAAATAGAAAAAAAAAAAAAAAATTGAAGAGTAAAATAAAATAAACATGCAAAAAGTTATAATTCACTGATAATTTAAGTTATATAATTTAAGGAACGTTATTTATTATTTTGAATTAAAAATGATCCTATTGAGAAAGCCAATTATTTTTTTTTATTTGCTGCATACTTGGAAAATTATGAAAAAATTCTAAAAAACAGTTATCTAAATAAATTTAAATGATATAATAACATTTACTTAACATATATGTTTTATTATTAAGTACACCTTTTTTTTTACCAAAAAATAAAGGTTGAATAAAAAAAATGCATAGATACAAATATAACAGTACATAATTTACCTGTAGGGCTGTGTATTTTCATCTTCGGTTGAACTTGGTGGTTTAGATTTCATAGCTGCAACAACAGCTGCATGATCATCTGAGGTTAGTTCTGGATGTGTCAATTTTACTAACTATGTAAATAAATAAAAAATAAATTCAACAAATAAATTATAACAATGAATTGTAAATCTATGCACATAAAGCCAGATATTTGTACGTATTTCATATCACTTAAAAATTTTAATCGTTGGAAGGCTAAATCTTTTTCATTGAATCTAATATTGTTTTTAGTATATGGACAGTCAAAAATCACAAAAACATTTCATTCAGTTTAAAAAAAAAATTAAATAAGAAAAATAATTTTTAACATAATATAACTAGATATTACATTTTTAAAACACATTAATAAAGACAATTCTTTTTGTTAACATTTTATAACAATATCTATGTTTAGCTGATAGATAAAAAAAATTCTTATATCTTTTGTATACAAGCACTTTTAAATTCAAATGTTCCTAAGTAAGAATAGTCTGATTATGAACAGTGTGGAATGGTAACGATTAAATGGCAGAATTGGATGAATCCATTACTTGTTGGAGAGCTAATTAGATATAGCCTGCAAAAAGTTACTTTGAAAGAAAAAAGTATAATTGATTTTAATAAATAAATTTAATTTTTTTAAATTTAAATAACTTCTTTTTCCTTTATGACACTGCTCTTCTTTAATTGGTCTGAATTGGCCATCTGAAAATTTTCCACACGATCAATGATTACACTATATGCGTGAAAAAATATTTTTTAATGAAGATATGAATCTATGCAAAACTAAAATTGATTATTGCAGCTACTTCGACACCGAATACTTTTCTTACACAAATGATAAAACAATATTTAAATTAACAATGTAAGTATGTAAAGTATTTTTTAAGACTTCTATTTTTATAATATCAAATTTTAAATGTGCAGTTAAGTTTTCACTTAATTTAAAAGTTAAAGTTCAATATAATTACATCTATTCAAAAATGGACAATGCCAGTTATATTTGCTAAGATCTAATAAATGTAAATAATGGATCTAAACATATATAATGAAAACATTAATTTCAAAATGAAACTAATACCACACACACATATATATATATATATATATATATAATGTACATAATTTCTTGAGGTGAACGAACCTTAAAAAAAAAATTTTTTTTTTTTAATACAGTATGCATTTATTAAATAAGATTCTTTGTCAGTGAATGTATTAAAGTGTTTATAAATTCTGTTTGGCTAAAATAAATTACCATTAAAATATATATATATATAAAATGGGGAAAAAAAACCAACAACCCAATTTTGATTAAATTAAAGAATATTTCGAATTACATTATCAAAATTATAATAAAATGTTAATCATCTAAATTAAAGAAAGAAAATATTAGTAGAGATAATAACAGTTCAAATTATTTATCTCCTATGCCATATAATTTCTAAAAAGCACTGAAAAATTTTAAGTATACTTCTTCATGTTATTTGAACTTTTCTTCATGTTATTATATTATTTAGAAAAGTAAACTTTGAAGATTTTTACAATATTAAAAATATTAGGCACATTCATACAAACAAATAAAAACAGCATAACTCAATATTTTCTTAAGGATTTGTAAATAGTACTTGTATAGTTACTTTATACACAAATATTTGAATAAGAAGTAAAAATGTATTTTTTTTTAGATTGTTTAAATAATTTTTCCTTCAAAATAATTTCATGTACTTAAACTAAATAATTAAAAAAAAGATATTAGACATGAATATACTCTCATTTTAACAAAATATATTTTTGAAAGACATTTAAGAAATTTCCATTCTTTAATATAAATGTTATTGACAAAGTTATCAAATTAAAATTATAACAGTGAATTATAAAAATATAAAAACTGATTTCTATAATTTACAAAATTTTATTTTCACATATTTTGTTAACATGTTAAGCAAATAGTATCTTTTCAATAATTTAAATAATGACCCATGGCAGATTTTATATATAATAAAATCATGACATAACAAACTACATACCTGTTGTAAAGCTTCTAGTACTATTTGCCGGTTAGTTTTCAAAGTTCGTAGCTTATGCTCATATGCAATACGCCTGTCAGGAACAACTGCCATCAAGTTGAATCTAACATCATGATAAGGTTCACCTGCAGTAGCCAGTCCTAATCTCTCTGTCATTACCCTACGAAATTTTTCAGTCCAGTCATCTTCACCAAAAGGACCTAAGAGAAATTTTAATATTTATTTCTGAATTAATTCATATTTTAACTAATTCTGAGTCAATATTTATTTCAAAACAAAATGAATTGCCCATTTTTAACAATAATAAATAAGCATATACATCATGCTTACTATTTTTTTAATTTGCAGTGTATTGGTCATCATTTTTTATATGTTGATTCTTTATACTTAAATTTTTTAGCTAGGCTTAAAAGATATGATAAAATGCAGAAAATTTAAGTACAAATTTTACTAGTCCAATATACATATATTCTTTAAACATGAAAACGAAAATTCACTACACAACAATTAAAAACAATTTATAATAAGAACAAAAATCTTATATGTATACAAATCCAATACATAATTTTTTAAAAATATTTCTTTTTTTTTTTAAAAATACAATAATTTTATCAGCGATTTTCTTTAATTCTCTAAAAATCACCCAATAACAGCATTTCAAAATATTAAGATAATTCCCATGAAAATAGTTTTCTTTTGAATAATTGTATAAAACAATTATTTAAAAATAATAATAACCGATTCTAAATTTACTTAAAAAAATATATTAAAAGTACATCTATTAAAAAAAAAACCGTGATAAATCTTTAGCATGTATGCAGTTTTTATTCATTGATTCTACCAATTATATTTTTCAGTTTTTAAAAATTAATATTTTGAAGAATTTTTTTCTATCTGCAGTGCTTTACAATATCGTTTATAAAAAATATAACATTTGTGAAAGAGTTATTTTGAATATTACAATATTTGGTAATAAAGTTATTTAAAAATAAAAAATATATACTAACCATGATCAATAGGATATGGCTTCAAGCCATCCAATTCAAACAATCGTCCACCAATGGGCACATAACTCACAAAATGGAAAGCTTCAACAGTTCTTCCTGTTGATATACCATGTGATTTTTCATGTAAATTTCTGGGTTCTGGTCTAAAAAATATAATAAAATTTCAAAGAGCAGAAAATCTCAATAATAATAAATATAAAAGCTGTAATTCAAAAATTAAATGTCATAATTTTTATAAATAAAATTATAGTATCTTTGAATTTTATTTATTATGAAAATTAGTTTTGAGTATTCATGATAAAATATACAATGTATTTAAAAATATATTTATGCATATAGTATGGCCCTACTTTGCATGGCTATTATGGGCACGGGCAAGCTCAGGAGTATTTCCAATAGCATATCCTTTATTCTGGAAAAAATAAAATATCAATCATTTTTTTAAAAATTTGGCAAAAATTCGTTTAAAAATATACTTGGAAATATTTATATTAACAATTTATAAATAACCCTTTAAGCCTGAGAACATACAATCATGCAGGTGAGGCATTTTTGAAACTTTTTCATGGAAAAGCCTAACCTGCATGATCGTACTGGTGTCTCCCATGTGTCAGGAGGGGGATAGATTATTTTAATTATTTTTTTAGTATCATTAGATTCAATGTCTACTAAAAATTTTTAAAAAAGTTAAATTTAATTATAAAAAAATTTCAGGTCTTAAAGGGATATATTATTCATTTAATTAATTTTTTTATCATCTTGAAAAATTCATTTCTCTTATTTTATAATGTACTTTTTTTTCCCTAAAATTCATTTATACAAAATAAAAAGTATATTACAAAATAAGAGCTATTTAAATATTTAAGAGTTGTTTAAAATAATAGATAATTTTAAAATATTGAATTTAAGGAATTATAACTAACAATAAACATGCATTAAATAATGCAACATATATTTATAATGAGGGTAGTTAAATAAAATTCCAGTTTAATTTACAAAACTGGAATTTTATTTAATTACCTCATTACCCAATTGTTTTATATATATGTGTAAACAAAATATTTTATTTTAAAACAAATTTATAATCATTTCTTTTCTCTAAATATATCACTGAACCACGTCAACAGTTGAAATTAAATTTATGTATGAAAAGTATTTAAAATTATTTCAACGATTTTCACTTATTTCTAACGATTTGAAAAAAAAAAAAAAAAAAAAAAAAAAAAAGATGTTGAAAGACAAGAATAATTTAAAAGTGAAATTAATCATAAAAATATTATAAATTGCAACTTAAAAAAATTAAAATAAGTAAAAAATATTACTTCCGGGTTCATATTAGCTGTGTGTTCTTTTAATCTTGCAAGTGTTGGACCAAGATAAATTTTAGGACAGTTGAGTAAAACGCTTAATAAAGCATGAGTTGCACATGAATTGGGCACCATCTAAATATGAAATAAGCATATTATTCACAATATTCAAAGCTCCAAATTTTTTTAATATATTTTCTATATTATGAAGTTAATTTTTTAAATTGCAAATGGATAATGATATTTGTTAAAGTAAAAAAATTGAAGAACTCACAATTATAAAAAAACTTTAAATAATACAAAAGTTCATAACTATATGTTTTAAGTTTAGTATGCTTTGGTTGAATGCTAGCAAAATTTTAGTTTGTAGATATAAAAATTTTCTTTTAGAGTAAATTATTTTTAATTTCAATTAAAAGAAAATAATTATACAGAATTATTAGATATCATAAATTCAGTAAATTATGGAATATTTCTTTACACAGAAAGTTAATATAAAAACATTGCAATAATGGCCTTTTGAATTTTCAAGTAATTAAATTTTTTTTTACATAAAGAGGGCAATAATACTGCTATTAATTAATGATAAAAATTTTAATTAATATAGAATAATATTAAATAGACTCATATAGTCAAATCACTGATTTGTAAAAAGGTAAACATCCAGTTTAAAGCTTTTAATGAATGAATCGATTGCTTATTAGAGATGCTAATCAAATATGTGCGGTGCAAACCAATTTTAAAAGTAAAAAGTTTGACAGTTATTGTAGAATATTTCATCTTATATTACGCAATTTAAAATTTTAGTTATGAAAAATATAAATAATTGTAATTGTACCTAAAATTCTTACCTCTCTAAATTTTTTTAACTCTGTTATTCTACTGTTGAATTCATTCAATTTGGCTACTGCCAATCTGGCCAAACTATATTGCATCAGCTCATGACAAAGTCACAGTAGTAACACAGATTATACTGATAATATTAACACTCTGTTTATTATTAATTTGAATTTATTAGATCTTATACTATATTGCTAATTTGTACTATGTTACAAAAATGCAAAAAAATTATAACAAATTTGAATGAATATTTTAAAATTGCTATTAAATGAAACTTAAGGAATCAACAAAACAGCTTTAGTGGCAAATTATTGCTGATAAGTTTCATTAATTATTAAGGCTTCTATAATAAGGAAGAACCAAAAATTTTATTGAACTAACAAACACTATATAAAAATTAGCATAATGAATTAATTACTTGTTGGGCAAAGAAAATTGAATTAATTGTCTCTTCATCTTCAACAAAATTCTCTTCAGAAGCAGTTACTTTACGGCGAGATCTCCGTTCTTCAATCCATTTAAACAAGAAGATAAATCCATACACTGGTCTATAAATATAAAATGAAATATATTTATAGGTCAGTACTATATATTCAATTTAATATTTCTGAAATTTAAAATAAAATAAATTTTAAAATATCCAATTAGTGAGAATACTTAGTGTAAATGATGTATTTATGGAAGGAAAAAAAAAAAAAAAAAAAAAGATTGAACTAGCTTTTTTTATACTAACTTTTACTTTTAGCTAACTATTTTACAAATTAAAAAAAATATATATATGTTTTACAATTAGTTTATAAAAAAAAAAAAAATTTGTGTAATTATTTATTTTACATTACTCATCTTTAAAGTTAGCATATATATAAAAATAACAATGCAATAAAAATTTCCTTTAAGTAATGCTGAATTTGCATTATTGAAATTAAATTTTTTAGTCAAAATTAAATAATTTGAAATTAAGTTGATTTATATTCTGGTTTGAAATAGTGTTTTCCTGAGATATAAAGTTATTTTAATATAATAATGATTATAGTAATAATATAAATAACTACAATAACATTGCAATGAGAAGTGAAATTTCCTGCCATCACGGAAACATTCAGACAAATTGGCAAATTAATGACATTAATTACATAATTATTTTATTATTAAGTAAAACATGCAATTAAATTTCAAATCAAAATAAATAGGATCTTATAATCCATTTATTTTTTTTTGTTTATGATTACTGAATGTAAATAACAAAAAAAAAATCTTAATCATTACAATTTTGACAAAATATGTCAGCATGATTTAAACAAATGAAGTAGAAACATCTTTTGCAATAATGATTTGGTTTATTGTCCTTGCAGTCAATTTAGTAGTCTCTTTTTTTGGGGGCTCAATTTTTTTATGCTAATAACAGCTTCTTTTTATCTAAATTGTTGGTGGCTTGGTTTCCTTTGGTAAACATTCCTTCTAAAGTTATAAAAATTCATTTTATATATGCAGATGTAGATATATGTGTGTGTTTTTGTAATTGGTTTAGAATATGAACTTAGTAACCTTTTCAATTTAAACAATGATCTCCGACATTATTGTCACTTAGCAAATAATTATTATTTTATAAAGCTTGTGTATTAATTTGAATATTTTGAGGATCAGTTAAATAAGATAATATATTCTAAACAATTTATGCTAACGAGAACATTGATAATATTTTTTAATCCTAAGTGATTACGAAAATTAATGAACACTCTAGTAACAAATTTCAGAAAAATTTTACTGAAAAAATATCCTTAATAAATTAAAATATAATGTAAGTACTAAATAGAAAATATATTGAAAAATGTGAAAAATTTTATCTTCATATTTAAATTCAATAATAAAACAGAATTTATTTCATTAATATTTAAAATAAAATTTACAACTATGAGAAAGAAAATATAAGTATTAAATTTTCTTTACCATAATTGAAAAATTTCTTATTTAATTTAGCCAATGACAATATTTTGAATAGAAAATAAAATGTAACAATTATTTCTTTTAGAAAAAAATATTTTTTTAATAATTTAATTTTTTAATGTTGACAATCTTACCCTTCAATGGTTTTCTGTAAATCATATACTTCTTCTACCTGAACTCCTCTGACACCAAAATCTTCTAAAAGAAGTGTAAATAAACCTAAAAAGAATTGTTTATAACGATTTAAAAACGATAAATGAATTTAGCAAAATTTAATAATATGTCACACCAAATAATTTTCAATATTTATAAAAGATTTACCTGGATCGCTTTCGAGTTCTAACCATCCTTCTGTTAAACGATTTAAATCTGCTGGCATGTTAATTAAAACATTTAAAATGTTTATTAAAAATTACGATGTAATAAATGCTGTGCATCAGAATTTTGCGGAGATAATAACTACGTAATATTTCAACGGACAAACTGTTACAAAAAAATTTGATTATCACAGGCTGAAAAAAAGAAAAACAACACAAAAAAATAATTATAAACTATTTCGCAGCAGAGAGGATCAAATTAATAATTTTCAAACACATTCAAGCAAAATTGCCATCAAGAGTAACATGTCTCCTCAACACCGTTTGTTTACAAATAAACGGAGTCAATTTTCAAGCGTCCGATTATGAGAAATATGTGATGTTTTATTTATTGATTTTTTTACAAAACAAATCCAAGCCACCATAGCTCAGTGGTTAGAGCACTGGTCTTGTAAACCAGGGGTCGTGAGTTCAATCCTCACTGGTGGCTGCACGTTGTTGAAGGATTACTTTTTTTTTGTTTTCACTCTGTGAGACATAAGAAAATAAAACTGAGAAAATTAACACGAAAAAATAAAATTCAATGAAATTATATAAATGTTCCCAAATATGATGACTGACATCATAAATACTTTACAAACAGATAATTTGACAGCTGTATCAACATTTATTTTATTCTAACTTTTTTAAATATATAAATCATCAGATTTTGAAAATAAAGGAACATGATTTACGACGTCACATGCTTTCATTAAAGTCAAATTATATACGTTAATGATAAAAAGATAGATTTTAATTAGTGAATGATAAACAAGTATAATTTAATTAAAAGGTTTAATAGACTGAAAGGAGAAATTAAATTAAAAGAAATTAAATTTATGGAGAAATTAAAACCAAATAATATTACCAATGAATGCAGCATGTGGCACCATCTCGTGGCGAAAAAAGGATAAAATTGTTTTTTTTTTCCATTAGTTAATTTGCAATTATCTTTTACTTAAAGCAAATTCTCCTAATAAATTAGCGGAAAATGAATTTTAAATTAAAAATTTACTGAACAAACTGAATGTTAGTTATTATATAAAATAAAATGACGAAGTGAATTTATTCGGTTCTCAATGTAATTCTTATCACTGGAACCGTGAATTCTTTCAAATTGTAAACAATCATTTTAATATTTCTTCAAGTAATGTTCATCAAAGTATTCCCCCCTCACCCCAATTAAAATTGATAATTTTCCCCCCAACAGATTGCAAACTATATTTTCTAAAATGAAACTCTGTTATTTTATTGGAAGACAGTTTCCTGGGAAATTTAATAAGCTTTTTGTACCCAGAAATGCTTATTTATATCAACAAAAAGTGTTTCAAAGGACATATCATTATGATAATTATTCTATTATTGGATCAGAACCTGATCGACATTCACCTGAATTTCAAGTAATTTGGAAGCATTAAAGCTTGAATTATTTAATATGTTTAAATATTGATATATATATTTTTCTTTCATATCATACTGAATAAGAATAATATTTAGTTGCTAAATCTAGTCTAGTATTTTAATTAAATGGCTGATTAAAAAGATAACTTTTCATAGCATAATATTTAAAGGGGAGGGGATTTCTATACTTTCTAATTAATTAAAATTTTCTGCTATAAGTATACATGGAGAATTATTTTACAATGTGAACCTTGAAAACACTCAATTGAATGTTTATTAAATTTTAAGCTTATATTCATTAAAATAAAATAGTTATTGTTTTACCCAGTGTTTTTGTAATGCATGAAATCATGTATCAAAATAAAAGGCCTATCAGATTTAGAATTTCTCATATGAAGCATTTTTATATACATTTTAAATTATTTTCTAACACATTAAAACACATAAAACATTTTTACAGTGTTTATATGGGCAATTTCAATTAGTGCAATTTATTTATTATATTTCAAAAGAATATAATTAATTGAATGGTGTTAAATGAAATAAAATGACTGGTTAAATTGTTTGAGTAATAAAAGCAATTTTCTAATTAATAATTTTCATTTTAAATTTTTTATATAGCTTGAAATAAAAAATATAATATTCAATTTATTTATGAGATTATCTCTAAATATTCAAAAGTGTACCATTTCCTTTCCCTCATACAGTTTTGCTCTTGGTATATTATTAAGTAAATGTAAAAAGTAATGCAGTTCTATTCATTTAAGCAGTATGCATCAATGAATAGGACTGTATTACTGTTATGCATTATTTTATTCATTTATGCATACTGCTTAAATGCATAAAGGAAGAATTTAGAATATCTTGTTTGTTATGTGTGCAACATGAAAATTAGAAAATTTTCTTTATATTGTGAGTTATATGAATTTTATTATTTTTACAAAATGATTTCTAAATTTTAAAATTAATTTCAATTAGCTTCAATTGATATATAATATGTTCGTAAAAAAAAAATTCATAATCTCAGACATATAATACTGTGATATGAGCCTTTTTTCAAATTATATATATTTTTTTCTTTATTAATAATTTTTCTATCATTCAATTTGTTTTTTTTATGGTCTTTTAAATAAAATTGCTTTTCTTTTAGGAAAATCGTTCAAAAATGTTAGATTTAGTAAAAGATCTGAAGCAAGTTGTACAGAAAATATCTAAAGGTAAAATAAAGTTCATTATATGCTTTTAGTATACTTTATAAATATTTATCAAATTTTTGTTTGTATATGTTATTAAAGAGCATAGTTAAAAAATTTAATTAAATTATTTCATTTTAAGTTAAAGTGAAAAATCATAAAAATTCAATTTATTTATATTATATATTAAAATGCAATATTGTTTCATTTTAAAGGGGGAGGAGAAAAAGCAATACTTCGTCACACATCAAAAGGCAAAATGCTTGCTAGAGATAGAATTACAAATTTACTTGACTTGGGGTATTGACTTTTAGTGCTCTGTTTTAAGAATCCTTAGTATATAGATCAATATAATAAGCTTCGTAATTTCTGTTTTCATACAATTTCAAATTTCTTAGAATTTAATTTTAAATTAACACAAAATAATGTATGATAAAGTCTTTGTGTTAATACATTTGGCATAATAGGGTTTTATTTCTTTAAGAGGATTTTTTAAAGCTATTTTTTTTTTTTTTCATAATTAATACCATAAACAATTTTTGTTTCTATAATTGTTTTTTAAAGTTTTTGATAAAATAAAATAAATAAAAACCAAATTAGTAAATAGAAAATTATGAAACTATAAGAATGAGTTATAAATGTTCATTATTTTAAAATAAACAAGAACTTTATTGATGTTTTATCAATTTATTGTTTCATAACTTATTGGTCTGTAATATAAAAATAATCTTTTGAAAAAAACTTATGTAACCTTCCATTATATGTTTTTAAAAAGTGCTTATGTATTATAGAAAATAAATCTCAATAATAAGTTTTTATTGTGAAACATTTGCGAAAGTTTTCTATTCTTAACAATATTTATTCTATTGATAGGTCACCATTTTTAGAAATTGGGCAGTTAGCAGCTTATAATGTTTATGGATCTGAAGAAGTGCCAGCTGCTGGTATAATTGCAGGCATTGGGGTCGTTCATGGGTAAAAACAAAATTGTGTTTGTTAAAATATGACATGTATGTTCTTCTGGTATTTGCCATTAATTATATCTTGACAAAAAAGCATACTTTTGGGGTTATATATTTAAAAAAGATCAATACTATAAAAATATCTTTAGATACATTATATGTATCTAAAATTATATATATAGATTATATCTTTAGATATTTAACCAAGATATAAAGATAATTATAACTTAGATATTTAACTAAGGATATCTTTTGATATACTTTAGATATTTAAGTATAGATTCTTCATTGTAGAATTTTCTGTGTAATTTTTTGTCAAATGGAAACCTAAAAATATGTATAAGAGATTACAACGGTAATATGATAATTCATTAAATGATTTGATTATTTTTTTTTACATCTTTTAATGTCAGCAGTATTTAGTTAATTTACTTCTAAGATTTATCATACAAATTTATTATTTTGTTAGCTTAGTACATTATGTATGATAGCACATTACACACTTTAATATCTCTTCTTAGCTGCTAATTTTTCCACATTTTGACTCTTACCTTTTGCTTATGTGGACAGAAGATTAAATCTTCCATATTTGTTTATCATTGGTATAGTTGAGTAATTTTTCAGAATATGGTTGTCAATTATCAACCTTGAAATATGGGGCCCCATTAGTTTATATATCTGGCAGAAAATAATGGGGATTATAAAACTCCAAATCTTCAATAGTAGAAATCTCATTAAGATTTGTAACTTTATTGTATTACATATTATCAGGATGTGTAGAGTTCAAGTTGTTTTTAAGTATTATTGTATGGAAGTAAATGTTAATAATTATTTAAGACATTAATAACATAATTATTTAAACATTTTGTATTTTATTGTTTTATTTATATATTTTTAATTTAAAAATAATTGGAATAAAATCTGAATTTCTGAAATTTTTTTTTATTTTACAAATACCGAACATTGGCGCCTAAGCCATTAGTTCATGGGCTCTCCAGTACTTTTTTACCTTGTCCTCATACCAAGAAAGGGCATTACAATTATTTAAATGTTAAGTCTTAGGCCGACTAGAGTTACACAAAACACAGTTTGGGAATCCACCAATTCTATAGAGGTGGTTACGTAAACAGTCATGGCCAGTCAAATGTCTAAATAGAGCCACCGCTGTCTTTCTCTAAAAATTGGAAATAGTTCTCTCTTTTCTCAAAATTCTCCATCTGTTATTTATAGCACATTGAATCATATCTTTCTTAAGAGTCAAGTTAACAAGCAATTTATTAATGTGAAATGAAAGCTGTCAATTAATGCATTGCTCTAACAAAAGTTCCTTTTATAGCCAGTATATCAGCTTTTTCATTACCCATAATTCGAATTTCTGAAAATAAAGATTTGCAATGATGAATGAAATTTTATTTTTGAAAACTTTTGTCTACCTATTAATATATTTCTTCTGTATTTTATTTATAGAAATATATTTGGAAGTATAATGTTGTGTGTAGAAATATGTTTGGGAGCATAGCCAATGTTTATTTTCACAAAGATGCATGGATTCATTAAATTTTTTTCTTTTACATTTTGCAAACTATTCAAACTATTGTACTATTATTACAAAAATTCTTTACTAACATTTCTTTTGTAGATTTTGATGGCATAGTGTAATATATGAAATGTGTTAAATTACAAGTATTATAACTTATAATGTTTATTAAAGCTTATACAGTTTTCTTTATAAAAAACATTATGTATATATTGCCAGCAATGTTTTTATTTAGAAATTTCAAAAACTTTATTCATTGAAACACAATAAATTTTTTTTTGTGAAAGGAAAAGTACATATATATATTTTGCATGGTTGGAAATTCTAACTGTATTACTATTGCATGTTACAATACTTTTGTGTTAAGTGCATACCATAGGTAGATATTAATATAAGATGCAATTAATATGAATGACCCATCATTGATATTATTACATCTTGAGGTTACTACAAGTAATTAGTAGCTAGAATGCAGTTAATACAAAAAATATCTCTGTGACATGTAATCAAGATGTTTTTGAGCAGTCAAGGTGTGAAAACAGTAAATGTTAATAATCATTTAAAACAAAGGTGTTATACATTTCATGTTTTGTAATTTTATTAATTAATTATGTCATTTTAATGTAAAAATAATGTGGCATAAAAAATTAGTTATTAAAATTATTTATTTAGTTAACATAAATTGAATGTTATAGTTCACTAGAATAATTTATTGAGCTTTTTTAAATAATTACTATGAAAATTATTCAATAATTGTATATTTTGTCCACTGAAGCTCTAAACCAAACTTTGATATCAATTTGTTATATTTATTTAGGTATTTATAAATAAATAAGTATAATTTATTATTGTATATTTTTTAATTGAATTTTTTGTTTCCATTCTAAAGATAATTTCTATTTATTTATTATTTTTTTTTCCCCTATTGAAAAAGGAAATTTGTGTTCTTTTTCTGCAGAAAAAGAAAATTTTAAATTTTAAAATTAAATTTTTTACATAATTACTTAAATTTTATAATTGATTGTTTTTCATTATTGCAATACAAATCAGAAACTTATTTTAATATAAGACTTCTTAACATGAATTTCAGAGTTGAATGTGTAGTTGTTGCTAATGATGCTACTGTTAAGGGAGGAACATATTACCCTTTAACAGTAAAAAAACATTTAAGGGCACAAGAGATTGCACATGAAAATAACCTTCCATGCATTTATTTAGGTTTGTATTCCATGCATTTTTTAAAAAATTATTTAAGTTTTAAACTAAATGTAATAAATTTATAACAAAATAGTAAAAGTTAAAATTTCTATGACATTATTAGAGATTGTAAGTATAGCAATTTTTAAATTTTAATAAAATAGTAATTAATATTTTAAGTGTTTTATTTTTTATGTAAAACATTTTTATTCATATCTTTTAATAATACTTTTGTTTTAATACAAAATTTTGTAATGTTTTGTAATGTTTTGTTTTAATACAAAATTTTGTTATACATTTTTAAAATTATGATCACTTTTTGCTGTAATATTGTTTATAGTTTTATGTAAATTGTTATAAAAATTATTTTTTTAATTGTGTACAATTTTAAATTTGGTGTTATTTTGGAAGTTTTTGTTACTTTAAGATATACTTTTTGAAGTTATGTATCACAATATTTATTTAGTTCTTTTTCAATTATTGATGCATATCTAAATTTGTCAGTTTCCTTTCTCTAATAAGTTTCTTTTCTCAATTATTGTAAAATAACATTTAATTACTAATAATTTATATTTTAGTTGATTCTGGCGGAGCTAATTTACCTCGCCAAGCTGAAGTTTTCCCTGATATTTCACATTTTGGTCGAATTTTCTACAATCAAGCTGTGATGTCTTCCAAAGGCATACCACAGGCAAATAAAACTTTTATTTATATTAATTTCTTAACCAATATTCATTTTAGAGATTGATAAATTTCAAATTTTCAATGATTGATAAATTTATTATGACAACTTTTCTGTTTGCTTTCAGATTGCTGTTGTAATGGGCAGCTGCACTGCAGGTGGCGCTTATGTACCAGCTATGGCCGATGAAAGTGTCATAGTGAAAGAGAAAGGAACAATTTTTCTTGCTGGCCCACCTTTGGTAATCTTTATTATGAATATTTAATTCGTTTAATTTAATGCATGTATAAAAGAAACATTTTTTATTTGAATCTTCTTACATCTTTTGCTTTCAATTTACACAGTTACAATAAATGCATAATGTGCCAAAAATTAGATTATTATAAGAATTGGACTTGAAAAATAATGTGGCATAAAAAATTAGTTATTAAAATTATTTATTTAATTAACATAAATTGTACGTATAGAATAATTTATTGAGCTTTAAATAATTACTAGACTAGAATAGAATATTTTTATGTACATGTATTAATATTGATTGCTGAAAAAAGCAAATCTGCATATCTTTTCAAATTCTAAAAATTATAATTGACCTTATTAATATGATGTAATAAAATAAAATCTAATTCTTTTGTTATTATTTTTTTATCAATTATTCTGTCGATCAATATTTTTATTGACTTTGTGACATATTAGTATTAGTATTCAAAACTTAATGAAAATTCTATTAAATTTGCATTAATTAATTTTTTTTACCAATAATTTACAAAATTTTTCAATACTAGGATCAATTTTGTTTGATTACTTATTTTATATATATATCACTTTCAGTAAAAAAAAAATTAAAAAAACATTCATTGAGATTTTCAATATTTATTTCGTATGCATTACAATGAAGACTATTATTCCCTCAAATTATCAATAATATTTTTCATTCTAGGTTAAAGCTGCCACTGGGGAAGAAGTAACTGCAGAACAATTAGGAGGGGCTGATTTGCATTGCAGGTGAATATTTGTTTTGAATTATGAAAACTGGCTTAAAAAGAAACTTTTTTAAAAATAATCACATTTAACGTCACAAATATTTGAAAAAAAAAAATTTATGCAACTAAAATAATCTTAATTAATTTATATTGATTGATCTAATCATAATTTAAATTTAATTTTTGTATTTTTATAAAAATATTATGTCTGAATATTTTTTATAAATTATATTATAAATCCAATAATCTTTTGCTGAATAAGTTAAAAGGTTTTCTTTATTTAGAAGTATAATTAGTAAATTTTATGTGCTTACAATTTTTTTAGTATAGTTTAAATTAATTGATAAAATTATAGCTTTTTATTTTTAATTCAATTCTGAATTTTAAAAAATTACCAATGATTGTTAGGATTTATCTATGCAAAAGTCTAGGAGATAAATTTTAACAAATTTCCAATTTATTATTTTTTTATATCACATTTTAAATTAAAAAAAAATTTGTGTGTTTTTATTAATTTTAAAATATCATTTTTTTATTATTAAAAAATTATAATTTTGATTAAAAAAGTTGAATTGCAATTTTAAATTTTATTTAAGTTCATTTATAAAATGTTTTTCCTGGGTTAAATTATATAATATTGCACAGGATTTAAATTATTTAAATTTTTATTACTATATTCGTATACTACTTTCAATACATACAGGAAATCTGGAGTAACTGATTATTATGCAACAGATGATGAACATGCTTTGCATTTGACTCGTAGGATTGTAAAAAACTTTAATAAGAGAAAACCATCACAAGTAGGTTTAATATGAATCTTTATTTGAGTGACTATATATTTTTGTAAAATTATTTAAATTTAATCATTTTTGTATTTTAAAATTCTTATAATTAGATGCTTCAAAAACTTGTATAATTTTAGGATCATGAGTTTTTAGTATTATGTACTTTATGCTAACATTATTATTATTATTATTATTGAAGTAGTTTTACTGTATGATAATTTTTCTGCTAGCAATATGCTGTTTGTCACCAAACATAAATATTAACACGAAATCAAACTAGAGAAGAATGGTAACTTTAACATTATATAAACAGAGGGTTTCACACATTTTTGCGATGATTTTTAAAAATATATATTTTTTAACTTTTCTAATATATTCAACCTAATAACTCTTTTGTTAAACTATACATCTTGATTTTCAAAATAGAAGAGCTTTTTTTTTTTTTATAAATATCAGGGCTGATTTTGTTCCATTCTTCCACCACAATTTTCCAGAATCCATCCAATGTTTTGGGATGCTGTTTATAAAAAACTTAATTTAAAAGTTCATAAGCACAGTAATCCATAGGAGACATGTTGGGCGATTTGGATAGGATACATTTAAATGTAATAGCCACAATTCCAGTTTCATTTCTCATTTTTTCCAAATACCGAGTAGTAGATTTAGAGATATGATTGCTAAGCCTGAGGGTTTAGGATAAGGGAACTTTTAATAGTGAAGATTGTTTGGGTAAAGTGATGAGTTATTAACATTTAAATGAAATAGCCAGAATTCCAGTTTCATTTCTCATTTTTTCCAAATACAGAGTAGTAGATTTAGAGGTATAATTACTAAGCCTGAGGGTTTAGGATAAGGGAACTTTTAATAGTGAAGATTGTTTGGGTAAAGTGATGAGATGTCTGTTTTGAAAATAGGTGTTCAGACATAATTCTGATTGTAATTTGAATTAATTTTTACATTTTTTTTCTATTTTCCGTATTTTTTAATTTCCATTATAAGAGAATCCAGTAATAAATAATAAAAATTCCCTTTTCTCCTCTTTTTTCATTAGAAAAGCAATCTTTTTCTTTTGCAGTCAGATAAATAGATCAAAGCTTCATCAATTGTAATTACATATTTCTATTTTTCATCTACCAAAGAGTTTTCATTCATGAATCTGTGCATAGTTTTATGCTAAGAAACATGTTTTGGCATTAGCTAATGAACATTTCATTTTGATTAGCTTTAAATAATATTTTATAAATTTTTTGAGTTTTTATAAGAGACAGATTTTGTGGTAATTCTTTGGGGGGATTGAATTTTCTTTTTTTCCCCTAATTATTTTGTCTTTTCCCAGTCAAATGGAAATTGTGATGTTTTTTTTAAATGAATTATGCCATTTATTTTACATATAACAATATTAAAACTATACTTTTCACATTTTTTTTTCAGTAATTTAATAAGAATCTTCATGAAGCTTAAAATCTAGCATTTGAGCCATTGCTCAGTTTTCAATGACATTTTAAAACAATCATTAATTTTTAGAGATGCACATGATAATTAAACTTTATTCTGATTTGATGCAAATTCAGTTTTTTTTTCATTTAAATTTAATTTATAGCAAAAATCCCAAATCATTAAAAAAATAGAACATCCTCTGTGGGTAATGAAATAAATACATTTGATGATTAAGTGCACATTTTCCAGTAACATTGTGCTAATTGTTTCATGCATTATTTTATGATAAAAAAATCGATTAATATTAAAATTCAATGTGTCTTATGGTATTCTTTGTGAATTAACATGATGCTTTGTCCTTATTTTAAAAATTAAATATTTTCATTTATTAAGATTATTTTATGAAATCTTTTATTTTTCACAAATAAAATTTATTATAATTAAAGATTCATATAATGTTTGTGGTATACAATTTTGTTTTGCATTTTTGTTAATGATTTTGATATTGTTTGAAATCATATAGTGTGTTGTGTGTAATCATATGTTTTTAATTTCCAATTAATTCCAGGAGCATCAAATACAAAATAATGTGCTTTCTATATGATTCATATGGTTTTCTACAGTAGTGAAAATTTAATGTTTAATTTGTTTTTTCAGGAAACAAAAGCTTTCAATTGAATTTACATTGTATTATGATCTTAATATACAAATTTTTTTTTAATATTTAAAATTTTTTATTATTCTTATTTAAATTTTTTTTTATTGATTTTAATGTAATGCAATGGATACAATTGCCTTTTATTAATCAAATAGACAAAAATATCAATCCTGTTATATTTTTTACTAATCAATATTTTGAATTTTTAGCTGAATGTCATTGCACCAGAAGAACCTAAATTTTCTCCTGAAGATCTGTATGGTATTGTTGGGGCAAATTTAAAAAAGACTTTTGATGTAAGAGAAGTAAGTAAATTTTTATTTATTTCATTTTTCAATAATAATTGATATATACTTATTTAATATTTTTTATTAATATGTATGCTTTTGAAAGTATAATTTTAAAAGTTTATACAATTGCATGATGTATTAATATGGAAATAAAAGTTATTTTGTTGTA
This sequence comes from Caerostris darwini, assembly GCA_021605075.1. Lineage (NCBI taxonomy): Eukaryota > Metazoa > Arthropoda > Arachnida > Araneae > Araneidae > Caerostris > Caerostris darwini. The sequence goes on from BPLQ01003400.1 coordinate 155,716, forward strand.
GTATGTTGCTTTAAACTTTTATTAGAAATTTGATTATATTTGAATAAATCTTTTTGTCTGCTATGTTAGGTAATTTCAAGAATTGTTGATGGAAGTCAGTTTGATGAATTCAAAGCATTATATGGGGAAACATTAGTAACAGGTATCTATATTTTTTGAATTTCAAGACTACATACAATTTTGTAAAAAACTATTAATATATTTATTTTATTCAACTGTGAATTTTCTGACTATTCAAAAGAAATATTTTTATTGTATTAACACATTTTAGTTTTTTAACAAATAGATACTTTAAATTGAATAACATAAGTGTAAAAAAATGGTATTTTTAGTTCCATCGTAACTAATTACTTATGTGCACAATTTTTTTGTTATTTTAAAAATAAATATTAAATGTCTTTGTTGAACCGTTATTTATTTTGTAAAATTTGAACAAAAGAATAATTTTATAACTGCAAATATTACAAATAAGTATCATTATATAAAAAAAAATAGAAAAAGTTTTATAAATTAAAGTAGAAATTGTAAGAAATAAAGAAAGTTTAAATGATTGTTTTATAGATGTTATTTAAATTTACTTTTAAGTTGTTGGAAATGCTTTTTTTAGTTTTTAATTTTATTTTAGAAAAACCTAATGCATATGATATAAATTGTTCATCTTAGGTTTTGGGCGTCTCTATGGTTATCCGGTAGGCATCATTGGAAACAATGGTGTTTTATTTTCTGAATCTGCTTTGAAGGTAATTTGAAATATATTTATATAAACTTGTGAATTACTGATATGGGATTTACTATTATAAAAGCTTTTTATTTTGTATATAAATATAATCCAGAAATACTTAATGATATAATTTGCATCAAAATTTATTTGATTATATTTGAATCAATTATCAGTTTGGAATCTCTCAAATTATTTCTAAAGTAATATATTTTCAAATATCACTAAAACTTTTAATATTTAATGATTTAAATGGAAATACAGATTACTTTTTGTACTCTTTAAGTTTGGGTAGAATTTCATTTATTATTATTTTTTTGTTGATACCAAGAAAGGATTTTATTTATAAAAAGCCACTTTTGTTCATCTATATTGAAAATTTGATATTTAAATGATTGATTATTGTAGCTTTTAATTACTATATTCATAATTTTTTGAATGTCAATAATTAGAATGTTAGTTATTATTTGATGCATAGTGCAACACTGAATAACAAAATATTAAAAATTACTTTCGTAAAAAAGAAAATGCAAAATAAAGGTAGTTATTATTTGAAATTAACACTAATTATAATAATGCTAAAATGATTACAAAATATATTTGTTATTTTACCAAATACATTTTTTTTTATATTTTACAAACTATTAAATCCGTTAATTTTCTCAAAATTCATAATTATAATAGATTTATTTAATTATAATATAAGTTTTTATTTTAAAGTATGCTGTCAAAAATTCATAGAATTTCTTTTATTTCTTTGTCTGATACTGCAAAACATACCTAACTCAAATTATTTATGTCATATCTTAGGGTACTCATTTTATTGAATTATGCTGCAAAAGGAAAATACCTCTTATATTTTTGCAGAACATTACAGGTAAATTATTTCTAGTATTTTGTAAAAATTTTAAATTATGATAAATAATGACAAACAATTAAAAAAATGTGAATTTACATATTTAAAAAAAATCTTGAATTGATGTTGATCTGTAATATAAATAAAATAATAATGAAGAATTGTGCGAAATTCATTCAAAAATTTGTGCAAAATTCAAAATTCATTCATTAGATTGAAATTCAATATTTAGATGACAGTTAAATGCTTTAAGCATTATTAAATGTTTTGTGTTCTTTAAAGGTTTTATAAAACATTCAATCTATTTATTTTGTATCAAAATTTAAGTGTCTTATATAGCAATTGCTACAAAATTTTTTAGATACGAGACCTTGAGCTCTATTGTCATGTTCTACAATTAATTAATATTTTTTGTTAAGCAAGGAATATAAATAAATATTAAAATAAAAATATTTATTTTTGTTGTTGTGTTCATTTTATTTAATTGAAATATAAAAACTATAAATGTATTAATTTATAGTAAATAATAATAATTATCAGTTTATAGTTAATTTTAAAAAATTGAATATTTTAAATTAAGTTGAAAAATAATGAGTATTTATGCTGAGCATTTGCAAGTTCAAGAATTATTGATACGCAAAACCCATTAATTTTAATGAAAACTCGTCATATCGATTCAACACAAAAACAGCATACTCTTTTTCTTATATATATATATATAGTTCAAAGTGTTTAAAATAATATTAATTTTTAATGCATTATTTCAAATCATTTAAAATAATGCAATAGAAATGGATCCCGTTAAAAAAAAAAAAAGATGTTTCAAATGACCCCCATTCCCAATTTGTTGTATATATCAATACAAACAAAAAGACATTATTTTGAAGATATATATATTTATTTATTTTTAAAAATTTACTTTAGGGTTTATGGTTGGAAGGGATGCCGAGGCTGGGGGTATTGCTAAACATGGTGCCAAAATGGTGACTGCAGTTGCTTGTGCCAAAGTTCCAAAACTGACTGTGATTATTGGAGGTTCCTATGGGGCAGGGAATTATGGCATGTGTGGGAGATCTTATTCGTATGCTATTAATTTTTTTCCCCTTTTATTTCGAATATAGCACATATATTTAAAATGCATTAGAAATTTTGCTAATATGTGTGAATAGTATAAAGTTACATAATTCTTTAATGATTCAGAATTCATTAGATATAAATAATAATCTTTTTAGTGAAAAAAAAAATTATTCTTACAAATTGAAAAGGTTTGCTATATATCTGAAATGTAATATGCATATTGAAATTTTATTTGTAATAATCATGTATCCCAATTATATATATTAATCATCAGGAAGGATATCATGCCATTAATATGTTAGTTATAATTTACATTATTTTTGCAGGAAGTATTGATTTATTTTATTGTTATGGTAAATTTAAGTAAGAGTGAGCATGAAAAAGGTATTTAAATAAATACTACCTCTATCAGAAATATCTGATTCTAATGTTCTTAAAAATAATGTAGAAATAATTTTTTTTAACATAAAAGTTTTTTTTTTTTTTTTACAATTATTTTTAATTATTTAAATTAGTGTGCAAAGACTTTTGTATTAATTGCATTTTAAATGAAAGTATACATTGAAAAAAATTGACAGAAAATTTATTTTTTTTTAGACCTAGATTTTTGTACTTATGGCCCAATGCAAGAATATCTGTAATGGGTGGGGAACAGGCTGCTAATGTCCTTGCACAGATTACACGAGATCAAAGGAAAAGAGAAGGAAAACCTGTATGTTTTTGTTTTATCTATATTCTTTTACTTCAATCATACTTAATATATATACTTTTATAATGATCTTTTTTGTATTTTTAGTTAGTAATACATTTCTTATTATTCATCTGTATATTTAGTCTCAGCATGTTTAGATTTTTCTTTTAAATGATTTATTTTTAGTTTATGTACTATCTTTTTTTTTTATCATTTACATTGGCAAGTATATATAATGGTATATGTATATTGGTATGGTATGAATAATGTAAAAAAATTGTGAAAATTAAATGGCTATTAAATGCTATTTTATCATTTTAATTCATTTTAAAATAATGTGTCATATGAATATTGTATTTTTATCCTTCATAAACTAAATTGAATTACACCTGTCTCCTGATTTGCATGGAAGATAGATTCCTTAAAAAACCGTGTAAATTGAAATTGTATATTTTTATATGTAAAGCCTTATAAATCGAAAACAAATTAAAATGTATATATTTATTGTGTGTTGAAATAATGTGCTATTTATTTCAACATAAAATTAAACTAATGGTTTTTTCATAACTCTTCAGGCCTTATTTGTAATTGCATTGGTTTCAATTGGAATCCTCTTTTGAGTGGTGCCTCCTACTCATGCCATTAATGCATTTTCCATTCCAATATTTCTTAGATATGATTAGCTCATACTTGTAGAAGATCCAGCTGCTACACTTTTTTTAATGGAGTCTTCATTTTTTCTTATTGTGCGTATTGTGGCTTCATTCATAGAATAAAATTTAGCAACATCCATTATTCTTTCTCTATTATGTAGATGATATCTAAAATTTTTATTTTGCTTTTTAAAAATATAACTTTTTTTTTCATTTGTTTTTAATTCCTTTTGGCATGGTAAACCTACAAAAATTTTAATAAAATAAAAAACATGCTACAGAAACTATAATTTTTTTTCACTAACCGGTAAATATAAAGTTTTCAAAAATTTCAAATAGAAAAATACAATTATGTACACCTTTTTGCTGCTAAATTACGTGAGCAGAAAGTCCGATTGCACATAGAAAATGTGGAATTCCCAATTTTAGAATTCAGAATAGAATGGAATAAAAAAAAGACAAAAGTGCCAACGGAATCAAAAAATATGAAGTGAATGGAATTAAAAAAAGATTTTTTTTTTTTTTTAAATTCGAAAAAAAAAAGTAAAAGTGAAATTGGGGAATAGGTGCATTTAATTGTAGCAATTTTAAAAGATGAAATAAAACTGTTTTTAAGCCATCCATAAATTTTTTTTATATAATAAATTTCTTTTTTTATGATTTTGAAACAAGAATAAATAATTTCTAAAAATTCTAACAATGTGTTAAATATAATGCAATAGTGGGTAGGGAAATAAAAAATATAATTTTATTATATTTTCTTAACCTTGAAATTTTTTTAATGAGCCTTATTGAAAAGGTGCTATTTTTCATAAAACTGCATAAAATATTGTTCAAATAAATTAATTTTCTTGCATAAAGATGATGTATATTTTTATTGTAAATATTAAGTAGTAATAAATTATTTTTGATTGACAAAGACAATTGGCGAACATTTAATTTCAGCATTTATTTTACCTCTTATTTTAGTGGAGTGAAGAAGAAGAAAATGCTTTGAAACAGCCTATCATTGAGAGGTTTGAAGAAGAAGGACATCCTTATTATTCATCTGCCAGGTAAGTTATAGATTGATCAACTATCAAAATTTTATCCATTTTTTTAAAGTGGCATCCCAGGTTTGAGGATAAGAATTGCAACAGTTTTCCAATATGATCCATTTCTTCATTATCAGTTTAATTAATCTAGAAATGATGTTCAAATACTTTAAACAGAATTTTAGCTATCTTTATACGATGAAGCAGTAGAAACCTTATGGTTATTGAAATGTGCAACCTTAAGTCTGTTGGTCTTAAGTATTTTAGCGAAGTCCCATCCCACTACCTTCCAGATAAAGTTCTTATAATTTTTCTTCTTATTCATTAATAAAAAAATTTTGAAAAGCCTTTCTAATATTTTTGTTAAATCTGTTAAGAATAGTTTTATCAGCAGGACTAAGGGAAACATGCCATTTCTTTGTTTCTAAGTTTAATATGCTTTTTGATATTAGGATGAATCCATTGCTTGTTAGTTTCAGTAAAGATTTTAGTGGCATTTTGGAAAGTATTTGTAATGTAATTAGTAAAGGAAATACATTTCATTATCTAAATCATTATTATTAGAAATTTGGGCAAAAAGGAATTTAATAGCATTATTGAGAAGTACTTTATATTTAAACCAATCAGTATTATGAGAAAAATAATTTAGAGGAATGTCATAATTAAATTTGAAAGCAATTTTGGTAGGAATTGAGATCAGAATTAAGTTCAGGAAGAGAGAAAATTTCGAATGGGTAGAAGAAATTTTTGATGTAAGCAAGATCAATAGTAGAAGCAGAGTTAAGTCCAAAGGGAGTCGGGGTGGAAGGAGCAATTAATTCAATAAACGTATTATTACAGAAATTGATTAATACCTTGAGTATTAATATTTTTACAGTTCTATAACAATGTTTTGCATTAAAATCTCTACAAAGAATAACATTTGAACTAAGATGAATTAAAATTTTTAAATCAAGAATGAATAATATTAGAACAGGAGGGAATGTAGATAGAGGTGTTAATGATAGGATCTTGATTAGTGAGATTAAGAGAAATAATAGAAGCTTATATAAAATTTAAATTAGGATTGAGTATTTCATAAGGTAGAAAACATTTGACAAAATTTGCAGTACCATTTAAGGTAACACAATTTGTTGGAGATTCCTGTCATTTCTGATGCAATCATAATGAGCAAAATTTAACATTTGATTAAGGGTTAAAAAGGATGCATGCACACACTCAATTTTTAAAAATTGTATGTAATTGCATAATTTTGTAAAATTAAATTTATTTCTAACTTTATTTTGCACTTTAATATTATTTATTAATTATATATTAATTTATATATTATTTCATTTATTTATAAGTTTTTAAAATTATATATTTATTTTTACATTTTTTTACACTAATTTAAATGTGTATAATATTTCTAGTATATTAAACAAAAGAGTTTTTATTAAATAACAAATTTTTCCTATAAAAGAGGAAGTAAATATTTTTAAGGAGTATTAAACAAGTGTATTTCTTTTTATTATCCTTTAATGTGTCTGTTAAAATCTTCTGTCTTTAAAATCTGTTAAATCTTTTTTATGTTGATTAGGTAACTAGACAACTAGGATTAAATTCTAATTATTATTATAGGTTGTGGGATGATGGTATAATAGACCCTGCTGATACCAGAAGAGTACTTGGATTGAGTCTTAGTGCAGCTTTGAATTCAGAAATCGAAGATACTAAATTTGGAGTGTTCAGAATGTAAAAAAAAAAAAAAAAAAAAAGCCTATAATAAATATATATTTCATATTTGAATTGAATCCTAATGCTGTATATAAATTCAATTCTGGTTGGTGTCCAATCATTTTGTATGTAAGAGCTATTTTTTTGTACAAATAGTATTTGTATGCAAATTTTTTATTTGTAAAATAAAATAAATTTTATGGCATTAAGACTGAGAGTTAATTCATCCAATATATTAAAAAATTCTTTTGATTTTCTAACTTTTCAGATCAATAACAATATTAATACAATTATATCACTATGATAGTAATATAAAAAATTTCTTTGATACTTGAGGAATATTTCTTTCTCTGAAAAGTATTTGAATCTGTTTTTGTTTTTATTAAAATTTTTCGAGGATGCTCTCTAAATTCTCTTTCACATAATTTTAAAATCTAATAATATACTCTTTTATGATGTTTTCACACGACACTAAAAATTAAGGGAGAAACTGCATTATATACATTAGCATATTTTTTAATTTATTTACTGAAAAATCGATGCATCTGTATTAAAATTACAGGCGAAATGATATTTCTATTAATTTAAAATATTTTACTTTAATTTTCTGAATACTGGAATCTTATAAATAAAATTTTAACTGTCTATTCGACATTTTCATAATTTTCATAACATTCTATTTTAACTGTCTATATTGTCTGTTAAAAAATTGATAAAATGCAAAATTATAATCAATTTTAACACAATAAAATTTTACAGTATGTATGCATAAATAAAAATACAAATTTAATTTTTAAATTTTAATTGCTAATATTTATGAAATTGTAATTTAACTCATATACTAATATTTATATATTTTTTAAAGTTTTAATCAAGATATTAAGTACATTAGATTTAAATATGCAGGATGTACAGAATTTTAATCTTTTCATCATGGTCAATAGAAATTAAAAGTTGTAAAGAAGTAATAGTTTATTATACATTTTTCTATGTTATTATATTTAAAGAAATCAATTTTTTTATTAAAACAATAAACGATTTATTGTATACTATGGTCATTCAAAAGAATAAAATGCTTCATAAAAAATACCCCTAGATTTTATTTGTATTATTTAAACAGAAGAATTTTACATCAAGTAATATTTGCTCATAAAGTTACATTTAATATTTTCACTTTATAGTTTTTGTTCTTAAGTTAAATTTAATGCATTAGTCTGAAATTTAAATGATCATAAGAAAATTGAAATTGTTATACAAATCCATACAAATTTAGATTAACTCTTTTGATAAACAAAATGATCCAATTAATTTAAAGTCATCTAGCTGATCATTATTTATCATACTCTGCAAAAATTAGAAACATTAATTAACAGATAGTACTGGACTGTATCAAGGATAGACTATATTGGTCGACAAAGTTCCTCATTGTAAAAATTAATGGCTGATTATTATGGATTTCACATTATAAAATCCATTATTTAAAGCCATATCACTCTATTGTCCTCCATTTATTTTAGGAAAGTGTTTGCTTGCAATATGGCAGCTCAAAGACTGCAATTAGGGGTTTTATTTTAGGGATGAAAAGGTTGCAATTTTATTTTAGGGACCTTGCAATATGGCAGCTCAAAGACTGTGTTTTCTGATGGTGTATCAGCTTTGGATTGTATGTTCTTAATTTCAGCTCTGTCTTATGACTGGATTAATGCAAATATAGGGGTTCCCTAAATTTAAATTTTTCAAATAGTACATCTCTTGCTAAAATAGTTGGTGCTGTTCTATTTCAAGATTCTGTAGTACTCAGCATTAAAAAAGTTGCTTGAAGTAAATATGCAAAAAGAAGTTGAGGTGTATCGTCTTCAAAGATAAGATGTACATAATTTGTCTAGACCTAAAATTTGAACTTATTGAGCAATTACTTAAAACCAAGAAATAAATAATAATTTGTTTTGTGAAAAGCAAATGTGTAAGCTTAAATGTGGTAAAAAAAATTAAAAAAAAATATTTGTCAACATCCCAATTGAATCACCTGCTTCTATGATCCTAAATTCAAAAATAAACCGAATTCTGCTGAGAAAGCAATGTAAGCTTTTGTAAACATGTACATTATTTAGGAAATAAAAAAATGAAAATTACGATGAAATTGGGAAGAACCTATTTTTATTTTAGGGCATTGAAATGCTGTGTGTATCAAAAACTTTATTTTTCACATTCTTATGAATTTTCCCCACAATAATAGGGGAGAAACTTTTGATTGAGGACAAAGATTGCTGTAGGTTAAAGTTCAAATTGAAATAGAGCTATAGTGGCAATTGGATTAAAGAAATTTTAATTAATGCTGAATGTAATAGACACCAAAAGAAAATGCAAAAGTTTACAAAATGAGTTTTCATTAGCCACTTTATTAATTTGTTCTTAAGACAGTGAGAAATTATACTTTGTTTTAATTTTTATGCAGTATTGTTTATGACTATATCTTTTTTTTTTCAGTGTTTTTCTAAAAATGAAACTGTATTTGAAAATTCATACGTCAAAGTGAAATTTGCTTGCTATATTTAAACTTAGGAAATCAAATCGATGTGAAGAACTTTTTTTTTCATGGAGGAGAAACAACTTATTTATTATTTTTTAGAAATAGTTAAAATAATGTAAAAAGCTGGATAGTTTAATGTAAAATCTAAACAGAAAAATTAACTAATCGCTAAGCTATCTAAAGCTGGATAATGTAATCTAAAATCTAAATAATCTAAAACAGAAAAATAATGTAAAATCTAAATAGAATTTATGTAATAAACTTTAATGATTACATAAATTCTGTTTTGATTTTTTATAATCACAAGATTTGAAAGGAATTAGTTTTTAAAGTTAAATTACAAATTACTCAGATATTCTAAACATTTTGATAGTTGTTATAAATATTTTAAAATATAATAATAATATTATTAATATATATATATTTATACAATTAATAATAAAATTACCTACAATATATATCTGTAGGTAATTTTACTACAGACTCATCTTTGTTGCTATTATATATCTTCAAAAAAAATTCCTTTCCTTTTTTTTAAAAAAAAGAAAGATTTATTATTATTATTTTTGATTAGGATGTTTATCATTTAAGAAATTGATTATTCTGATTACTAAAAAAATTACAATAACTTCCAAATAATATGATCACTACAATAGCTACAGATTATCTTTATAATTTTACTTGTTTTTTCCTTCATGTTATTTATTGCTTTGATCCTGCAAATGATTTCTTTTCAATTATCACAAGAAACTGAAATAAAACTATAATAAATTTTTGAAAAGCTTCATTATAATATTTATTTAATTAAAAATGTACAAATTATTTTCTAAAAAGGTATCACATCAGCTCGTTTTTTCCAGTCCACTTTTACACCATTTATTTCAAGGCGGGGTTTTCAGTATTTGTTATCGGGTTTATACTTTATTTTCTGAGTTTTTATATTTTTTTTCCCACCGCCGTTTATTTAATTTTTTACTTTTTCTAGCGCTTTTTCAGCGCATATTTTGTATATTTTTTTGGAGGTTTTTTTACCTTTTTGTATCCTTTTTTCAGGATTGGTCCTTTTCGAACCTTCTTTGGTGAATGGACCTCGAACAAGCTGGCGTAATACCCACTTTTAGGTCTACGGCGCAGCTATTTATACTTTAATTTGCGCAGAATAATAAAAAAGTGGTAAAATGGAAGAAGGAATATAAAAGTATTTTATTATGAAATTTTATTTTAGAAATACAGTTAATAAGATTTAAAACAATAAAAAAATAACAATAGTAAAATATAGAAAGAGATTTTACAAGCTTTTAAATAGCAATGAAGTTTTTTATTTTTTAAATATTTCTTAATTTTTTTTGCATCGTACAAATCAATTTGAATTTTGTAATATTCGAGTAAATTCATACAATTAAAAATATTACAAAAAAGTTCAATTAGAAATATAACTGTAGATAGAATAGAATGACATTTAAAAGTATTAATTCTATACACTTATCTTTTACGTGTTTCGCTTTCCAGAAATTTCTTTTTCACCTTTGTCGAAGATTAATAATATGCAATACGTAATTTAAAGAAACATATATATTAACTGATAAAGTTTTAAAAAGATTGAATCAGATATATAAATACAAATACAATTAAAAAAATATTTGAAATGTATTAAGAAAAAACATTATGATCAGTTTAAAGTATTATGAAAATAATATGTTTTCTTAATTGCTATTGTGTTCTTATTAAAAAATTTTTTTTTGTTAAAACTGAGAAAACATTTGTAACAAATCTTCCAGAGTAAGCTTTTAGTTTTTGCATAAATCCTGCAGTTTAAACAGGTTTAAATATCTCATTTTTACTACACTATGACATTTTTTATTATAACAATGTCTTTTGTATTATTAAAAACATCTGAATTTGTAATGATTTCATGCAATAACACGCTAATTCCTGATAACTTACATATTGTTTATTTTTTAAAATAGTTAAATGTTTCAATATTGTTGTTTTAAATATATGTCATATGATTCCAAAGGATAATTTGCAAATCAATGCTAATCTCAAATATTTGACTTCTGCTACCATTGGGTGATTTCTATGAATATCAATAATTTATATTATAATTTGCAGCAGTATTACTTTCTCGAAATAAAATCGTTCGGAATTATCCGTGTATAAGCAATTCTTCATTTAGAGTAATAGTATTTAAATAATTTTAGTTTTAATAAAAAAAAACAACTTAGTTTAGGTTTTATTTAAAGGTAATTAAAAAGTTCAATATATTAGTTAGTTTAAAAACACCTTCTTATTCTAGTTGTAATTTAATTTTAAATTTTAGTTTATTTTTAAAAAAGGACTTTTAATCTATACAGAACGATTTTAATTTAAACAATAAGTGGTAGCAATTTCCTAGAGGGCGCTTTCATCGTTAGTGAATCAGCATTATCTACATATATTTTAAAAGATTGGTAAAAGTTGAATTTTAATGCATATTATTTTAAAGAATGAAACTGCATAATTTTAATTTAAACACCAAAATTATATAAAAAATAGAATTTTTACAAACGAGAAAATTAAAATAAGTTGAAATAACGAAATTTCTTATATACAGATGAATTTTTATAGAGCTAAGCATTTCCCTTATTTCTTCAAGCAACAATGAATTATATGTTTAAAAAACTGTTTTAGTACTTAAACGTATTATGAGGCTCTTGTTATTTGGATGTAAGCATTTCACTATTATGTAAAATAATTTGTTTTAGGCTCTATAATACACTTTTTATTTGTTCTGTCATTTCGGTTAAACGCGCTACCTGTCGATATATTACCTACTTGTTTTAAATTCAGGGATATGATACGAAATATTTCTTATTACATTTAACAAGTTTGGTTTTCCATGCATTTTAAAATACGAATTACAATATAAAGAAATTGTAAAGCACAGATTTTAGGGTGTAATTATATTGATCTGTGTATTTTCTACTAACTTCCAAGTAATTATTTTTTTAAAGTTTTATATAGTTTCTAATAGATTATTAAAATGTTTAAAAAATAATTTAGATGGTGAGAAAAAAGAAGGGAGTGAGGAGAAGAGGAAAGAAAACTATAAAATTTTATACACTCATCTTTTTCTCCAGATACAATATATTGTCTAAATTTTAGATTTGACAGCGCAAGTTAAGATGAAAATGTAATGTTAAATGAAATGTTAATAGATGTAATGTGACGTAATGTTAAAAAATCAAAATAAACCAAAATAAAAAAGTATAAAGTATATTCATTTCCCGAATGAGTAAAAGAAAAGGGTAGCTTCTGCAGCGCCCCCATTCCTAGTTTTCATCTTTACAACGGTTAACAAATCTTGATTTTCAAGTACCCGAGAGCTTTAAAATACAACCTTTCGCACATTGTTGCTGTTATTCAACTGATGATTTACTTTTTGAATAACCAATTAAAAGGTACATTGCCAAAAAATCACTAGTAAAGGAATCTAAGCAAATTTTTATGAATAATAAATTTAACAAATTATCTAATCTCAGTAAAATAATTGAACGTGTAATTGCTAATATTCTGAATGAAAACTCTACTAATCTTAATATACTAATCCCTCAACAATTTGGATTTACTAAAAATCTTTCCACCACCCACCAACTGTACAATATTACCGAAACCATATCTGAAGGATTTTCCTGGAAACGAGATACTGCTGCTATTTTTCTGGATGTCGCTAAAGCATTCGACAGAGTGTGGATCGACGGGTTGATTTATAAAATGATTAAGTTTAATTATCCTTCTTTTTTAATTCATACCATCAGAAACTATCTAACGAAAAGAAATTTTGTTGTATTTGTTGGAAATACTGACACCAAAGTCTGTAATATTCTTGCTGGCGTACCTCAGGGCTCGATCTTGAGACCATTTCTTTATAACATTTATATTAATGACATTCCTCAAGATCACAAAATTATTTTAGCTCTCTACGCAGATGATACAGCTTTAATTACTCAGGGGCGGCGCACACACATTATACAGAAAAATCTACAAAATTATATCTATAAACTTGAAAATTGGCTTAACAATTGGAAGATTAAACTTAACGTCGCGAAGACTGAAGCAGTACTATTTACCAGGAAAAATAAATTTAATACTCCTAACATAACAATTTATAATACTAACATTTCCTGGTCTAAAGAAGCAAAATACTTAGGTGTGATATTAGATAAGAATCTTAACTATTGCTCTCACATTAAATACCTTCGCAATAAATTTAATAATCAATTAAGAAATTTCTCTCCTTTAATACGTAGAAACTCCTCACTAACAATTGAACTTAAAAAGCTAATCTACCTTTCTTACCTCAGACCCATTATAGCATATGCGAGTCCAGTTTGGGGCTCTACTTCTAAAGCAAACATCACAATTCTCGAAAGACTGCAAAACAAAATTATCCGAATGATCACGGATTCGCCTTGGTTTTCAGAAATGCGGAAATACGATATGCCATCTCTATCCCCAGTTTTGTTGAATATGTTGAAAAACTAGCGATTAATTTTTACAATAATCTCTCCAACTCTAACAATCTTGTATTACAAGATCTTCAAAATTACAGCTATGATATTTCTCTAACCAAAAACCGCAATCTGTTTTAAGTATCAATAGTTAGAATCACTATTTCCTCTTTCTGAAGGACCAATGCTTTCTTCTATACTGTAATGGATGTCTGATTTTCATTACGGCGGTGCTCAGTTTTTTATTAACTTTTCTTTTTTACTACAGTATGCTTTCATTTTGTAATTTTAATTCCTATTCTTCTGTATGTTTTTTTTTTAATCAGTTTATTTATTTGTAATTTTTATTCAATTATCTACTTTTTTTATAAATTTAACATTTTTTCACACTGGCAATGGGCTTAGACCAATCGACAAGAACCCTATTTTTTCAAGGATGGAGGTTTATGGTCGCTGCGCGACCAATGCACTCTGAAAATCTACAACGAATCAAATTATCTAACCAAATCGATATTAATGAAACTTCTACAAAATCAAATTATAAAAAAAATCACCTTGAACTATCAGGCAAATTGAGAATTTAAATGATCTTCTTGAAAAAGTTGATATCATCACCAATGGAGATAATAATATTAAATTATCAGGCGAGTATATAATTTTTTTTCCTTCTCACATTGATCAAAGAGTTAAAGTTACTCATTCCTTTAGACAGAACTCATATAATATTTAAAATATCACAAGTAAGTCTGATCTGAAATTTGTAATTTTTATTGCTACTTCTAAAGAAAAAATAAAATTTGTTCTATTGAGAAAAAGGTTTGAATCCGGAACATATTAATCTGCTTACCAGTGATAAAACGACATTAACGAACGACGACTTCTTATTTGGAAAATGATTTTTAAAAGAATTGGCCATAATCTGGTAATATGTTTAATATTCCGACTCTCCCAAATATATCTCTTCCGTATTTATCTCCTCATCTGATGTTTTATCCAAGATAGAAGCTAGCTACTGCCTGGTAGCCAAGGTGCTTCGTTAAAAGACTGTAGCGACACCTATTGATTAAATTGACTTCTTAATCTTTCCAAAGATCAAAAGAACCATTCGAAGACCTGGGGCAATCAAATGTTTTTAATGCAGAATTGTAACTCCAAACATATATGCCTTAAAAGTGAAGGCAATCATTATCAGAGAAATTGCCCTTTAGAACAGAAAATTTAAAATTCGAATAATCAATAGTGGTAATGAAGTACAAATTGTTTTTTGGAAAAATTGTCCAAAATTCCACAAAATTAATAGATTTTCTAATTATAAGTCAAATAATAATGACAAAAATACTAATAGGAGAATGATTCAATTAATTATCCACTTTTTCTATAAATTAAAATTTTTTCACACTGGCAATGGGCTTAGACCAATCGACAAGAACCCTATTTTTTCCAGGACGGAGGTTTATGGTCGCTGCGCGATCAATGCACTCTGAAAATCTACAACGAATATAAATACTAATAGGAATATATTAATCTCTAAATATGTCAATCGAAACATCTGTTGACCAAAAGCAATTCTCTTGACCAATCATATATCACGATAAAACCGTGTGGCTGCTGCACAAATTTTTTCTCCTACCCACCAAACCCTGTTGTTGTTATCTCGCTGTAATTTTATGAATATTTATTTTTATAGCAACTTTCTTTTACATAGCAGTAAATTCTTTGATAAAATTTTATTTAATGAGAAGTGTTTTGGTCGACTTGATTTATAATCGTTTAAATAAGTTTTTTCTAAATGTTTTACTCAATAGAATTTGCAGGCTACATTTTTGATTTTAGTAAATTATTATTTTTGGTTAATAGCAATTTCTTTTTATTGGTAAATTGTCGAAAAAGATATTTTCGTAAGTTAATGCTTATGATAGCAGTTGCAAGACTTCGTATCATGCGTCACCTATACATTCATGCATTGAAATGAACTTAAAATAAATTATTCCCTGTTAGATTGTGATAGGGATTGAACGGAAGCTGATCATTATAAAATTAAAATTATAAAAAGCATTTCTAATTTATGAATTTTGAAAATCTTGTTCAATATTCAGAATTGCTAGGAATATTCTGAAATTAATGCATTTTTCTACCAGTTGAAAACAAAGTGTTTAGAATGTGGCGCCATCTAATGAACAGTATTTCCATTAAAAACGGTAATGCGACAGTAATAGCTTATTGTAAAGTCTTTTTCAAAAATGAAACAAGAAATCAGCAACTACATTTTATATAAGGTTCAGAATTTAATAATATAAAGTAAAAGTGTAGATTAACAATAATTTATAAAGTTATGAAGAATGGATTTCTAAAAAACAAAATTAAGTTGAATTAAAAATTTTTTTTTCAGTTTTCTATCTTTCTTTTTTTTTTAAATTAAAATTGTATTTTATTAAGGCCCCAGATTTTAATATATTTTGCAGTTTTATTCATTTTGCTTATTTTTTTTTTATTTAATTTATGTATTCCTTTTTCTTTCTTTAAATTTCGAGATTTTACAATTACTATTTGCTTTACACAATTTTTGATATTGCATATTATATTACGACAGAGAATTATACTTATTTTTAAATGCATTTTCTACGGTAAGAATATATTTATTAAATTTTTTTGTTAAAAGTATTTTTCAACAAATGGTTTCTTCTTTATTTATTCAAGTAATATAAGAAATTCTGAATGAATATAAAAATTGCTCACTTTAAGTATTTACTTGATTTAATGAAGAATGAATGAAGCTCTTGTCAAGCTTAATGTTCTGGATTATTGAAAATATTGCTTTTGGTCTTAGCCCATTGAATTGCTATGCCTTATTTTTTTAAATATTAATATTAAAATTTAAAGTAAGAAGGAGAATAGGAGCATATACGAATATATGCAAAAGAAAAATAGGAAATGAAATTTATTGAAAAAAAAAATGATTGAACTGCCAACAAGTGGAGCTTGCTGTCTGGCACTTCAGAAAGGTTTGGTTTGTCGCTCTACGGTCATTTTTTTGCACACTTCAGGTTAATTAGACAGTGATATATATGCTGATATACACTACACACAATGATATACTATGGTATACACTGATCCCGAATCATTACCAAGCATCAATGCCACCACCAGGATACGACCTAAAGCCTTTGGTATCAAAAATCTGAGCTAGTTTCTAGCCAATTGACCATCAGGCCGCCGGCACTTCAGAAACAGAAAATTAGGTAGAGAAACTAACTGAAGTTATTGAGAACAGTTCCGGGTCGCTTTCTATTTTCAAGTAGAGTAATGTCATAAATTAGAAAAGAACAGAGTTACCAGTGAAAGGGATAGAGTCATAAAACATTTTAGAGTTATTGAAGATGAATTGTCTAATAGTGGGAAGGCCAAGAGAGTTCCTAATATCTTCATTTCTGAAGTAAGTGAATTTGTAATGATTCAAAGAATTTTATTTTCAAGTCGTTGAACAATTTCCAAATTAGATTTGGCTGCAGAACCCCAAAGCAAACTTTCGTATGTGCTCGGGGGACACATGTAATATTTGTAGATGAGCATTTTGTACAAGACAGAGCGCTTAGATTTTCTATAAATGAGCGGTCAAAAAATACGAATAGAAGAGTTAAACGGTTTTTTTCACCCCTAAGAATATTAATATGCATACAACAGGTGAGGGATTTATCAAGGGTAACACTAAGTGTTTAATTTGCGAAGACTAGTTGAAATTGTTATTAAAAAATGGTGATATTAGTAATATTACACTTGCGCATAAAGAGAATAGCGTCTGTTTTGTTAGTGTTTAAAGAAATTTTTCATTTAGTAAGCCAGTTTTCAAGCGAAGAGATCTAATTTTGCAGAAAATAGGTGATGGAATAAGAATTTTTATTTTGGCAAAGGAATGCGGTATCGTCAGCTTAAAAAGTAATTTTGACATCAGGAGATTTAGGAATATTCTTTATAAAGATATTGTAAAGAAAAGATACTAAAAGAGATCATTGAGGGACTCCTGATTTAATATCTTTAATTTTGGAGTCATCTTTATTTCCCATAGCAACAAATTTCCTGTTAGTAAGATAGGCTTGAATAGTTTTGATAATAAACGGAGGAAAGTTAAAAGGGATAAGCTTACGGATGATTCCATCAATCCATACTCTATCAAATGCTTTGGCCACATCAAGGGAAATTGCATCAGTGTCGAATGTAATTGCAAAACTCTGAAAACAGTTTCTGAAAGATTTAAAAGTTGATGTGTAGTAGAGAGTTTTTTTGTGAATCCGAATTGTAGAGGAATCATGAATCTGTTTCTTTTCATGTATTTTTTAAGGTAATTAAGAATAGAATTTTCCGCAATTTTGCTAAGAGATGAGATTATGGAAATAGGACGATAGCTATTGTGCTTGGTAGGATCGTTGCCAGGTTTAAATATAGAAATAATTTTTGCAATTTTCAAGGAGGCATGATAACAGTAAAGGTAAAAGATAGAATAAGATAGATTAAGATAATTTTAAAAAGAAGATTTTTAAGAATTTTGTTAGTAATGTTGTCTATACCAAAAGTCTTATTTGTGTTTAGAGTAGAATTGTAGTTAATAAATGTAGAGGATTTAGTACGAACGACTTTAGAAGTTTGATGTATATTATAAAAATCATGGATAGCGTTATCAACAAGAAGATCAGTAGAAGCACAAGAAACATCATTTTCAATAAATTGATTTTGAAGGCTTTTAGCAATAGCTTCAGCTTTAAGAAAATTTGAAATGATGGGAGAGGAGCTTTGATCAGTTATGAGAATATTAATTTTAGTAGATTTACGTTCAAGAGACTTAGCAGTCCTCCAAAGGGAGCCATCAGCATAATTCAAAATACAGAGAGGATTTTCTCAATAATATAGTTTATAAGAATAAATTTACCAAAGGAGGAGAGTCTGAGCAGATTTATAAAGATGTTTACTTTTAGGATCTCTATAAATTTGCCAGTTTATCTTAGTTTTAATTCTATTAGTGAAAGAAGATTTAATAAAATGAGGGAGATAATTTCTTTTTTTCTTATAAAAGGCTTTAGAGAAAGAGTTATAAGAATTTATAATATGGTTTGTGAGAGAAATAACTTCAAAATCAAATTCCTGAGGAGAAGTGCATATAGAAGTTATTATCAAGATTCGAACTAAAAGCAGTCCAGCTAGTAATCACATTACACTGTTGTGGAATAGATATGGAAGGAAAAGGAATATTAAATTTAACAATAACCGGATTATGGTCAGAGGAGAGTTCGTCAATAGAGTTAATTTCAAAATTAAAATGGAAATTATTAGTTAAAAACCAGATCTATAGTAGAGGAGAAATTTTGTTCAAAATGAGTAAGGGTACTAGGAACAAGAATATCTAGCCCAAAAAAATTTGCAAAATTTTCAAGAAAGATGCTTGTACCGTTATTCCTATTAGCATCGTTCGAAGTGGCATTGAAATCACTACATAAATTGAAATCACCGCATAAAATAATGGAAAAAATAATGTTTATGTCGTGATCAAAGTTAATTTTACTAATTTGATTTGGAACATAAATGGAGCCAATAGTGAGCGGACGATGATTAAGAAGTTTAATACTAACAAGCGAGTACTGCATGGTATTAAGAGCAGGGGTTAGGATAAGATCGTGCTTTAGAGAATTGTGGACAAGATCTGCAGTGCCACCAAAGGGTTAGAGATATTGAGGACCATCCTTTCGATGAATAGTGTAATCAAATATTGAAAAGTTGTAGATAACTTGAGGTGCGTTTCTTGCAAGAGAACAATGTGTGATTAGTACTTACCAGAAAGTCAGAGAATTCAATGATTTTGGACATAATATTACATGCATTCCAATAGCATATACGAAGACGATATATATGAGAGTCCCAAGATGTTATTTTTGGTGAAAATCATTCCAATTTTGATGGTAAACATAAATGTAATGCAGCAGCTACCATAAAAGCACATTTTGAAAAAAAAAAAAAAAAAAAAAAAAAAAAAAAAAAGCAAAGAAAAGTAAAGAACCGTTTACTGTTCAGTTTTGTTTGATTAATTTAACAAAATAAGAATTAAAAAAAAATATATATTCGAATAATAAAATATAAAATTATATATAAAAATATAAAATTCGAATAATTTTATTTTTAATTTTTCTCGTATCTGTTGGCATGGGTTGAAATAAATTTTGATTAATGTATTATCTTAAAAAAATATTCTATGAAGATTTATATATGTCTTTGATGTAAGCTTCAGTGTTTTTTTAAACATTATTTAAACATAATTTTTTCTTTGTTGAAATTTATTATAATAAAAGGATTCATTCAGAACAAACACTTTGATAAAAAAAATATTAATTTATTTATAGCATAAGAAATATTTGAAAACAGCAATTTATTTTAAGTTAGATATTTTATGATTTTTTTTTTTTTGTAAAAATTAATTACTACGCACGTGTATTTGGCAATTTTTTTGTATTTCGCTGTTTT
Organism: Caerostris darwini; assembly: GCA_021605075.1. Classification (NCBI taxonomy): domain Eukaryota; kingdom Metazoa; phylum Arthropoda; class Arachnida; order Araneae; family Araneidae; genus Caerostris; species Caerostris darwini. Next base: position 175,985 of record BPLQ01003400.1, read on the forward strand.
TCACTATTCTAGATATGCATTTCTATTTTTATCTTCAATTTAATTTTTTATTCTTGTTGTAGAAAAGCAATTTTTGAATCGTAGATCTACAACATCGCTATTTCGGCTATGCTATTAGAAAAAGTTTGTATATTGTTGAATATTGAGGTAGCTATGGCTTTAAACTACTCTATAAATGTTTGGATGAATTGAAATCTAGAAACTGTAGTGGCCAGTATAAAATGCCAATGTTACCATTTGCCTAAATCCAGTTCATTAATGTCCATGATATATACGATGCTACAGCTACATTATAATGTTGCAGTTTAAGACCATCCATGTTATACAAGGATATTTTTTAAAGCAAATTCAAGATTTAAATGAATCTACAAGTACATTAAAGTACATCCGATAACTCATATGAGCTTCACAATTAAAGATTTCTTCTACATCGTTAGCCATCATGCAGTCTTAGATCATTTTCATTTTTTTTTTTTTTTAATTTTAAGTTGGAAATTATGAATTTTAAGCAATATAATTCGCTTGTTCTTTCTTATTTGTAATATAGTAGCTGTATTAATCAGTTAATTTTTTAAAAAAAATTATATCTTTTTAAGAAATTGGTTCGTTATTAAAAAATTGAATCTTTTAAAATCGTTGTTAAGTAGAAAGAATTAAGACGAAGTTTATCTGAAAATTGGATTTATCAAAAATTTAATTTTTATGCAATTTCCATTGTAAAGTGCATGTGTGTTAGAGCATTTTTTCTATCTTAATTTTTTTTTTCATAAAGAGCGATAGCTTTTTCTGGTCTTGGGAATCTTTTAGACCCTTTTAGCTTTTGTAAGTTGTCTTCTTACTGTAATGTTTCCTTAAATAACCCAGCAGCTGGCTAAGATAAGGATTTTTTCGTGTTTCTTTAATGAAATAAAATTTTGAAATCAGCCGCTTTTCACCCAACAGTATTCTAACCCATACACGAATTGGTTTTCCTAAACACATTCTAATTTAATTTGATCATCGTAACTAAATATTTTAAACTTTTGCCAATCTTATCTTGAGGCATTCCTTGTTCTCTTAAAAATAAAATACAAAAATTAATAACAAAAAAAGTTCGATTAAATATGAAGACTTTGAAATTGTGTAAATGTTGTATTTTCTGCCGTGTTTAACTAACGACGATAAAGCTTTGCTTTGCTATTCGAAATGAAGTTTATTTCATTAATTATACCAGGAAGAAGGAATTAAAAATTTTTTTATTGAACATCGTAAAAATATCAAAATTGTTAAAATTCATCTGTAAAAAATGTTTTATGTTTATTTTTTATGGAGATGATTGTAAAACTTTTATTCTAGAATGATTTCGAAATTGAATCGAAATTTCCTTAAACTTTCGTAAGGATGTAAAAATACAAAATCTTAAAAAAATAATGAAAACAATTTAAATACATCTCGCAACTCGTTAGTAAAAAGTTTGTTTTGCATTTCAATAATTCGAGTACATTTTAGTAAAGTTTTTAAACAAAAATTTTATTCGAAATGAAGTTCGTTCTGTTAACTAGACTAGACGGAAAATAATAATAATAATAATAACAATAATATTTATTGAATTTCATAAAAATATCAAAATAAGTTTAAAATTAGCATGCAGAAAGTATTTATGCTTATTTTTTCTGCAGACAGCAGTAAAGTTTCTATTTTAAAATGATTTCGAAATAAATGTATTTTTAAATCTGCCTTACATTTTCGGCCAAGAATGCAAAAATACAAAACATCAAAAAAACAATTTTAAACGCAATTTCACCAGTAAAAGTCTTATTTTATAATTCCATAATTCGATTTTTTTTAGTAAAAATTTAATCAAAAATTCTTTCATTTTGAATAAAATATTAAATTTTATCAATTAATTAAAACTCATCATAATAAGTTATTCTTCATTTTAGAAATTAATTTCCGGTTAGAAATATTTTACTGACGTTAATTATTTTTATTTATTTTGACGAATTATGTAGATTTATTATATATATATATATATATATATATATATATGAATTCTATATAAGTTCACTAAGAATGAAAAATGGAACAAAAATACTTTAATTTTCTACCCATAGATGGCAGGCAATGCAGGTTTCAAACAATTAGATATATTTAAGCAAGTGAACATTTCAGTTTTTAAGAAATTTAAAAATCATTCACTAATTGAGTTTTATTTTCACTGCTGCGAACATTTTAAGAAAAATTAAAGATTTTTTTTTTTTTTATGATTTTGCTAGTTAATAAGCTTCGAATTCATATTCTTAAAATCATTGTTGTAAAATTTTCTATTTCACTCAGATAAGCTTACAAATTCCTTTTTTTATTATTTATTAAAAATATATTCTTATTTTTTTTCTTACTTTATATATTCTTATTTTTTTTTATAAGTTAATCAAGTCATTTAACAAGTTAAGTTAATCAAATCCTCCTTCATAATTTTCTCTAATTTTTTCGTGAAATTTATTTTTAAAATATTGCTAAGAACTAGTTTAATTAATAACTGAAATCTAATTTTATGACCTTTTGAAGATAATTGTACTAATATATATATATATATATATATAACATAGAATAAAACAAAAGTTTTCTTATACGATTTAAATTTCGATAACATATAAAGTTTCGATCATAATTAGTAAATACTTTTCAGATGCGACTTACAGCATTAAATAAAATTTTCTGCTTAAACTATTCAATTATTTTATCTATTATTTAATAAATATGATATCTCTGATGTTAGATCAGGCAAACATACGTCGTTAAGAAATTTGCGGCTTTATTATAAGTTTGCATTTAAAAAAAGACGCTATCAACAAAATCCTCATTCATTTTAAGTTATCAAATTGTTTTTTTCCCCTAACATAAAATGTTACAAAAGCCATCGTAAAATAAGCAGCAAATCATGATCGTAGATACGAAACAAAACCGCCCAATAGAATGAAGCGAATTATCATTCGAAAAACGTGATCATAAAGGTAAATCCAAGATTATTGGCTGTAAAACTTACTGCAGAATTGCAAGAATGTTATGGAATATGTGTAAGGCCAAATAATAATAATAATAATAATTTGGTCAGTTAGATATCAAAGACCAAATGGCAAGAAGAAATCTTTCATTAATGTAAAGAATTGTAAACTTGAGAGTTTCATTTGCCATAAACATGAAAAAAATTGTTTTTATTGTTTTTTTCTGTTATATATTGTAATTAGTGTTAGGGATCGCATAATAGTTTGGGATAAATTTGGTAAGAAGAATTAAAAAAAAAAAAAAAAAAACAAAAAACAATCCACTTATTTCAAATAATTAAACAAGGCAATGAACATTTGGTTTTGGTTTGTCGCTGTATGGTCATTTTGTGCACATTTTGGCCTAATTTGACAGAGATCTACAGTTTAAAGTGGATTCCGAACCACAACAAATGGACAATGGAGAAGTTATTATGTAAAGATATATATTAAGGAGGTACTTGTATGAAAATTTTTTTTTTTGTAAATTTTCAATGGGACTCTTTATTATTATTAACTACTTTACAAAAAACAATTACTGTGAAACCTGTTTTTATGCGGGGAAAAGGGACCACATAAAAGAAATAGCATAAAAAAAAATATCTTGACATTTCACAAGTAGCTATAAAATATATTGTTTGCAACACATTTAAGAAATTTTTATGCGATAAATAAGAACCGCATAAAAAAAGACCAACACAGACCTCATGATGTAGCACTACCTCGCATTTAATAACATTCGTGATAATGGGATGATATATATCATCTTTTGGATATTTTTTTTAATTTGCATACTATTTTGACAGCCATCTGTTGTTTTCTCCATGAATTAAATTTTTTAATTAATTTTTATTTGTAATATGCATTTGATGGATTTTTTTTTGTATATTGCACGCACACACACACACACACACACACACAAAAAAAACAATTAATTGCTTAAAAAAGTAACTGCTTAAGAAAGACCGCATAAAAACAAATTTGAACTGTACTATTTTTTTTAAAAAGATTTTTAAGTCAAGTTTTTGAGTCGCTAACCAAAACTGAAAGTGTTTTAATTTCGGATAAATTTGCAAATCCACTTTCCTTTGTTAAATAGTTCATTACAATCTAAAATACTTTTTATTTGTTGCACATTAAACAAATTTAGTAAGCTAAAAAAAATTAACATTTTGCTGTTTATACTTTCTTTTAAGACATTAAAGTAGACTTTTTTTTTATGTTCTCTTTTAAATTGCTTAATTAACAACAACAAGTATGTTTTTGTTCTTCGTCTTTTGTACGATGTTAGTTGTACTCTTGAACTAGTTCCACTTCACGTTTTGTTACACCATTTAAAACTCTTAATGAACAAACCATTGTTTTACTTTTCTCGTAGGATGGGCCTTCTTACCATTCTGTTGCATCTGCAAAAAAAAAAAAAAAAAAAAAAAAAAAATAAATAAATAAATAAATAATAATAATAATAATAATAATAATATCATCCGCTGCGATTAATTTAAGTTCGAATTTATTTATGACGCCATGGATTAATATAAGTATTGTAACGTCTCGGCCTATACTAGACCTATAACGGCTTCAAGAAGAGGGCCACTTTCAGGTTCATGGGACCACTTTAAATTTTTATTTACAAGCACTGTATAAGTATATATATATAAATAAATAATGGAGTCTGAATTAGTAAAAGAAATAAAGATTAAAAATAAAATTTGATCCCAAGAGCACTATTAAATCTCAAGTACAGTTCACTCCAAGGTCCGAGTTCTCAAGTCTACGTCGAATCTAATTGCCTAATCTGTGGCAGACCTTACTTATCATATGTCGTGATAAACAAAACCACAATGGGATCACTTTGAAAAACAGGCGGAAACTCCAGTCTATTCAGGGAAAAAAAGAAAAACAACACTTCTGGTCGACTCGTCGCAGAACTATATCCGTTCTTCACCCTCCCTTTAAGAAAATCCGTCAAGAGAGAGAGTCAGCTTCCCTCACTTCTCATTGGAGCAGACATTTTCTCAACTCGTGGTCTATCACCAATCATGATGGAACAACTCATATTCCATTTGTAGTTGGAATCCTTATTCCCTCTGTAGTTGTTTCGACTTGTGAAGGTCGCACAGACATTCACTAATTTCCTGAGTCTTATTCTACTTGGTACCGAATATTTGCTATCAGATTTCAGTGATAGGTTGGTCTCATTAGTACAAAACACTAATTGCATGTAATATAACTACCCACAATATTGCTTGTCTGTTGTCAAATTTGAGTGATGGGTTGTTATTTTATACTTGCCAATAAACATACATTCCTCTCTCCTGTGAATGAAATGACATAACTCCTCTCGTCAGAAAAAAATGTTGCTGTATACTGGCCTCATGAACAAAATTTAAAATCATTAGCTGAAGATATTGATCTATGGAAGGACTTAAATTCTTTCAGGATCACAATCCTAAGCATATCGCATTGAGTGTTTCATAATCTTTGCTTTACATTTGTGACGAAATCATTAAAATGTCTCCTAACTCACCGGATTTGAATTCAATAAAAGATATTTGGCCAGACTTCAAAAAATCCTTTTGAAAATAACAGCTAAAATGAATATGTACTATATGAAAAATGGATTAAAATAGGCACCTTATTAATTATTAAGTTAGTTTGAACCTTATCAAAATGATTTAAAAGTATTTTGAAACTCGTATATATCCAAAAAAGTATTAAAAATTATTTTATAAGCAGTTCCAATATTTTTTTATTTGACCTAATTGTCTTTATGCAATTATTTTTGTAAGTTACAATTATTCTTTCATATATTATTTCATTTATAATGAATTTATTAAAAAGAATGAAAACTAAATGATGTTAAAATGAAAAGTATTTTCAAAGTTCTAAACTTTAACGACATTGTTAATAAATTTTTAGCGAATAATTTTGTATAAATAGAAGGTCTATGTGAAAACGCCTGCGAGATACTGTAGTATATAGTACATATACAATAACGAAATTTTCGAATATTTAAGTTCTTCTATAGAGCAGAATAATATTTGAAACAAATAAAAAATTAATGCACAAATAAATAATTAAATTTGAAATAATAACGCAAATAAACATTCTGAATTGCTTATTATTTAAATTGCTATTATTATAATTGCAATTCTTTGCTGTAAAATTAATTTTTTTTCACTCTGATAATGCTTTTCATCAATTATTTCAGAAACGGAATTTAATTTTTTTTCGGTAATAAAAAAAAATTAAAATATAACAAATTTTTTCGAACTCTAACGATCTTTCATATTTTTCTGTAGGAATTTAATAAAAATAATATTAATAAATAATAATAATAATAATAATAATTGAAATCCTTTCTCGAATTTCAATTTATCATGTGTGAACATACTTTGCTGGACGAATACACGTGGGAGTACACCAATGTTCAATAACCAAGAAATTTATGAAGCAATTGGTCAGAATACTACAAGAAAAGGAATTCTGTTTGTTTATTTGGCGATTTTTCTCTTGGAGTTTCTGCCAAGACTTTGTTCCTAAATAAACAAAATGGCCACCGCGGTTATAGAATATTGTTGTTTAAGCGATTCCATTTGGAGCAGAAAAGAGACTCGGCGAAATTGGAACGCTAAAGTGCAGAATCATCACAAGAACTATCAAATTTAATAGCGACAGGAATATAACAAAATAAAACAAAACAAAAAAATTATAAAAAAAAAACAAAACAATTGACTTGAATATATTGCAAGAAGCACCACCAAATTCAGACAGAGAAATTTGTTAAAGGACGGTTAAATTAACTATTTTGAGGAAATTGAAACAATATTCTGTTTAAATATTCAGAGCCAGACAATTCAAAATGAATTACAGAGCACGTGTTTGTCAATTCTTATATCTTGCACCACGTATTTCATGCTAGTTTTAAAATGCACATCAATAGAATTACATGAAAATCAGCATTTATTTTAAATGAAAGTTTTTTGTGTCGCGGTGGAAATTAATCTATTTCAAATAATAACTTATACTCTTTATTTTATAACTTCATTTTATTTGGAGCCCTCACGGATCTCTAGCCAGGCCAACATCATGTTCACACATGATAAAAACAAAAATAAAAATACATTAAATTTGATACGTGATCAAGAGCACAATTAGATCTTCAATTTCATTTTGTCACAACTTTGTACGAAAAATTACATTTTTTCAATTAAAAAAATAATTATAATTTTTATATTGACTTTCAATTATGAATCAAATAAAGATAATATATTATATTTAGAAAAACAGAACCCTTTTAAAATGCAATTTTTAATTTATAATTAAAATGGATTCATTCAATTGTAGATAGTTTTCTTTTAAAACAAAACTAACATGCGTTTCATGTTCTATTACTTTTTATAATGGTACTAAATAAATAAAATAAAATTTATCTCTTATTTTTAAAATAATTTTTTTTTCACGCAATCATAAATTTGAAATCCTGATAAATGTTATGAAGAGAAAGTAAAAGAGCTTTGAATAGGGAAAATAAAAATCTTTTAGAGTTAAATTTATCAAAAGAGTAATAAATATATTTTCAGCAACTTTGTATTAGGTGTTTACATGACCAGCAATAAAGTAACCGAAATATGGAGAAATAAATTTTATGTCTTGAAAAAGTTAAGTTTTCATGTTAAGTGAAAAATTTTATTTCGCCAATATAACACTTCCCCAGTACCTTTTTATAGCAGTTTTGCGTATTGATATGGTGGAATAAATTATGAAACTTTTGAAAAAATTCTTTAAAACTTGAATACACAAACTGTGGCTCGCTTCATCACACTACTGTATCCAAAACGTAGGACCAATTTTCAATTTAAAATTCCCGGGGATTATGAAATTTCAATTTTTTTTTCTTTGTTAGGCTGCTGGTACTGTCCTTGACATCTGTGTGAAATTTGACAGATGTTCATTAGTGTTTGAGCTACGCTAGGCATTGTGAGACGCTAAAACTGATTTTTGAAATGTCTGAATTAATTGAGCAAGGAACTTGCATTACATTTTGTTGGCGGAAACATATAGAATGTTGCAGAAAACATTCTGTGAGCATTCCTATATCAGAAAGAAATGTTTACAAGTGGTATAAACAGTTCAAAGAAGGCAGAGAACGCGTTGAAGACAAAGAGCCCTCGGGTCGACCATCAACCTCAACTGACGAAGCTCACGTCCAAAAAATTAAAGATTTGGTGCTTGAAAATCGTCGATTTACAATTAGAGACCTTGCTGATGATAGTGGAATTTCAAAAGGATCGGTCAATTCCATTTTGGGCCTCAGCTCACACTGCATTGATTCTTTGTGATTTTTCACCCAAAATGAAACCCATATCCTTCCACAATCACCGTATTCACACCGTGCTACTTCTGGGTTAAAAAATAAAATATTAATATATAACATTCCCTAAACTCGAAAGACCCGGGGGACACCATTTTGAGTCGATTGAAGAGATTCAACGTGAATCGCCGTGCGCTTTGAAGGCCATCCCTGTTGATGACTTTTTAGCATGCATTAAGGATTGGAAAAAAAGTTGGCATAAGTGCATTGTGTCCAGAAGGGATTACTTTGAAGGCGATGAAATACATTCGGAAGAATAAATAAAAATTTTTTGAAAAAAAAATAATTGGTCTTCCTTTTTGGGCACAGTAGTATATCATTGTGACACGAAAAACTTTCAACTTGTGATGGAAACATGGAGCATAATCCGAGCATGGAATATGATCTAGATCAGGGGTCTCCAAACTTTTCAGCCTTAGGGCCATACTATTTACTCCAGTAAGTACCGAGGGCCAAAACCGTTTTACCTACATTATTTTTGGTGTCGAAGTGATGCATTCCGTCTCGCTTTCTCTCTCTGTACACACACACACACATATATATATATGTTGTTGCTCTAATGCAGCTTGCAATACAGACAGTTAGTCTTTATGCCATAACCAAGGGCTGCTCCGCTGTTACCCAGGCGGCTCGTGTAGCTTGAAGATATGTTACGAACGCGAGTAACAATACCCCCACAACACTCTACGATCATATTAGACCAGGACCTAAGGTTTAAAATGGATTCCGACCACTACACACATCCATGGCACTGCCGGGATTTGAACCCGAAACTTGTGGCGCTGAGAGCCACAGCGCTAGCCACTCAGCCATATATATTATATCTATATATAATATATGGCTGAGTGGCTGGCGCTGTGGTACTAGAAAAGATCTTAAAAAAAAAACTAAAGAAAGAAAAGAACTTAAGAATACTCTTTCAAAAAACGGGGTCCCAGAAACATTTCTTCGCCAGTACTTATTTAATGTGAAATAACTCTTTCTCTCTCTGTATATATATATATATATAATTAAATTGTACTTTTATATATATATATATATATATAACAGTACAATTAATTTAAAACAATTGAATTTTTGTGTATAAAAGTTTAGAGTTTTGTGCAGAAACACAAAAGATGAAATGAGAACTAGGATTGGAAAACAATGGAACACAAAAGGCGCTTTGATAGAAACTATATCTGCAACATCAATATTTGGTTATCTTCTTAATTTATTCTTTTATTAAGCTGCTTCTCCGTGATCCAGAGATTATTAAGAAGGAAAAAAAAAAAGAAAAAGAAAATGGAAGCCGGTGCGATAAAAGATGGAGATTGTTATTTGACACTATACAACATAAAGTTTTTATTAAAATTCAATCAAAATGTCGTTAAAAATAACAAGAAGAAAGTGTCCCACTTATTTTTCTGGCGCAGGAAGAGAATGGAGAGACGGAAGAAAGGCAATATTTAACGAATTTGTTTCTGTCATGGAGAAAGGTAGATGGAAAAATAATTGTAGATTATTGCCTTTTTTTTTTTTGGAAGAAAAAAGCATGGTGCAGTTTACCGTTAGTGTCAAATAAATGGATAAAGTATGACTTTTTATATGCTATTTTTTAATGGTGATGGAAAAAAAATGCAATGTAAAAATGCCCCCTTTTTTTTACACAAAAATGTTTTCTACTAATGCATTTTTTAAAATCAACATTTTGGAATGCTTTTTTATTTTTTATTTTGGAAGAGATCTTTTTTTTAAAAGTAATTTTTATAATTTTCTGTTTTTTTATTGTTTTTTTTTTACATTTTACTAAAATGAAATTTTTTATTTTGGTAAAAAAAAAAAAAAAAAAAAAAAAAGAAAGGCTGTTTTTGAATTTAATTTACTGGATGAAATGCACTCCAATTTTTTAAAAATAAAATACTGAAGTAAATAAATATCTAACATCGTTAAATTAAAAAATATTTATATGGAAACAATTGGATGGCTTCTTTTTTTTAATATGCAACAACAACAACAGCAACAAAAAAGAGATAGGAATAACAAGAAATTTGATTTATTGTATCTTATGAAATAAGTTATTTTTAACTTTTATTATTAGCAATAGGCAATGACCGATTGCTTGGCTATTCTTTGTGGGAAGAAGTTACATATTCGTTTTTTATTGTCGTCTTATAAGGTATTGTCGAGGTATTGACTGAGTATTTGACTTGATGTTGGTTGTCAAATATTTGACTAGATGTCTTTCGCCTCTATTATAACAGAATTATAAAGTACCATGTCACATGGAAAATTCTTTTTCAACAAATGGGAATTCGGTAAGGCGCTGGGTTCAAAAGATTCTTTTGAAAGTTCAACGTACTCCAGATAAGATTCCCAGATAAGACGAAACATGGAAAACTTAACATCGTATTTGATTTCAGGTTGTTAGAGGATTCTAAGACATAACATGACCAAGAGACAATTAATATTATGACCTAGGAGCGAAACAGCAAATGTTGCAAAACCATCTGGTAGAGGTCCTCATATATATTTCTCTCACACATCCCAAAATAGTATGTGTGAGTGAGTTACATAGAGAGATATTTAAATACGCAAATCATCCACTCATAATGTATCCTGGGGCAATAATGAAATAATATAAATTGGTCCTGTAAAATTAACGTTAATGGGCTAATTACATGTCCCACATTTGTCAGTAAAACGATTTATTATAAATACGAAATTCATTCAGGATCAATTTATTTATTTTATATACATTCCCATCCTACACATTTTATTATACTTAAAATCAAATACTGCATATTGCTCATATGCGTCACGAAAACAGGCCCATCTTGACATTTGCTGCACGGAGAGTAAACAAGGGGATACGTAATGACTTTTAAACAACTTTTCTGACATTATCTGGAATGTTCCAATGCCCCGAAACACAAACATTTCTCAGACGACAGTTCGAAAAGCTGTTTCCATAGAAGCTGAGTTCGGTAATGGATTTCCTGGAGTCAAAACAGTTCCAAGAATAGCCGCCAAAAAGGAAGGAAAAAAAGTTGTCAGTGAGGTTGTGGAAATGTTGAAATGTACGTTACGTTTTAGCCGTTCCGTATTTCGGAAAATATAAACAAATATTCTTCTACAATGTCTCTAGTCAGATGTGCCTTCCGTTTTTGTTTGGAGTGTCTGGTTATGGCTTTATATATTTGCATAGTATATCTCTAGAATTCGTGTTGTCTGATATAAATTCCTTGAAAGAGCGAATTTATGTTAATTTCGTGATGTCAAAAAAATATTGGAGGTTATGTGAATAATGGATAGTGAATGTTTGCTGTTCTTTTCGTGTAGATTTCTTACTTAAAGTAATAGCTAACAACAGTAATAGTTAAAATTTCCTCTTACAAAAAATAGAACATAGTTTTTCCATGTTCAGTTGATCTAAGGAACAATTGTAATTTGTATGCATTTGATGAATCAGTAAGAAGTTTTTTTTTTCTGTCCCACTTTCTCTCTCTCTCGTGAAAATCCCACAGTTTTTTTTTTTGATTACTAATTGTGATTTTTTTTATATAATTCTTTAAATAAGAGTTGATTATTCTCCTTAAATTGTTAATTTATTAAGTTACACTGTCTGCGTTTGAAAAAACATTGCACGAGTGAAAAGAAAAGCATTTAAAAAAGAAAAATCTTAATTACATGAAATTACAGCATAATGACCTTGACGATAAATTCCTCGTTTCGGTCCTGTTAAATATTATTTTTTCATAACAAACATTAACATTAAAATAACATTAATTATGTTTCGCATTAATAAATTACTCAAATTTTACTGTCAAAAACAGACGCAGTTTATCATTTTAAAAAAACTGTGGGGTTTGATAATAATATATCATATTCCCATAAATTACAAATATGAAAAAAAAAAAAAAATCATTGTACTTTTTGAAACTGTGCTTCAAACTGCTTTTATGAAAGTTATTAAAGTTATATGGTATTTAAATATTAAATTACGACATAATTATAGTGCAATTAATAATTATAGCATAATTATAGACATAATTATAGCATAATTATAGTGCAGTTTAAATGGCTTAATTTTAAGTCATAATGCATTAAAAAAGTTTTGTTGGAAGTAATTTTCCTACATTATATTTTTGTTCAACATTTAAACAAACCTATTATTTATATTGCTTTATTATTTAAATTTTATTTATATATTTTCATTTTTATTACAAGGCGTTAGTCTTCCCAATAATTTTTTTTTTTGCTGGACAATTGATCTCAGGCATAGAGATTATATCAAAATGGCAAATGTTATGATGACATTTGTTAAACGATAGCATTTATTAATGGCATTTGTTACGGCAAATTCAAAGTTACCCAGTATCACGACATCCAGAAGGGGAAAGTTGAATTACTTCCAACAATTGGAGATTCTTCTAAGCCTTATTATATGTGCGGAAATAAATAAAGTAAGGCCCGTCAATAGCTATGCCCGTTGCCAAAACGGATGCGCGTATGAAATTTTATACGCAGGATGGGAATCGAACCTTTTCTTTCGAAAAAGAATGACGCCCTAATCTAATGTACATACACATAACCTTATGTTTAACAATAACAAATATGCCCGATTCGTGGCTCAGTGACAACGTGTGCTACTGGTGGGCATTAGGGCTGAGGTTCAGCTGGCGGCTTTGTTGAAGACACTTTTTCAAAAAACCAGGAGACTCGATGGAGTTTTTGGTGTTCAGCATCTCGCCTTGTTAGACTGCTTGGTGGGAGTTTTTCTGTTTTTCTTCCATACGACAACGCAAATGCGGAGTAGTTACCCCTAAAAGCCCTCCTGGAAGGCATTTTTCTCCTTCATCAGCGACATGGAGCCGAGTTAGGCTTCTACTTTCTGGTGCTTCATCACAACAGATGCTGCCCGTTTCCCTCCAACCATGAGTAGATACTCATGTGATTTCCGTCCTGTTCTGCAGAACACTGAGGATTAGACACAACACAACTCATATGGATTATATATCTTTGAGAACTTTATTAAATGTTCACACGAAACATGGCACATAGATAGTATTAATAATAGAACAACTTTTGCGAAATAAAGCCTTCAAACTCTTCCGTAAACAGAACAAAAAATTGGACTTATAAATGAGAAACACAAATTATAAAACATAAATAAGAAAACATTCTGTTTCTTCAAGTATTGTAAAAGTAATAAAAAGATCCTCTTAAAAATTTCAATTCAATACTTGTGAACAGGATTTATCAGTTTTATAAGATCAGGTGGTAATTATACATAAGTAACTAATGCAGTATTGAAATGAAACAAAACTTAGCATACGATGACATTTTCTATATTGCTAAAAGAGTATTTTCTAACAGCATTTAAGCAATTTTTTAGTTGACGACTTCATTCAACTATTTTAATTTTATGTCATCAAATTTTGGACGCCGCCATATTTCTATATCTCAGTAACATGTGCAAATATGGTTCATTCATTCATATGGTAAATCAATTCAGGATCAATTTATTTATTTTATATACATTCCCATCCTACACATTTTATTATACTTAAAATCAAATACTGCATATTGCTCATATGCGTCACGAAAACAGGCCCATCTTGACATTTGCTGCACGGAGAGTAAACAAGGGGATACGTAATGACTTTTAAACAACTTTTCTGACATTATCTGGAATGTTCCAATGCCCCGAAACACAAACATTTCTCAGACGACAGTTCGAAAAGCTGTTTCCATAGAAGCTGAGTTCGGTAATGGATTTCCTGGAGTCAAAACAGTTCCAGGAATAGCCGCCAAAAAGGAAGGAAAAAAAGTTGTCAGTCAGTTGTGGAAATGTTGAAATGTACGTTACGTTTTAGCCGTTCCGTATTTCGGAAAATATAAACAAATATTCTTCTACAATGTCTCTAGTCAGATGTGCCTTCCGTTTTTGTTTGGAGTGTCTGGTTATGGCTTTATATATTTGCATAGTATATCTCTAGAATTCGTGTTGTCTGATATAAATTCCTTGAAAAAGCGAATTTATGTTAATTTCTTGATGTCAAAAAGAGTATTGGACGTTATGTGAATAATGGATAGTGAATGTTTACTGTTCTTTTCGTATATTTTTTACTTAAAGTAATAACTGCAAAAAATTCACTGATATACAATTTTCTTGGAATAAGAAATTTAATTCTTTGAATGACTTATGTTTATAGCTTAATACAAAAAAATGTTACACGCCGTTATTATTTTTTTATTATTTCCAATTGAAATTCAAGAATACACAAATTAAAACAAAAGTAACAAAAATAAAGAAAATCAAATGTTAAATACAGATACAAAAAAAATCTGTATTTAACATTTCATACAGATTAAATACAGATACACAAAACTGCTAAATACAGATACACAAAACTGCTAAATACAGATACAAATATTTTAAATACAGATACAAATTAATACAATACGATATAAAAATGATTAAAATACAAATAAAAAAAATTGACTGAGGTTCATTGGCTTAATAACCCTCTTCCTTGTCAGCACAAGGCTACCTAGGGCAGAGGTTTCGAAATGTTTTTCATAGCAAAGACCTAAAACAGAAATAATTAAAAGATGCATCCCATATAATGTGATACAATATATATATACTTTGGACCCCACTTTGGGAATGACTGTGACTGACCTAGGAATCGACATGAATTTCCTTACAATGATTAAAATGGGGTAGGTTCCATTATGTCCCAAATTGAACAAGGTCATAAATGCCAATCGGTTCAAATATCAGTTGAAATTGATCATAAATTCTCACAGACAGTCGCAATCTAATCTGGCCTGAAGTGAGCTACAGCCTCATGTTGTAGACAACGCCGGAATGTTTGCACTGTTAATTTAACCGTCATCGTTTCGTCTTGATTCTGTCATGTAAATATGTTTTAAATTTAAAATATGTTTGACATACAGCACAATTGAATTATGAAACATATTGAAATATGCTGATTTTTATAATGGCAAATGTTTTCATGCAAGAAAATTAACTTGCACTTCTCCCAAGATGCTACTATGTAATACATCTCGTTTATTTTTATCGTTTAACATTAAAAGAAATCCATGACATTGGATAATTTCATTTAGAAGCAGGAGGCTCTGGATCATTAAATATTAAAAAGGGTACCGTGGGATAGCTATGGTAAGGACCAATAATTTATATATATTTCAGTCCTGTAGCTCTATTCAATAATATGCATCATTGTTCATAAGGCTCAGCGTTGAAAGTTCTGAAACAGAGCCAATAGTGAACATAAAAATGGATTAATAGGAGGTATGACCCTCTCTTGCAAGTTACACAGCACTTTCACACTTGCAGTTACAATTTCACATTGGAAATCAAGAAGTTTATAAATTCTTGGGGAAGTTGGTCCTACTTGTCCAACAACACTGTCTTCAGGCTTTGAATGGTTCTTGGAGACAGAGGGTATGATGCAATTGATGCAATCCCAGACATCATCTATAGAATTTAAAATTGGAGATCTGGTTGTATATCCATTTTAACTTTCTAGATTCGTTCATCAGATGACAGAAAAAAGCTTATATACATAGGGCTCTATTTATATGCATGTTTTTTGTCGACTAAAATGAATGCTAGGTGTTCTCCGGAAAGGTGAACATAGGGACCCAATGTCTTATTCCAATATTTCACAGAAGTTACAGAACTTTTAACGTATGGAGGTCTGTGTGCCTATTCAACCTGATGATTCACCTGACCATCGAGTTTGGAGATGCAATTAGACGGTTCCTTGTTCCCCCCAGATGTCGAGAATAAGTTGCTGAGTTGAACCTGGATTCCTTAGCGAATAGAACGATCCTTAATGGTTATGATTGTTCAAAGTCGATGTTTCCTGCAGAATTCTAATTCAGTTCTGTTCGCAGAAACGAGCTATGGTAACTCGATAATACCTTCAATTTTACAGAATCATTAATTATAGTTTACAGTTAAAATAAATATAAAAAATTTGCTGCAGCCTGAGCAAAAATGAATAGATTCTTTCTTTTTAAATAATAACATTTTTTAAAAACATTTCTTCTTGCTAGCAGATCATCCTAGTGTAGACATCTTTCCTCAGTAACTTTTTTCCAAGATTTTGTGGCTGCATGAAGGTCACTAGAGAGCTAAGAAGCTATTGAATTCCTGTTAGGCCTTACTTTATTAGATAGTTGTTGACTTTCATAGGCCGTCGAGTCTCTTTAATAATCTCCCCGTACTTTTTCCTTTACGGATTCGGCATTTGTTCCCATAAGCCAGACACGATACTGAGCATCCCATTCCATTCTTTAGCAAATTGGATCTGGAATTGTCCTGCTTTCTGTTTACTTGAGATTCCTTACCTCATTGCAATAAGCTAAATTTTGGGGGTTGCCTTTTAACTGCTTAATTTTCATTGCAAGAAAATTGTATCACACTGAATATAACTAATATTATACTATACACTATAATGTATTACACTGATATAACTGATGTATATATCTAATATCTATAAACTATAATGTGCTACACTAATATAACTAATATATATATATATATATATATATATATCTAATATCTATACACTATAATGCACTAAACACGGCCCTCAAAAAACCATCAGCCCTCAATACCTTTTCAGAACTTTAATAGTAATTTATAAACGAAAGTTATATATATTATTACTGTTATTATTTTATAAAGTAAGATGACAACAGTAATAGTTAAAATTTTCTCTTACAAAAAATAGAACATGCTTAGTTGATGTAAGGAACAAATGTAATCTGTATGCATTCGCTGAATTAGTAAGCAGTTTTTTTTTTCTGTACCACTTTCTCTCTCTCTCTCTGTGTTTTTTGAAAATCCCACAGGATTTTTTTGAATACTAATTGTGATTTTTTTATATAATTCTTTAAATAAGAGTTGATTATGCTCCTTAAATTGTTAATTTATTAAGTTACACTGTCTACGTTTGAAAAAATATTTCACGAGTGAAAAGAAAAACATTAAAAAAAAGAAAAAAATCTTAATTACATGAAATTACAGCATAATGGGCATTCTTTTTTTCAAAAGGTGATAAATTCCTCGTTTCGGTCCTGTTAAATATTATTTTTTGATAACAAACATTAACATTAAAATAACATTAATTATGTTTAGCATTAATAAATTACTCAAATTTTACTGCCAAAAACAGACGCAGTTTATCATTTTAAAAAAATTGTGGGGTTTGATAATAATATATTATATTCTCATAAATTACAAACATAAAAAAAAAATATTCATTCTATTTTTTTGAAACTATGCATCAAATTGTATTTATGAAAGTGTATTAAGGATTATATAACATTTAAATATTACATAACGACTTAATTATAGCAGTTTAAGTGGTTGAATTTTAAGACATAATACATTAAAAATTTTTTTGTCGGAATTAATTTTCCTGCATTATATTTTTGTTTGACGTTTAAACAAAAGGCAATATAAATAAAAATAGAAAATTTTTATTTATAAAGCCTATTATTTAAATTGCATTATTATTTAATTTTTTATATGTATTATTTTTATTGTAAGGCGGTAGTTCTACCAATCAATTTTTTTTTTGCTGGATAATTTTCAGGTAAATGGCATTTGAAATAATGGCAAGTTGAAAGTTACCCAGTTTCACGACACCCACAAGAGAAAAGTTGAATTACTTGCTGGAGATACTTCGTAATCGTGTATATGAGGAAATCAAGAAAATAAGGCCCGTCAATAGCTTTGTCTGTTGGCAAAGCGGATACCTGTATGAAATTTGATACATGAAGGGGAATCGAACCTCTTCTTTCGAAAAAGGATGACGCCCTAATCTACCGTACATACACATAACCTTATGTTTAACAATAACAAATTTGCTCTATTCGTGGTAACATACGCCGTCGGTGAGCATTAGGATTGAGGTTCAGTCCACTGGCGGCTTTGTTGTAGACACTGTTTCAAAAAAACGAGGAGCTTCAATGGCATTTGTGATGTTCCGCCCTTTAGTCGAACTAACTGGTGGGAGTTTTTCGGGATTTCTCTCAAACGATTTCGTAAATGCGGGGTAGTTCCCCCTAAAAATCCTCCTCAAAGGCACTGCCCTCCTTTTTTAGCGACACAGTGTCAAGTCAGATTTCTACCTACGGATGTTTCCTCACAAAAGAAGCTACTTCTTTTCTCTCCATATATGAATAGATAGTCATGTGATGTCCGTTCCGCACTGCAGGACACTGAGGATTAGACACAACAACATAATTCATATGGATCATATATCTTTTACTAAATGTTAATACGAAATATGGCACTTAGATAATAGTAATAATAGGACTATTTCCACGAAATAAACTCTTCAGTAGACAAAAGAAAAATAGTGAGTTAAATTGAACTTACAAATGGTAAATACAAATTATAAAATATGAATAAGAAAATCCGCCTTTTCTTGAATTATTGTAAAACATAAAAAGATCCGCTTAAAAATTTCAATTCATTACTTGAGAAAAGGATTTGTCAATTTTATAAGATCAGGTAGCAATTAAACATAAGCACTAATGCAGTATTGAAATGAGACAGAACTTAGCCTACGATGACATTTTCTGTTTTGTTATTAAAGTAATTTCTAGCAGCATCAACTCATACTATTTCATTTTATGTCATCATATTTTGGACGACGCAATATCCATATATATTTAAATGTGCAAACTCATCACCTATTCATTCTTTGTCGTGTTATATACAGTTTTTGCTCGATTTTTTAAAAAATTTAATTTATTTCTGTACATGACATACTCAATTTATTGTGAAATAAAACAATGGATTTAATATTTTCTCTTCTAGAAGTTCATAATCAATTTAAAATGAGTTACAAACAATATGTGACTTGTTTTTAACAAACTGCATATAATATGCTTGTTACACGTGCATATTTCAAGTGTAATAAGCATTCCATACAAAATTCCAACAATCAAAACATTGATAGCCCGTGGCATATCAACGATTTATTTAAGGACAACTATTTGTGGCCGTCCGTAGAAGAGATTGATTAATATTTTCAATAATTATTTCTTTTTGTTAGGTGACTTCAAGTATTTCATGCCAGAGGAATATGTCCTGCCACGATAAAAGTATATAATGGACAAAATTTAGATAAAATATGAAAGAATGTTTTTTTTCAGGTCATTCAGTTGAAATTCAACTAGATTCTTGGTTAGTATAAGGTAGAGATCAAATAAAATAGCGTGGTTATCAAATATTTATTTTATCGACAACAACAATATAATCCTCATTATTAGAAACAACAGAAACTATGGAAAATCAAAGCACCCATAGATAAAAATAGAATTGTTTAACGAAAAATTTCAGATACTATTTATAATTCAGCAAAGATTCAATATCTTGTATTGTCTAATAATAAAAGCAAACGAAAATCTAAATGTTGATTTTCTAAAATGCTCAATCATTTTGATTCAAAGTTATTTACCACTAAATTTGTAGTAGATCCAGCTTTATTCAGGGTGCACCAACGAAAGGCTTTCTACACTGCCTTCGTATTTTGCCGAAACAAATTTGATTGAACTCTTCCAAAAGTGCCATCTGAAGATTTACACCTCCTCTTCCATAAAAGAAAAGATGGATATTTCAGCTTATAGATTAATCCCGTGCATCCTTGCTTAGAAACGGAAGCTTCAAATTTCCTTTCATTTCCAGATTTCGCATCAGGCTTCCTTTGTTCAGAAACCCAAAGCTCTATTCACCAAGTCACTCTGACCGAGGAAATCCAGTTAAAAATAATACCTAAAAATTATTAAAATTACTATTAAATTATTAAAATTACTATTATTGCCCATGTCAATTTTGAACATCTTAAAAATATTCCTTTGAATTTTATTTTCGCCTTTTAAAAATATTTAAAGATTATACTATAATTATTTCAACATTTCACAAGCAATATATGACATGAGGCTTAATAAATAAGATAATTGGTTTCAAATTTAAATTTAATAATATTCTGATACAAGGAAAATTAAGCAACTTGTTACTCATTAAAGCAAATGGCATACGAATTATTGTTTCTTAATTTAAAGTTGCATATAATTTTTACAAAAATATATTAAATGATTAATATTTTTAAAATGAAATCAAATTTGTTCAATATTTTAAAAATTTTAAACATATAAGCATTTATATCTAGAAATGTTAAAATATTGAAATACAAATGTAAGAACTCGAATTAATTCAATTATTTCAATATATATAAATGGCGCCATTTTAAAAACTATTCCAAAAAATATTAAAGACTATTTCATTTTGAAAAAAAAATTTTTTTTGTTGCATTTTTTTTCCTCAGACATCAAAAAAAAAAAAAAAAAAAAAAAAAAAAAAAAAAAAAGAATCGAAATGTATTTCAATATATTAAAAATTTTTAAAGAGAGGAAATAATGTATCAGGCGAATATTTCTTGACTTTCCTCGCATTCTAGAGTACCTCCATTTTCTTCCCTGAATTTTTATTTTTATTCTCTACATTTTTATCGTTTGCTCCGTGGCGTAATTCGAGCTTGTTCTGTTAATCGAAAGTTTTTATGATCGAAAGAATTCTAAATGTGTTTCCTTTTGCCAAACTATTTGATTCTTTCTCGACTCCGCTGCTTCCCCGTATAGTATATTCTCTCTTTCATTAATTGATATTTTTTGTTCCGAAGTTCCAGGTCGTTTCTAAATTGCAGCACTTAAAATGATTATAATGAGATCTTCAGTTGGCAACAAGGAGTACGAATGCAAAACTACGGTTGCCACGG
Source organism: Caerostris darwini (assembly GCA_021605075.1). Lineage (NCBI taxonomy): Eukaryota > Metazoa > Arthropoda > Arachnida > Araneae > Araneidae > Caerostris > Caerostris darwini. The sequence continues at coordinate 197,194 of BPLQ01003400.1, forward strand.
TAACGGAATTCAGACGGAATGCACTCAGATATATAATTCTTTTTTTTATTTTATTTTTTAATTCTCTTCGTTTCCTTTTTTCTGAGAATTTAATCTTTTTTTATTTATCTTTTCATTAGGTTTTATGCGCACAGAATTTTTTTAATGACAGTGGAAAAAAAAATGAGATAAATTTGTTGAAGATTCTTTCAGGAGGTATTAAATGTGAAATTATTTGTTTCGAAAATCAATAAAAGAATGCAGAGACTTTAAATGATTTGGACAGTAGAGTGCTCTCTAAATTTTAATTTTAAGAGAGACTTTTATTTTTTTTACTATAAAAGCTGCTCAAAAAATATGATGAGTTAAAAGAGATTATTTTTAAAATAAAATTTTAAAAAAGAAATCTATAAATGGGCATTGGAGATGCTATAGTTAAGAATATTAATTCTGAGAGATAAAGTTTGAATTAAATCATGCAAAAATGATGTTGCGAACTGAATACCTTGCTTTCTTTGTGTGTGAATTGTTAAATATTTAAAATTTATATTCTAAAATAGATTTTAATCAAACATTCCGTTAACAAAAATTAATATAGAAGAAGAACACATTGATTATTTACAAGGCTTAATGGCCGAATGACTAGCACTCTGACTAGCACGGTGCCAGAGGTTTCGGGTTCGTGCCATGGATGTTTGTAGTGGTTCGGAATTCACTTTAAGCCGTAGGTCCCGGTCTAATAGCATCGTAGAGCGTTGTGGGGGTAGTGTTACTCGCGTCCGTAGCTACACGTGCCCCCTGGGTAGTGCTAAATGAGTAACAGCTGTGCAGCCCTTGCTTATGGCATAAAGATGAACTTTTTCTGTATTGCCAGTTGCATTAGGAGAACAAAATTAATTAATATAACAATCGTAGCGCAACAATTCAGATTTAAATTTACTAAAAAAAATTCACTGCCATGTTAAGTTATATTCACTGCCATTATAAGCCTTTTGAAAGTTAAAACGGCGAGAGTAGTATACAAAATTACATTTTTTTTTCCTAGCGAGTGTTTTTTGAAAATTCGTTGTCAACAATACTAGTCAACAAATATATTAGTAAGAAGACTGTTAAAAAAAACTTATAAAATTATATACTCATGTTTGTGAAAATTGCAACACCATAAAGGACTTACGCGAGTGAGCTGAAATTTTCAGGAAATACAAATTAGCGCATGATATGCAAATGATTAGAATTTCAAATCCGTAGCGCATGCGTATGCTGAGCAGCGCCCTCTGAACGGCGGATGGATCCGAATAAATAGACAGCTGTAGCGAGGCGTGTATGGTTATCGGTGGTTATCTGCTAGTGGTAAACGTTAGCTCAATCGTTACTTATGCCTCTTCGACGAAAGAGAGCGAGATTTGAACAACTTACAGAGTTTGAACGGGGGAGAATCATCGGCCTTCGTGAAGCTGGATTGTCTTATCGTGCAGTAGCCGCTCGTGTGCAGCGTAACAGCAGCACAGTGATGCGTCTTTGGAAGCAGTGGACGGACGAGTGTCGGACAACTCGGAAATCCGGGAGTGGACTCCGAAATGTGACGTCAGCTCGCGATGATAGACATCTGGTCCGCATGGCGCTGACGGACCGTACAGCTTTCTCTGGACAATTGGCAGCTCAGTGGTCAATAGCTACAGGTGTTTCATTGTGTGCTTCATCAATTCGTAGACGTCTGCTGCAGCGTGGACTGCACGCAAGGACTCCTTTAAACAGGTTCCCTCTCACGCTAAACCATCGCCGCCTGCGGCTACAATGGGCCGCTCAGCATAGAGACTGGCGTGCTGATTGGCAGCATGTCGTGTTTTATGACGAATCCCGCTTTAATTTGTGGTACCATGATGGTCGCATTCGTGTCAGACGCTATGCCGGTGAACGCCACCTTCCGGAGTCCATTATCGAACGCCACAGTGGACGAACACCCGGAGTTATGGTCTGGGGTGCCATAGCATATCATGGACGATTTCAATTGCTAAGAATTATGGGCAATCTGAACAGCAACCGGTACATCAGTGAAGTTCTACAGCCCCAAGCTGTTCCCTTCCTTCAAAGCTTGCCAGGCGCTGTATTTCAACAGGACAATGCCCGCCCTCATATCGCTGGGACTGTTCAATCCTTCTTTGCAACGCGGCAGGTACAGCTTCTTGCTTGGCCTGCGTATTCCCCGGATATGTCGCCGATTGAACGTGTGTGGGATTTCGTTGGTCGGCGTCTCGCTCGTGATCCTCGTCCTGTTGCTTCTGCAGACGAACTTTGGGTGCGCATACAAACAATATGGAATGCTCTTCCTCAGGCAGACATTCAAAATTTGTTTGACTCCATGCCACGTCGTGTAGCAGCACTTATTGCGGCGCGTGGTGGCTACGTAAAATACTGATTCCGATCTCTTGTTATTGTTTGTTTGCTTTAAACATTTAATCATTTATTTGTACTACTACCACTCAACTGTGTATTAAATTTCATTCAATTATGACGATTCCTTCATGGTGTTGCAATTTTCACAAACATGAGTTTATTTTTAAACTCATAAATGACAGTCTGAATCGTCTTTTTGGCTTGTCCTATAATAATTGCTTAGTAGTAAAATAAAGAAGGGTCTTGAGATCTAGAAAGTCCACAAGCAAAGCAGCTCTTGAAAAGTTGGACTGTTAAAGTTTGGAAACCCCTTTATTATATAATATCAGTATAATAAATCATTCAATATCTTCACTAGCTCGACTCGTGGCTCAGTGACAACGAGCTCCTCTTGTGAGCGGAGGTTTACTTCGCTGGCAGCTTTGTTGTAGACACTAGAGAGTTTTTGCATACCGTACGTTAGTTACCGTAGGACGTCCGTTAGCTTTTTCTCCCTAGCGCGCATGCTCAGTTTCCTACGAGCATGCGCGCTAGGGAGAAAAAGCTAACGGACGTCCTACGGTAATTAACGTACGGTATACAAAAACTCTCTAATATTTCAAAAAATGGGGAGATTCGATAGCGTTCGTGTGTTAAGTATCTTGCCTCGTGAGTCGGACTGCCTGGTGAGAGTTTTCCGGATTTTCTCCCCTACGATAAGCAAATACTGGGTAGTTCCCCCTAAAAATCCTCCCGGAGGGAACTGTTCTTCTCCTTCAGCGTTACAGAGCCAAGTCAGATTTCTACCTACGGGGGCTCCATCACAACAGAAGCTGCCGAAGCTTTTCCTTCTTCCATGAGACCCCACCAGTTCTTGGACTTGGTCTAGATATTGCTGTCTACACAAATAAACATATTTTCACTGCTGACAAAAACATATCTTCACTATTTTGAGAAAATTACTTGTGTGTAATAATTTTAATATATAAAAAATGGCGTATAATCCGATGTATGGGGGAAAAAAATCAAGTAATAGATAATCAAACACATTAAAACATATTTAAACTTATCAATAAATGAATAAAAAACAGTTATCCAAATTGCCAATCATTAACAAACAGGATGTTTCAATGTTTACCCAATTAGTTTCAATTGGGAACGATTTCCACATTAAAACTATCTCAGGGGTGATGATGGATATTAGTATAAGTTAGTTTTCCGAATTACACATTAAATTTTCTGAATCCAACATGAAACAAATTATAACCCCATTACATCTTCACTTTCCGGCAAAACTGTAAAGTAAAAATTGAAAAATAAATAAATAAATAAAAAACGTCATACGGTCCGTTTAATGTGCTGTATAGTTTACTATTGCCTATAAAAATTTTACCAACTTTCTAAGCAAGCACTTTTATTTTTGAGATAGGGAAATAAACATTTTCGAAAAAGATATAGATATTTTGGAATGCATAACATGCTCATTTCAGAACTTGAAATTTTTTAAACACAATCAACTTCTAAACTATCTATTAATTAAAAATAAACAATTATTTACTTGACTGTAATAAAACTTGATAAAAACACTTCTCATATTCTCAATATGTATAAAAAAAAGACGTTCGCACTATCATATTCACCCACCATTCTGAAAAGGCCATTCCTTTGCAGCTTTCTTCACAAATATCCCCAATTATCCTTTTGCGCCCGTAATCAGCCCTTAAAAGTTTCATGAACCCATAATCCCGCTACAAGGATCAACCCCGAGCCCATTCCTGAACGTAAGAGCCCATTGATCGTCCATGGGCACGACAGTCGGACGAGGTGCCAGGGCCCATAATGGTCGAAGGACCCGGATGAAACGACCCTGACGAGGCCATCTTCGGTTGGCGTAAATCCTGCCCTAACCGAACATTTGTAGCCGCTTCCGGGGGTTGTAGTTGGACAGTTCCTTCCGTTCGAACAAGGGGGAGGGGGGAGGGTTGTTAGGGGTTGGACGAGATTACGGTGGGGTACGAACTGGAGTTTAAAGTGGTTGTAACTCGGCGGCTGTTCCCGTTTTCCGGAATTTATGATATCGTCCTGTCTCGTGTAGCCGTAATTGTGAAGCTGGTTTCAAGGATACTACACGATTGTGCAGGTTAGGAGAATGCTTTGTACCCGATGAGGGTAGATAAATTCGCTTGCCAGAAGGGTTTTGGATGAGTGGGTCTTAAATAAATCCATCTCAAAATGTTTTCTTTGTTCGTTTGAGGGTTTGTTTCTGTTTTGTCGATAAATTATAGAGTGTTTTGCATACCATTACAGGGACGCTAATTCTTTTCATGTTAAAATTTAATGTTAACGTCTCTTTAATGGCATGCAAGAGCCTTCCTCTTTCTCTATGATGATACAAACTTGATACATAAAATTTTCAGTTATTTTATTATATTACATAACATCTATAAATTTATTTCGAATAATATTTTCAGAAATATTAGAATTAAAACTTGTCAGCATTTTATTAAACAACATGACAACATAGCAGATATTTCAATTATTATTTCATAATCCTCATTTTGGTATAGTGTGTTTTATTTTCAATTTCTATATGGATATTTTGTCAAGCCCACAAGAATGGAGATAGGTTTGGTTTAGTTTGATTTGTCTCTCTACGATCATTTTTTGCACACTTTAAGTTAATTAGACTGGGACGTATAGTTTAGCGTGGATTCTGAACCACTAACAAGCATTCATACCGCTGCTAGTATTCAAACTTGAAGCCTGTGGTACCAAAGGCCCGAGCGCTGGACAAATGGCCATTAGATCACCCAAGAATGGATAGTTTGGTTTGAAATCTTGTGTAATTAATGAAATGCTTGTATTGAAAAATAAATACAAGGAGTAAAAAACGCCGAACTATTGTCATAGTGGAAGATTACACAGCTAGCATGCAGGAGGGCCAATTTGCCAATAGTAGGCTCCAACCTGAACACTATTTGCAATCCCTGCTTTTAGAAAAAAAAAGAACCTATTTTCTGATAAATATCATATTTAATATAACAGTAATAATACATTTAGCAATAAATAATTTGAAAATTAGAGTAAATAATGATTGCAACTCTAAAGTGATAATATTCGTAGATTCCAGAGCAACCATACAAGCTGTCTCGTTAAAGAATCACACTGAAAAACCAATAATAACTCAAATTAAGAGATATCAAATATTTAAGAATTAAAGCCAAGCAAATTATATTCCAGTTGGTACCATCACATTGGAATTAAAGGTAACGAAACAACAGATTCACTTGCAAAGAAAAGAAACCATGTGTATATTGGAAAGAAACAAGTTCCATCAGAATCTTTCAAGAAATATATCCATAGAGAAATTTTTAAGAAATTGAAAGATAATCTGATAACTAAATCTGAAGGCAAAAAGTGGCACAATATCCAAGACAGCTGGAAAATCTTTAACACTAGACTAGTGGTTGGCAACTTTCAACTAAGAACCGGACACAATTGTCTTACTTAGCACCTAAACATAATAGGTGTCTTCGCCCCGAACACTTGCCCAATATGAAGAGCTAGACCAATGAATTCTGAACATCTTTTGAAATGTCCAGGACTGAACAGGAAGGCTCAGCGCCGGAGAGAGGTTTTGTAATTGTATTGGGAGGCCAGGGGCCTTATGGACTAAAATAAAGTGTCTGCTTCCTTTATTTACTCTCTCCCCTTTTGACTTTTTGTGGTGTGTGAAACCGACTTATTGTCAATTGCTGTCTTGCTGTATGTTTGCTTTGTTCTGCTTGTTCCTTCTTTGCTTGTGATCCTATTTGTAATGGATTGATTTCCAATAAAGCCATATGTTCTTATATATATTGTATGAGTACATGACAGGAGCAATTAAAATTTCGTAAAATTTGTAAGCGATTTTTTTTTCTTTTCACAGAGTCAGTTACATTGAGTTTTAGTGATATAATTGTAAAATAAACTACATAAATGCTATTTTATTCAGAAAAAACTATTTATTGAGCACACGTTTTTCCTTGCCAGGTATTTTACTTGGTGTTCATCTACGTTATAATGGCGCTTTTGTAACAGATTTACAATTATCAAAGGAGATATGCAATACTAAATACACAACGCTCTTACCAAGATTGTTAAATCGATTATAAAATTAAAGCTTTGCAAAAATAAAAAAAAATTCAATTATCGTCATTTTTTAATTTTAATAAACATAAAAATTATTCATTGCATAAATATTTCAAAGAGAGTTTCTCTTTTAATTTTTTTCTCAGCGGTAACATTTAAACTAATTAAATTGTTTGAATTCAAAGCGATGCTCATTTAAAAAAAAAAAAATCTTAAAACATACAGACACAATTTCCTTATTGCGTAATTAACTTCTTAATTCTAAATTCCATTCCTAATAATATTTGTCAAGCAGGAATAAAAAAAAAAAAATCCTCCCATTTGAAAATATTTTTCTAATAGCTTTCTCTCTCGCGATTTTATTTTCACAATAACGTAAATTTAGGTGAAAGAGAGAGTGAGAGAGAGAAAAGAAAGAATTGAATGAAAAAAAAAAATGGCGGAACGAAAAACGCATTGTTCCAATCTCGTCTTCGTTTTTGGAATTGAAAACTCTTTTCCTCGAATTAAATATATAAAAAAAAGAAGTAAAATGCTTTGTTAATGAACAAAAGGGAACTGTATTATTAAATGAAGTAATCCTCTTAATTTTATTCGAAAAGAAAAGAAAGAAGTTTTAAGAGAAAGTGAAAAAGTGTTCTCTAAACCCTTTTCTGGTGCAGAACAAAGCTAACGGTGTTCTACAAAAGCTACAGTGCGTCAAAAAAGAAAAAAGAAAAGAGCAAAGACAGTACATTTTTTTGGGTATTTTAGGCACGTATTCTTCATTAGGAGTACTTTTAATTTCAGAAAATGCTCTTTAATGGCCTTTTGCCTTTTTTTTTTTTAAACTAGGGTACTTAGATTTAGCCGCTAGTCCAGGTGTGTGCATTTCAGTAAACCGAATTTTATTGTGTACTTTAATAAAGAACTGAATTTAATCTAGGAATAAAAATGAAAATAAAAATAAATTAATGAAAGTTTATTCGAAACCTTTTCTTTAATTCCAGTTTTGATAAGAGGAAATATTTTGTTTTATAAATATTCATAATGTAGCGACTTGTAGGAGTTTTTAATGTAGAAAAAAATTGCTTAATATGAAGCAAAAGTTTTAAATGTTACCTTAATTTTTTAATTTGAAAACATGTACACTGAAGTGACAAAAGTCATGGGATACCTCTTAATATCGTGTCGGCCCTCCTTTCGCCCGGCGAAGTGCAGCAACTCGACGTGGCATGGACTCAACAAGTCGTTGGAAGTCTTCTGCAGGAATATTGAGCCATGCTGCCTCGATAGACGTCCATAACTGTGAAATCGTTGATGGTGCAGGATTTTGGGCCCGAACAGACCTCTCGATGATGTCCCATAAATGCTCGATGGGATTCATGTCGGGCGATCTAGGTGGCCAGATCATTCGTTGGAATTGTCCAGAATGTTCTTCAAACCAATCGCGAACAGTTGTGGCCCGGTGACATGGCGCATTGTCATCCATAAAAATCCCATCGTTGTTTGGGTACATGAAGTCCATGAATGGCTGCAAGTGATCTCCAAGTAGCTGAACATAAGCATTTCCAATCAATGTTCGGTCCAGTCGCACCAGAGGACCAAGTCCATGCCATGAAAAAACAGCCCACACCATTACGGAGCCACCACCAGCTTGAACAGTGCCTTGCTGACAGTTTGGGTCCATGGCTTCGTAGGGTCTGCGCCACACTCGAACCCTACCATCAGTTCTTACCAACTGAAATCGTGACTCATCGGACCAGGCCACGGTTTTCCATTCATCTAGGGACCAACCGATATGCTCACGTGCCCACGAGAGTCGCTGCAAGCGATGTCGTTCTGTCAGTAAAGGCACTCGAGTCGGTCTTCTGCTGGAATAGCCCAAGAAAGCCAAATTTCTCCGCACAGTTCTAACAGACAAGTCCCTTGTACGTCCCACATTGATTTCTGCGGTTATTTGACGCAGTGTTGCTTGTCTGTTAGAATTTACGACTCTTTGCAGACGTCGCCGGTCTCGGTGCAGGCGGTGGACCACTGCGCTGTCCATGGTGGGATGTTATGCCTGAAATTTCATACTCTCGGCACACTCTTGACACAGTGGATCTGGGAATGTTGAAATTCCCTAACGATTTCCGAAATGGCATGACCCATGCGTCTAGCTCCAACTAACATTCCGCGTTCAAAGTCTGTTAATTCCCGTTGTGCGGTCATCATCACGTCAAAACCTCTTCACATGAATAACTTGAACAGAAATGAAAGCTCTGCGAAAGCACTGCGCATTTATACCTGTTCTACGCGATGCTACTGCCATCTTAAAATTTGCATATTGCTATCCCATGACTTTTGTCACTTCAGTGTATGTGGGAAACAGATATGTGAATGTGGAAGGTTTAGTTTAGTTTGTCGCTCTACGGCCATTTATTGCACACTTTAGGCTAATTAGACCGGTACCTTCAGTTTAACGTGGATTCCAAACCACCAACAAACATCCATGCCACCGCCTTTGGTACAAATGGCCATGTGAATGTGGAAGCTTAGATGTACCATACGTATGCATCTGTGTAACGTATGCTACTTTTTCTATAGAAATCAACGCCAGCAAGATACAAACGCGTTGGTGGAAAGGAATGGTTTCATTGCTAACACCACAGAAAACGAAACATGAATATGGCTCCAGTAAGTCAGTGTTATTTGAAGAAGCAATAACGGTTAATAAAGAGGAGTTTAATTATTAATGAAGAGGAGAGAAGTCAGCTGGCCCTCGAGGTTATTAATAATACATGTGACGTCTCGGCCTATACTATTTCTGTAGCGGCTTCAACTTTACCATCTGGGCAACAACAATAAAACTTTACGATCTGAGAAATCATTTTGAATCCTTCTGTATTATCAATGACGATGCAGTTGAGGTTTTTTGTTTTGAAGAGTGTTTTAGAACGGGTTTTAATTTCTTTTTGTAGTGTTCGTCGGTTATTTGTGCAGCTGGATCTGGGTGTGGACACAAATTTAAAAACACACAGCTTTATTAACAAGTACGTAAACACGACACAAAAAACACAATTAACAACAAACTTCATTAAACAAAATTAAACAACATAATTATTAACAAATATTTAACACACAACACTCCTCCGCTAAAAATAAAGATATTCAGGTTTGCATTGGATGCACGAGATGTACTTCATATACTCAAGATATATACTTCCTCTCAGGATGTGAGCTTGAAGCTTACTTATGCTCATGATTATGCGAACAATATCTTGTCTCGGGATGAGAAACTGCAAACTAAACGTCTCTGAGGCAGCAGCGCCGGTCTCGCTGTACGTCCTCTCTGGTGAGAGTCTCGATGCCTACTGACGATTTCTTCTGTGCGCCGCAAAGGGCGCTCTTGCAGTGCGTAGGAGGGAGCACGATTATATCTTTCAATTATAATGATTTTAATTTTAAAAAAAACTTTTTAAATGTCTGTGACTTTGAAGAGGTTAAGTAATTTTTGTTTCGCAACTCTTTTAATATGTTTATTTTCTTTTTTGTAAAATATCATTCCTTTAGTTGTTTTGCAAGTTGTTAAGTTCTTTATTTTTATAAATTCCTTATATAATCAAATATCTTTAAATAGTATTTTATGATTAAAAAAGCTCGAAATAAAGTGCCATTTTTTATGATAAAATGCATATATATATATATATATATATATATATACATATATATATATACATATATATATTTGCATATATATATATATACATATATTTGCATATATATATATATATGTATATATTACTAGCATCTACAAAAATTAACCAATCACTGAATTGAAATTAAATACTTTCAGTTATACAAATAGTGATTTCTTCATTAAAGCAGACATAAACTTCCTTCAGTCTGATAGACTTTTCTGAATGTGGCAATACTTTAAATTATTTCTATAATTGGCTAAATGCAAACCTCTGAATTCAGAGAATTCAGAATTATTAACTTAAACTCACAAACATTCCATGTAAATTAAATTCCACTTCATTTAATAAATGTATTAATTTCAGCTCTCTGAACTCTAATTAAATATGATATATAATAATAATTTACTATCAATAATTCTGTTTCATATTTTCTGGAACTCCTCCTCTAAATATTCTCTCCTCCATTTAAGAATTTCCAGAAATTTATTCCCAGACTTTCATGGAATTTTTGCTTTTTGGAACCTGATTCAGTATACTAAGCTCTGTTCATATTGATAAGCCTGAAATAATGTACACGAATAACTTTTCCTTCTCCTGGCGGATTGACTGTCTTCGGTATTAAGAAATAAAATTTTGCCTTGGAGGAAGATTCGTGATCTTTACCTTTAAGTTTGCTTAAAAGCAAGCATTCCTTGAATCAGAAGCTTCTCATCTTGGGGTCTTAAGAGTGTGCTGAGGAGAAAAGTGAATCAGAATAAAAACTTCAACACTTTTCAGTTTGACGTTTTATTTCTAAATTTTGTGTACTATTTGGATGATTCTTTAAAAAAATTTAAATATTGCGTTCTTATAGTCATTTTTATTCAAGGTGACATAATTCTTTAACGTCCAGCGTTCTTTAATTCTTCAACGTCCTTTTTGTCTAACTTGTGATCCAAAGTTATTGAGTCTCAAAATATCGTGGGAGAGGTTGCTGGTTTGATTCCACTAGTGACATGCGCTACAGTAAAAATATAGTAGACTTGGAGGTGAGTGTGTCAGAGAATCTAGATTTAAACCGTTGGTTTGAATGGTTAAAGATTTTTGAGTTCTCCCAGATGGCAAAGTAGAAACCTCTAAAATCTTTTTCTGTAATATATTGCTCTTAATAATTGCTCTTAAGAGTAATACATTACATAGTCACCATTTTAGTCGACATCATCGAATGGCAATCTTTGATCACATAATCACTCTAGAATGATTGCTGCCTTCTGGAAGCTGTGTTCTGCTACAGTCCAACCAATTTGGACGTTATCATTGAATGGAGATCTTCGGTCACAGGTGTCTCGTTTCACAGTTGCAGTCACAGGTGTCTCGTTTACATGTACGAATTACAGTAATGAAGAAAGATGTGTTGTGATACTTGCTTGAATGAGTACTCTGTCCCCATATTCTATCTTTCCAGGACGACAGCTGCCTTCTTGAAGCTGTCTTCTGTCACAGTACAATCATTTTTGCCGACATCATCGAATGACAATCTTCGGTTTGGTTATTCATTGCTTTCTTTTACCCAATTGCACGTTCTTTCTTAAATATACATGCCCATATTATGCTCGAATCCATACGCAAAGTATTGATATATTCAAAGAAAATAGTCTAAATCAAATTCAAATAAAAGTTATGACCTACAACTGGAATTTCACCTTTTTTTTACACACCAATTCGATACTTTGATGCTCCAGATGCTCATTCGTTGGATGCCAAAATTTAGTTGTTGGCGTACTGGATAATAATTAAATTTTGGTATTTAAATTCTGGTAAGGTGTTTGCTCAATAAATTTCGTTGCAATCTTATATTTTTTTCTTAGTGCATCTTTTTTTTTGTTTTACAATGAACAAAAGTTCATGCGATTTCCTTGAAAATACGTCACTCAATAAGTGTCGTGTCTTCTTGTTTTGAGGCTCCTACCATAAGCGCATAGCAGATGATAAAACTAAAGCATTTTTTTCTGAAGTAGATATTTCTTTACTATTGGAATGGGAATGAAAAAGTTTTATTTCTTCAAAATAATGTACATAATTTGCAAACATAAATAAATAAATAAATAAAATAACCACAATTTATATTGATTAGGCACTTTTAAAAATTATTCATAGTTATAGGAATCCGGACTAATATACATTCTGTTGAAGAAAAAGAACATACCATTCGACTATTGTTTTTTTTACCATGGTGCACACATGGAATGTTATCTTGGGTCTTAGCAATATGTTCTTGTAGAGTTGACTACATGAGTGTTTTCGTCGTCAGTAGCACAAATATGAGACTTTCCATTAGAAAACCATCCTTCACCTTATTACAATGGGTGTAGTGAAGGAAGGGTTTTATGGAGCAAGGATCTTAGGTAACGTTGAATCTGCTATTTCAGTGTGCAGATATTAAGAATGAAATTAAAGATTACTTAATAATATGCATCAACATCCAAAATGGTGCAGAACCTTAGTGGTTTTAGTACTCACAGTACTTGTTGTAGCACTCAGTCTTGTCGAACCGAGGTTCAAAAGAGCTCAGACCTGCCATTTTATGAAGGACCCCCTCAACGTGCTTGCTTCAAAGGAACACTTGTGCCACTGTAATTCTTGTAGAATTGAGTGCATGAGTGTTTTCCTCGTGAGTAGTTCAAATATGAGACTTTTCATTCGAAGAACAATTCTTCTTATTACTGCGGCTCTAGTGAAGCAAGGATTTTGTGGTGCATGCACCTTAGGTAACGCTGAATCTGCTATTTCAGTGTGAAGTTAAGTGCAGATATTAATAAAGAGATTAAAGAATGCTTTATAATATGCCTCAGCGTCGAAAATGGTGCAGAACCTTAGTTGTTTCAGTACTCATTCTTGTCGAAGTGAGGTTCAAAAGGGCTCAGAGCTGCCATCTTCTGAAGGACCCCCTCAACATGCTTCTGAAGGACCCCCTCAACAACAAGGAAAACTTGTGCCCTGCAATTCTTGTAGAGTTGAGTACATGAATGTTTCCCTCGTGAGTAGCACAAATACGAGACTTTCCATTCGAAAAACAATTCTTCGCGTTATTACTACGGCTATAATGAAGCAAGGATTTTGTGGTGCAGGCACCTTAGGTAACGTTGAATCTGCTATTTCAGTGTGATGCTTAATAATACTAAATAATATGCATCAGAATCCAAAATGGAGCAGAACCTTAGTTGTTTCAGTACTTGTTGTACTACTCATTCTTGTCGACGTGAGGTTCAAAAGAGCTCAGAGCTGCCATCTTCTGAAGGACCCCCTCAACATGCCTGCTTCAAAGGAAAACTTGCGCCACTGTAATCCTGAAACACCGGGGCGCACACACTTCAGCGGGCGCGGAGGGGCTTAATTCATCAAAAGGAAAGGCAGCTGGCTCAGAAAATTATCCTCTGTTGGAGACAGAAGCCGACAGCCGTATTTGCGGAGCGTGCCACCGTCCACCCCCATCGATCGTCTGCCAGTAATGAAGTGGAACGTTTTAAGAGAATTTCATGATCCACCCTCCTGCCTCGTCTTGCACGAAGAAGGAGAAGAAGAAAAAAATTAGGTGCCTGTGACTCGAATGTTTGTGGTATGATGATTAAGAAGAGTGGATAAAACCCCAAGAAGTAGAAGGTAGTTCTGTGGTTTTTTTTTTTTTTTTTTTTTTTTGCTTTTGATATCATTTGTGGTATTAAAAGTTTATTGAATAAAAGTCTTAATACGATAAGAAGAAATCGTAGATAAGAAAAAAGATAAGACAAAGTGCGAAGTTATCTTAGCTCTTAATGTGATACAGAGAAAGAATTTAGTATGATGCAAAGGAGTTTCAATTAATTGTTTTTGTTTTTGTTTTTTGAGAAAGCTTACAAACCGGAAATTGAATTTGAATTATGATAGAATGAAAATAACATAAAATAGTCGCACTATATTTCTTACATTTAATATACTGGTAGTCATCTCAGGCTTTAAAAATTTATGGATTTAAAATTTTAATAACATAAAAAAAAGAAATTAAAGGAGAATTTGTCTTTAAAAGATAAAAGATAAGGTTAAATCTTAATACGACAAGAAGAAATCGAAGTTATTGTAATTCTTAATGTGATGCAGAGAAAAAAATATAGTGTGATGCAAAGGAGTTTCAATGAATTGTTTTTTTGAGAAAGTTTACAAAACGGAAATTGAATTTGAATTATGATGGAAGGAAAATAACATAAAATAGCTCTCCTTTATTTCTTACTTTTAGTATACTCATCGCTGGTATTAAAAGTTTATTGATTAAAAATTTTAAGAACGTAAAAAAAGAAATCAAAGAATAAAAATGAAGTTGTCTTTAAAATACAAAAGAAAAAGTTTATCCAAGTACGGAAATTAAAACATATAAGAAATCCCTAATTTATTTATTTTGTATGGTATTCTAATCCTTAATTTATTTATTTTGAAAAAAAATTAATAAATTATTTATTTTGAAAAAAAATCCCTAAATTATTTATTTTGAAAATTTCTAATTTATTCTAATTATTTTTCTCTAATTTCCTTAATCCCTAATTTATTAATTTTTTATGGTATTTTTGAAATGGAAATTAATTTTGATGATCGTAGAACATATAAAAACAGTGCTAGTTAAATAATTTTTCTTTATTTTAATATTTTCATTTGTAGTGTTTCAGTTTTATTGAATTAAAATTTTAATAAATCTAAGACTGGATGCGGTAGATATTTTAGTCTTTAATGAAGTACGAAAATGTTTATCGAAATTTGCAAAGCATAACAGAATATTCAAACTGATTTATTTTTAAGGTGGGTATTAAATTTGATAATGATAAGTGCAGATAACTGTAAAGATGAGTTATGTGTTTTATGCTTCTAATAATTTTGGTTTGCGGTATAGAAGGTTTATAGAATAAATGTTTGATAAGATACTACTACTAGTAAGAAATAACTTAAATACAAGTAATATAAAAAAAATTGTTAAAATCAATTCCTACTTTTTTTTCACTCTATTGCAGAAAGTCCTTTATAAACAATTTTCATTCATTTGTTTAAGTTTATCTGGCGCCATCTATTGGTTGATATATGCAACTTAATTCTAAAAAAAAACCTAAAATTAATTAATTAAATTTAATTACTGAATTAATATTTGAAAAAAAGCTCTATTAACATCAAGTGTCATCCACTACGAGTTCAAAAAAATTTATTTGAACTTGAGTGGATGAATACAAAGCATTTTATGAACGATTGAAAATTTGAACAAGATATATATATAGGGAGAGTGGGAACTAATAGAAGGAATTGAAAAAAAAAAGAAAGTTGATAAGAGGTACAAAGTATTAATAACATATGAAGAAAAGTTTATTACAGTATACAAAGTATAATATGAGAAGTTAAGGAGTTCCCATTAATTTTTAAAAAAGAAATATTTATAAACAAATTATTGAAGATAAATGAAACTCGAATATGGTTAAGATCAGCTTATTTTTATTTATGTACTATAGCTAGCTACATAATTTTCCATTTTCTAAAACTGGCGTACTTCCAACATAGAATACATATTTTGGCACAGTTTAGAAAGAACAATAAATTGTTTTGTGAACATCTAGTTTGTGGTTTCTTCACAACAGATCCATGGATCTTTAAGGATTCATGGTTCTCACGTTTCTTGAGAGATCCATAACGCATCCGCATAACTGGGATGGGCTTTAATGTGAGAAAAAAATGTTATTTTCATTGATTTTGAATTAAACCTAGCATTTCTAATATAAATGTAAGTAGTTAATTAAAATAATATTAATTTATTTCTGCTAGAAGTAAGAGATAATATTTTGTAACATAACAATTTCATGCAAGATAAGCAACATCGGCAATCCCATTGGCAAACCATTATTAACAAAACCTTAAATTATCTTGCATTTTATTGAGTGTTTCATTAAAATTGTTGTCAGTTCTTATCCCACATGGTCGACAGCAGCATCTAGACCAAGTCTATGAGACCGTGGGCTCTCATGGAAGGAGGGAAGGGGGGCAGTTTCTGTTGTAATGGAGCACACGTAGACTCCGTGCCACTAAAGAAGGAAGGAAGTGCCTTCAGGGAGGAATTTTAAGGAAGAATTTAGTCGCATTTGCGTATCGCATGGAAGAAAACCCGAGAATACTCCCACCAGGTGGTCCGCCTCACGAGGTAAGATGCCAAATATCCCAAACGCCATCGACCTCCTCGATGAGTCTACAATGTCTACAACAAACTGTTTGAAACAAGGTCTACAACAAAGCCTCCAGCGGACTGAACCTCAGCCCTGATGCTCACCAGCACCCACTGAGCCACGAGTAGGGCTTATTAAATTTAAAATGATTAAAAGAATCCAATATATGTTATTATTGTATCCAATTTTTTAATTGTTCTTTAAATAACTTAATTACTTCAATTTGATTTTACTGAAAAGAGGTGTGTGGTTTTTATTTCACTGCCAAAATAAGGTCCACAGCCTTCCTCTTAATGGCAAAAAGTGCCGAAAAAAAAAAAAGATTCACAATTCTGCTGTTGTGTTTTTTTTGTAATGTTTGTTATTTAAATATTTCATTAAGAAGAGATTATTTGATTTTTAAAAAAGAAGAATCCTCATTTAAGTTAGTTAAAAAAGTGACTCATTGAATGGGGCAATTAAGAAAAACAATTATTTGTGGATTTAAAAATCTAATTTAATTTTTATGAATAATTTTAAACCAGATTGGCAAAAGCTACTTTAGAACTGAATATTATTTAATTTTTTCATGGTGCAATTCTAAATAAATCTTATAAAAAAACACAATTGTTAATACATAACTATGCTCGATTCTTGGCCGAATGGTAACATATCCAACTAGCGCCATGGTGGGTTTCGGTTTGAATTCGAGGGCGGTGTCTGTTTCAGTCATAGCTTTCAGAAATGAAGAGATTCAAAAGAGATTGTGACAATGTGCGTAAGTATCTTGCATTGCCTGTTGGGAGTTTTCTGGGTTTTCTGTCACAGGACATGGAAATGCACGGCAGTTGCCACTGAAAGTCCCCTAGGAAGGCAATGTTTGTCGATGGGTGGTACAATGTCTATGGGTTGTTCGTGGCTTACATGAAACATAAGTAGAAATTGAAGCCCATCAATGTATAACAAAAATAATATATATGTATATTTAAATTAACTTTGAAGAGCAATTTTCTTTGTGAAACAAGCTGCACAGCCTAATTGTTATTGTTCCGTTCTATGCCTTACCGATACTAAGTGGAATGCTCCATGTTATCGGATTACATCGCTAGATGTGTTTTTGACTTGGATCCAATCATCCAGCGAGCAGAAATAATATTGTTTATTCCCGAGAATACTTATTATTCAGTGTAATTCTGGGAGGGTCCATGGAAAAGTATCCCGAAGGTACGTATTCGCTCGTAAAACTGTCCTCAGGATTTAATACTTGATTTCTTTTGGACTTAGCTCAATTCTTGAACAACTTGTTTTGCAACCTCAGTTCGTATATTTTATACAGATAAGCGTGTTTTATTTTATCTGCCAAAGCAACAAAGCAATTCCAGCTATTCACATTGATATATTGGGTCCTTTATATGTAAAGAACACACACACACACACATATATATATATAATATAATATAATAATATATATATATAATATAATATAATAATATATATAATATACTTTAAATATACACACATATATATACACATATGATTAAATATCGCAGAAAGGTATATATTATTATTAACCTTTCTAACTTTCCAATTGTGTTTTTGAAACTGGTTATTACCATAACTTACACAAGAACTGTACTGTTCAATTTGCATGTCATGAAGTTCATTCTCTAAAACAAAAAGGGAAATGTAATTTGTTTCAGTATAGAATATACACTATCTGGAAGAAAGTGACGGGACACCCCTCGAAAAGTAGAAAAGTCGACAATACAGCTGGCACATGCGCAATAATAGGTATCACGTGTCAGCCGTATCCTATAAATACTCTGTGGAGACGACTAGAGTCTTTTTTTGTCAAGATGCCGCCACAGGAAGAGTTGTCTAAGTTCGAGAAAGGTGTGTTGGTTGGATTGCATCTTGCCAAGGTGTCAATTAGGGAGATATCCCGTCTCCGTAACTGCTCAAAATCAACTGTAGCACATGTTGTGTGTCGCTACAAGACTGAGGGACACTGTCGGAACAAACCCCGAAGTGGACTACCTACAGTTCTCACCAGCAGGGACCGGCGGGTGCTCAGCAGGGAGATTCGAAGTAACTGTCAAACATCCATGGATAACATCGCTAATGAGTTTAGACAAGCCACAGGTGTGGCCGTTTCAACCAAGACTCTTCGTATCGAGGCCCATAAGTTAGGTTACACTGGACGTTCAGCGGCCCATACGCCTTTGATTACGAAAACCAACAAGAAAGCGCGCCTTCTATGGGCCAAAGACCACCGTGCTTGGACTCTGAATGACTGGAAACGCGTCCTTTGGAGTGACGAGTCACGATTTACCCTTTTCCGTTCCGATGGACGTGTTTGGGTATGGCGTTTACCAGGAGAACGCCTTTTGCCCGAGTGTGTCGTCCCAACTGTAAAGTTTGGTGGAGGAGGATTGATGGTATGGGCCTGTTTCTCCTGGTATAGGGCTGGCCCGCTGGTGAAGGTTGATGGTGCGATGAATGCCGATAGATACTGTGATATTCTCGACAATCATGCCCTTCCTACCTTGTGGGCTACGTACGGTATGGATGATTGCTGGTATCAAGACGATAATGCAACATGCATGTTGCAAGGAGGACTCTTGATTGATATGTGAACAACAACGTTAAACGCATGGAGTGGCCGGCGCAGAGCCCAGATCTTAACCCAATTGAACATCTCTGGGACGATTTGGACCGTCGGTTGTGGGCCTGCACCCCACTCCCCAAAAGCAAGCCTGAACTATGGAACTTCCTGTTAAACATTTGGAAGGAAATTACTCTTGCCACTATGGCTAATTTAGTGGAAAACATGCCCAGAAGGGTTGCAGCTGTGATCGAAGCCAAAGGAGGCTTAATAAATATGGGTTTATGTCGTTATAGTGCCGTGTCCCGTCACTTTCTTCCACATAGTGTATTTATTACGAGACATATTCATTAACGCTTTCGCTTTATTTTGGGTCTGCGCTTATTTGTTTACGCATTTATTATATTGATTTACACATATTTATCTATGTAACATTTTCGCTTATTTATTATTGCGATATACGTTGTAAATTAAACTCTTTCTTTCAACGGCCAAAACAATCCAAGTTTTAATTTACTTTTCTTCTTAAAATCTTTTACTTTATTTAGTTTGTTTAACTATTTTAATTGTCTAATAAGAATTAATTTGTTTTATATAGAAATATTCGAAACTAATACGTTGATTCAATAAAATAAGAAGAAAATATTAATTTATAATTATACAAAAAAAAAAAGTATGATCGCCGAAAGGGAATATAGTCTTTCAGAATGTAAATATTTGCATACAATTCCTTTTATTAAAAAAAAAAAAAATATTCTTTAAAAAGAAAGCTTTTATGAAAATTGTTTCAGAATGTTTTTTGGACTCAAGATGAGCTTTCTACATGATACCTAAACAAAAAAACAAAAAAAAAAAAAAACATGTTTGGATAAGATTTGGAATATTCACCTTAATTTTATTAATATATAGTTCAATATGAAAATATCATTGAACAAATAAAATGAACTTGCCCACATTTTAAAAAGAACAATTAATAAATATAAGAACAAATAAATGATAATGATAATTCTGTGTTTTCTTGTTATCTAACGAACAATAAAATCTATTTTCTGAATCATATTACAATGTTAGTTTTTATAAATTTTCCATTTTAAATGCAGATGCATTCACTTTTCAAAGCCACCGGGCCCTGAATACACTATCCTAGTTCGAAATTTTACAATAGAACAACTACTTCTGTGGGTAAACGTTTCTTCCTGGATCATCGTAATTTAAAGCAAACATAATGGTAAAATCTAAGAAGAGACCCGTCTCAATTACTACTCTCTACCTTTTACTATTTAATATGGACAAAAATGGGATAAATATAATAAAAAAATCATATTAAATCATATCATCATATTAAGTTTGCTCAGATTAAGCCACATTCACACCAAGGCGTTGAGTGACGTGTATAACATTGACCAATGACATAATTCTGCGCAGCATATCTGAGGTGTGTGATTGGTCAATGCTTCCAGTAACACTGCTCAACGGTGATGGATGGGAGCGGCAGGAGGAATCACGTTCGAATTTTCTAACAGAATTCATTGCTGCCACTTCTTTTAGATAATGTGACATGATAACCAATTGGCCCGCTCCCTGGCTTTTAGTACCACAGGCTTCAAGTTCAAATCCTGGCAGTGATATGGATGTTTGTTATTGGTTCGGAATCCACGTTAAACTGTAGGTCCCGGTCCCATTAATCTCAAGTGTGCGAAAAAGTGACCCTAGAGCGACAAACCAATCTAAACCTTCAGAAACTAGACTTAATAGCTATTGCGAAATCATTGTGTGTAAAGCATCTCGCTTTTGCAATCAAACTGCCTGGTAGAAGTTTTCAGGGTTTTCTCCCTCATGACGCTCAAATGCAGGACACTTACCTATAAAAAATCTTCCAAGAAAGTAATCGTCTTGTACGGACCTGTACGGAAGCCTTACTGATGTACAACAATAATACAAAATATTTTATGAGCGTAATTTTTAAAAGTTTCATAATGTTTAATCAATACTGAATATACATGTAAGCAATGCACTTTTAAAAAGTATCTTTCAAGGTAAGTAACATACTTCAAAAAAGTATTTATTTTATAAATACTTTTAATAAGATCTTTTTTTTAATAAGTACTTATTTTTCACTTATACATTTAAAAAAATATTTTTTAGTTATTTTAAGTATTCTGGATTTTGAACTATTAGTAAAAACGGAATTTTATTCACTTTTTAATAATTAATACTTTTAATTTAAATTTATATTCATAAAAATTATAAATAAAAATGAAAAGAGAGAAATAAAATTTTGAACTGTAACTATACAGAAGCCATTAATGTGCAGATTACCTGTGTTAAAATGCGGAAAATTCTTGATTCCTCACGTTAACGGAGCAAATCAGTTAATCTGCAGATTAACTAGATAATATGCACATTAAAGAGCTTTCGAGATTTAACGGTAACTATATATTAAACAACACAAAAGGAATTCTGATTTAAATTTGTAGGTATAGGTGGGAGTTTTATCCTTTCTGTCAGAAATTTATATCACTTCTTTCTCTCAGCATTTATCTGGGCTAGTAATTTAACTAGTCTTTAGTGTACTCTGGTAATCTCTACTAATTTGACCTGAACTCTGCAGTAGTATATAGTACATTGAAGTAGTTAAGTTAGTGCAATGAACTTGATGATTATTGGCTGCGCGTAGCTGTTTACAATTGACTCGTGAAACCTTTGATGTTTATGTCTGCTTGCATATTTTAATGGAAACTTTACCTTACTTAAAGCCGTCTTCATCTTCTATGTACTAGTTCAAAAGGTGAAAGGGTAAACATAACATGAAAAGCATTAATTAAAATACTTCCAATTATGAAATTACAGGAATAGAACACGACTTTAAATTAATAGGAGGAAACATGATAAAAAAAATGGCAGACAATGAGATTTTTTTGAACAATGGTTATACTCATGGTTTGATAATATGGTACCACATAATATGCTAGATATTATGTCATACCACAACAAACTTTTTTTATTAAAATTGAAGGAAGGCGAGAAGAAAATTCACTTAATATTTCAGTGTTAAGAGTTTGGTGGGATCAATACTGTTATATTTTCTTCTATAAAGATAATCAAATTGATGATTCCCCCCTGTGGTTCATGCGATTTACATTATTTTGTTATATCACTAAATATATAATTGTCTTGATCGCATTTTAGGATGACATGATACAAATAGTTTCGTAGTGAAATGCATCGCCAGTCACTTTGTAGGAAGCAGAAATCATCTTCTAAGAGTTACATGATTTAATATTTGTTGGGTAAGATCCACGGACACTTGTAAGCTTAATTTCTTCTGTAGAAAGAATTCTGTGATTTTTAGAGATTTTTTGGCAGAATTTCAGTTTCGTCATGTATTGTCATGTTTCCATATTACTAGAGCTCTAATAGACAGTTATATAAATTAATTTTGAGATATGAAATTGTGTATTTAGGAAAAGTTACAGCACTGTCCATAATTTTTGTAAGTATAAATTCCATATTCGGAAATAAATCTAATAGAACCAATTTGATATAATATTGTCCCATATGGCCGTACCATCCTCATTTTTTAAATAAATTGTGTTCGCATTTCCTTTAAAACGTATATTCAAAGATAAATTGGTACAATATTGCTCCATGGAATGGAATGAATAATATTGAAAAAAATATTTTTATTTGTAAAATATTTAAATATTTTTTATATTTGTTATATATTTATTATTTTAAAAAAAAAATATTTTTTTATAAATAATAGAAAAAAATATTTATTTTTGTAAGTATTTTTTATATTTTAAAAAATATTTCAAATTTATATAGTACTTATAAATAATTTAACTGCATTCTATATTAATTATTGTTTATATATATATTTTATTGTTTATATTGCTTAGCGACTAAAATAGGTTAAACTTGATAGATTAAGATTCAATCAGAAAAATAATAATATTTGCTGTTTTTTGTAAAATTTAAAATGCAATTCAATAATTAAAGAAAAATTAAGGAAAAAAATATTAATCACAAAAAAAAAAAAAAAAAAAAAAAAAAAAAAAAAGGTAAAATACACTCACAAAAGAATCATTTGAAAGGGGGGGGGGAAAGGAATTTTTCTCTCATACTGTCATTTTGTATGGTTTCAAATGTAGAATCATTATAAAAAAATCAGCAACAAAACATACAAAATTGAATAAACTCAATCTACTTAACATTTACATCTATCAAAAAAATATGTATTATCAATTGTATCCAATATTTGTGTGCAGCTGAGTATGGTAATCAGTCACATATTTTTCTATTCTTCTATTTGCCATCCCCTTCCAAAGATATGAAAATTCTTGATGGGCAAGGTGAAACATTTTTCAAATGATTCGTTTGGTCATTACGCCGTTGGGGAAAAAAAACGTATTCTTGCGAACCTGTACCAACATATATCAACTTCTCCCGTTAGTTTAACAAATGGTTTGTCCTTCCAAAAAAGATTGAAAAATAATAAATAAAAACGATGTGTTTGGAACTAGACAAATTACATTCCTTTAGTTATTGAACCGGAAGAAATGTTTTAAGTCCAGAGAAAATTGGAAGGAAAAAAAAAAAAAAATCGAAAAGCGGAAGAGAGAAATCGTTTGCGTGTATTGATTTTCTTCATTTTTATTTTTTGATTTGGCAACAGAATTAATTAAAAAGCAAATAAAACGGCAAACTCTGCTTTTAGAATGTTTATGAAATTTATTCTTGAAACTTGCGAACAGTAAGTAGAATGCATTCTTTAAAAAAGGACATTTACTCTATGTTGAAAAAAAAGGGTAAGTTTATCAATCATAATTTTTATTAAAAATATTACATTATATTTATTGAGCAATAAATTACTTCTCTTAATCATTCTGTTCCAGATTCTTAATTCTTTTAAGAATAGATGTTGAATTGTATAATTCTTTGAAATGAAACTTATTTAAAATGCACAGTCTTAAATCAAAGATATATGAAAGATAAAAATAAGTGTTTTATTTTTTTGAAATTATAGGTTTTCAATGTTTGTAAAAATAATTTAAGATTGTATTTAACTTCATACAATGGTTCTCATAAGTGAAAGTATATATTTTTTTAAATAAAATTTTTGTTTTAATAGATGGTTTTGTAAGAATATTTTTGTATAATTTTTATTGTATTCTAAACAAAACTATACATGTGGATAACTTCTTTGAATATTGATTTACTGTTTTTTGAAATAGAGTAAATTATCATGTCACAAAAGTTTAGACTAAAAAAATAGACACTAACAATTTTCAGAAAAATTCATTAATACAAATATTGATAAATACGACCGATATACATATCGATATATAAATATCGATCAATTTCTTACTTTAATAGTTTGTGACAGTTTTAAAAATTTTGTAGTGTCCTTTGCGAAGTATATTTTGAGAAAATATTTTATTTTTTTCAAATGCAAAATTTTTTATTTTGCGAAAATATTATATTTTTCTCTTGTAAAAAACAAACAAACTACGATTGACATAGAAAAACTTATTATTTTTTTGTTATAAATTCAGACGTAAGCATCTGCATTCGAAAATTTAATATTTATTGAGGGTATATATAATAAATAACGTTTTATTTTAATATTTTAAAATGTATTTTGAATCAGTCAGCCAAATAGAGGGTATCAGAAACTACTTTAATCTGTAGGGACTAAATGATAAATACATACTAAATGCACCTCTCTCATAATACTACTAATAATATATCCCTCACAAGTTTCGTTTTTTGAATCATTATAACTGCCCTAAACTACACAAACACCAACTGAATCACAGGATTTAAATCCTATGGAATATATTTGGAAAGAATCAGAATAAGAAAACAACACGCCAAATAGAAAGCAGATAAAAAATATTGACACAAGAATAATAAAACAATGCTTGAAATAAAATAAAAAATAATCATAAAAAACATTGTGAAATTTATTCCAAAATGCTTAAAATCTGCTGCGATTGCTTAAACATATTCAACGTCACATTAAATTGGAAAAGTTTGGTTACATTTTCAGCTGTTTTAAATGTGTCCATTGACTTTTATGAGGTGATTTTTTTGTTACATTGTAAATGCTGGATTTTTAGAAATAAGTTTTAATATTTACACAAAATAATTTGTGTAGTTTTTTATAGTTATTGTTTAAAAAGTGTGTCATATTTTATATTAACGGCAAGATAAGACGTCTTTTCTGTAAAATTTTGAAGTTTCCATTTTGGTTTATAGGACTCATAACTGAAATGAATACAGTTTTAAGAGAAAGAGTAAAAGGAGTTTCAAAATCAAAATGCTCAAGATAAATTTTTTGTTGCAATAAAAATTAATAATTTTAATTTATTTACATAAATAATAATTTTCGTAATTTATAGTTACATTTAACAGTAGCTTATATAGAATAGACTCATGCATATTCTTATAATATGTAGACATAAAATTGGTATTCCTTTTTTAGCTTTTGACAAAAACTAAAAATTTATAATTATTATTTTTACTAATTTAAATGATAATGATTTAAATAAAACGGCCTCATTAATCTTAAAAATAGCTTGTTTATACCCGTTTTCTACAAACTACAATGCTATATGATTATAAAAGGGACGAAGAGGACGAAGTAACACCAGAGCGAATATTTTTTCCCCTTACCTCATTTTTTTCAAATTTCAATTTTAATTCCTCTATTAGTATATGTCCTAGAAAAATAAATAAAATGTCATCTCAGGTCTCGGAGAATTCCCTACAAATTCCAGTTAAAAGAGAAACGTTGTTTTTCCTCTACTTATACTGGTTTCCAAAAATTAAAAATTTTCTCCAAATTAAGAAAAAATGTGAAATTTCCATTTTTTGGAATTTTATGAAAATCAGGTACAAATGAAGAACAGCAAAGTTTATTATCTCTCTTGAAAATAAACCAAATGAACATACCGAAATAAATAGCAGATGAGTTCAATGTTATTTTCAGCTTCAATATAGAATGTGAATAACTCCAACATAAACACAGGCACGACAATAATGTTCCATTCTTAAAATTCTGATGTTTAGTAACTTATTTAGTATTAAAGCTCCTTGTTATAACAAAGAAGTTCTAAGTTCTTTAAGTGTTAGAAAGAAGAAGTGTTAGAAGTATTCAAGTGTTAGAAGTTAGCAATCGCACCTTCATTAGGACAATTTGATCAAGAATGTCATCTCTACATAACAGAATATTGGCAGTGCCACCTGGAAATATATAGGCCATCCAAAGAGATACCTACCAACATATATATATATATTAAAAACCCATGAAATCTGTCTTTTTCAAAGTTATTATTGGAATAATAGCTGGTTCAATCACTGAATTTAATACCCTTCAAGCTAAAATAGAACAAATATATTGTTTTGCTCGAAAAAAAAATCATCAGTAAGCTTTAATCTCTAAAAATATTTAAAATAACTCATTTCCTATCTGAAATCATGATTAAAAAAAGTTCAATAGAAATAATGGCTTAGCTGTAATCTCACCCAAAAATGAGAAATTTATTGAAAAAGCAAAAGTGGAAGGAAGTTGGATTGCAGATATAATGAACTATTTCATTTTTTCCCCTCCGGTTTTCGTGAATGAAATGAAAGTAAAATGAAAATATAAAGAGGACAATACATTTCCTAAATCCCTTATGATTTATGGATGACTAAATAGTACTTGTAATACAATCTCAATGAAATGAAACAAAAATTTGTTCTGATATTTTCATTTAAAAAGCACAGATTTTTTTTTGTATTCTATTCAAGCTAAATTGCTTTAAATGTTATTAGATCGTTATAAATTACTTTGAGAATAATGTCATTTTTTAAAAGGGATATATTATATACTAAAAAAAAAATGGCGAAATTAATTAAATAATGATATTTTTTTTGTGTGTAGAATGCTAAAGGATTATTTTTATACTCCATGTTTATTATCATATATATATATATATATATATATATATATATTAAACTTTCTTTTTATAGGTAGAATGTCATTTGGGATTCATATTATTGCACAATGTCATTAAATTTTGTAATTAAATTTTGTAATTTTGATTAATATATAGCTTGTTATCATTAATAAATTTGGTTTTAATAAAAATGGTGGTTTTTGACTTTTTAAAATAAATTTTATTTTAATAAAAATGGTGGTTTCGGGTTTTTTAAAATAAATATGGTTTTAATAAAAATTGTGGTTTTGGAGTTTTTAAAATAAATTAGTTTTAATAAAAATGGTAATTTTGTGTTTTTAAAAATAAATTTGATTTTAATAAAAACTCTTTTGTTTTATGTCAATAAATTTATTTTTAACAAAGTGAATGAATATTATCAATCCTTTGAAAACAAATAAAACATTCAAGTATATATGGGTCATCCCCATCCCCACATAACACTATGTTTACAAAATACTGTTTTGTATTGACGTAACTTCCTAACTCTTTTTATGATTTATTCCTTTTGGATTTATGTGATTTATGTCTATATTTTATTAATATTTGAGAATTTTATAGTGTAGTAATATTTCATGAAGCCATTAATCAGAGTGGAAAAACTAAATCTAAATTTCTTAATGTATACATAAAAAATCTCAGTATACTTTCACAACTTTGAAAGCACATAAACTTTATTTTTTTGTTCTCAATTTATATATTGCTATCCAGAAAAGCTAGCAAGAAAATGGATTTTATAATCCAATGCGCTCAACTTGGTTTCAACCAGATAAAAATAGATCCTTTTTTTAAATCTATTTGAATTTTTCTCGTGCACATTTCCAAATCTTTTTTTCCTCTGAAAATATTCCGTAAACTCATTCCATGAGCAACACGCTGCATACAAACCATCCTGAATGGAATTGCGTCCCAAAAAACTGCTTTCTCCACCCTTTGTTTTTTTTTATTTGCTGTTCGTTTTCCTTTTCTTTCGGATGGGAGAGAATTATAAAACCATTGCTGCGTGTTAGGGGAGGGGAAAAAAATTAATGAATTTGTAAGATAATATAAATAAATAAAATAATGTAAAAAATTAATTTCTTTATTTTCTTTATTCTAGGCGGCTGTCTGATTATTGCCAGGTATATACTACGTGTTTGAGTTATTGTACTATTATTAGACTACACTACGTATGTGGTCCTAGAACTGAGATGCCCCTTTATAGTTATGAAAAAAAAATTATTGTAAATGATCTGATTGAAGCTATGCAACTGTTTCCATTTTCGGATATTTTCTCCCAAAGGTAGTGGGATTTGAAATTCTTCTCTTTCTTCTGGAGCCTAAAATTAAGACATTCCAGTTTACAGATGTGTCATGCTCATCCCTCGTTGACCAATTGACTAGCTCTCTGGCCTTTGGTACCACAGGTCCCAGGTTCGAATCCTGGCAGTGGCATGAATGTTTGTAGTGGTTTGGAATCCACGTTAAGCTGTAGGTCCCGGTCTAATTAGTCTACAGTGTGGAAAATATGGCCGTAGAGCGACAAACCATCCACCGTCGGCTATTATGTCCCTCCGGTCTGTTTTTTTTTAAAATTGAGGAAATTCGGTTCAAAACTGGCGGGAAAATTGAACTAAAAGCTAGTGTTTTATACTTGAGGATGGGTACTACAAAATTTTAGGTTGGCAAGCTAGTTTCAAAGAAGAGATTCGAGAGAGAAGAGAAGAGAGTTTTTCGTAGGGCTATTCATGGTATAATGTGGGTACAAGAAAACAGATCCACCGGGGTGCACTTTGATAACGTTGAATTTGTTATATAACTAACGTTCCAAATTAAAATTGGGTTATATGTCCAGGTTTTCAAAGCAAAACTTTTTAATTAGTAAAAATTTTTTAATGAGACATTTCAGATATTTTTCAACCAATATATCAAATCAATACATTTTTTACAAAAATCAATTTGTCTCATAATTTAACAACAGCTCAACAGAAGCAAATTTTCTGTGTCCAGTCGTCTACTTATTTGTCGTGCAATCAATAAAAGTGAAAAAATTAATTATATTTAAACCCCTCAGTATAAAAAAACAAATCTTTTTTTTTTCTTCATACCATTAAGCGCATAAATTTTTTATTTTTTTTTTATTTATCTGCATTTACATACGACTATCAACCAAACCTACCAAAGAAAATGGACTTTATAACCCAGCACGCTCAACTTTCCTCAACAAAGTAAAAATATATCACTACTTTTTATTTTTCTTTATTTTTTGCTATTTGAATTTCACTCGTGTACACTTGCGAACCTTTTTTCTTCCGGAAAATATCTCCTAAACGCATCCAGTAGGCAACACGTTGCATACAAACCACCCCTAAAAGGAATTCCATTGTGTCCCCCAGAAAAACTGCTTTTCCCAGCCTTTTGTTTTTTCGGGGACACGTTCTTCATTGGATGGCAGAAAATTATAAAACCATTACAATGTGGCGCAAAAGTGGCAACAGAGGGAGTAAGTAACTGAAAAAATAAAAAATAGTAATAACAACAATAAAAAAAAATAATAAAGGCAGTGCCAGCTCTAATACTGCAATTTTTTTCTTGGTTCCATTTTTTTTTTTATCTTGGCCAGAAACTGTCCGCTTTCATTCTCGCTTCTTTTAGCCCCCTATATGCCCTCACTTTCGTTTTTAGAATGCTTTTAGGCTCTTTTCAAGGAAAAGAAATTTGATTACTACAGCTAGTAGAAGAAGGTAATGCAGAAAGTACGTTTTTTTTATCCTCCCCTGCGTTTTGCATCGTCTCCCTCTTCCCCCCTCTTGGTGTGCGGAAGAGATTTTAATAAGTACCAGGCTCGAACTGAGACCCTAGTAATGTCAAAATGATTGACGGACCCACCGTGCTTTTTCCTCCTTTTATTTCTTGCTTTATAATATTATTTATCGTTGCTTATTTATGTTTTTTATTTTGCTCCCTTGTACATTTTTTATTGGGTCTACTACTATCACAGTTGCCTGTTCTTTTGTGTTATTCGTTATTTGCCATTTTTTTTTTTAAACTGAGAAAGATCAGAACGTGTAAAATAAAAGGGACTTGTGGCATGTTTTGACGGAATTCGTGAGTTTATTTCGATGTGAATGGCAACATAATTGAAAGCAGTCACATGATCAGGAGATATGAATAAGTTTTATTTCTTTGTTTCTCAAGACAGTTATAAAAAACAGTATTCGTTTATCTTCTTTTTATTTTTTGTTTTTTTTTATGTGTAACAAGATGCTGTTGAATCGTATGTGTATATTTATAAAGTGTAAATGTTTTTATTACAAAACAAATATGGAGATACATTAAAAATATTCTACATTCTTGAATTGTAAAAATTGAAAATGAAATGTTTGATAATGTTTTTAAAAATATCTCAAAAAGATCACAAAACGCTTTTCATGAATATGTTTTCTTCAGTTGGAATTAAATACGTATTTTTTGCCCTTAGAAAAATTAAAATGCTCAATATTTTGCAGTTAGAATTTAACAGAATGCTATAAAATTCTATTTATCGTCAGAGATAAAAATTTAGTATAATTTAAAATCACAAAACTGAGAACACATCATACCCTAAAACGCGAATGGTGCATTGAAAATAAAAAATAAAAATAATAAGGGAAAACTTTCAAAATATTAATAACAATGTATAAAAATATCATTTAATCGAAAACTTTTGAATTATAATGAAAAAGTATAAAAAATAAAATTTAAAAAGCAACAATGAAAATATTTAAAAATTTATCTGCAATAAATTAAGACCCAAAGACACGGAACCAGAGCTAGTACTTTTAAGATAACAAAACATAATTCAAAATCCTAAATTTGAAATTATGAGGGCTCTGAAACTTGGAAAATTCATTTAATTTTGTTAAATTAATCTTACAAAATGTACTCAAGTACTAGAAACAAGGTTACCCTAGAATTTAAAATGAATTTATTTGTGAAGTATAATGTAATAAAATAGTTGAAACTTTATAAATTCGTATAAGTAATTTATGTTTTTTTTTTGTCGCAATTGTTTTACGAAAATATTTTATTTAAAAATAATATTATCTTTAATTTTTAAATAGTCTTAGTCAATATTTAAAATTATTTTACCAAATTAATAATCCATTTTAATTCTAATTTTATGAAGAAATAAGAAAACGCTTAATAAACTGTTCGACTTGTAGTCCAGATATAATCCTTGCAAGTGAGCAAAAAAAGAACGACGGATCGAATTCCACTGATGTGTTTCAGAAGCGAGGAGAATATAATTGTAAAGCATGTTTTATCTACAATGAGATTGCCTGATGAAAGGTTTCTGTGTTTTTTCTACACAGCATGGCGATTAGAGGTCACGTCTTTAAAAGTACACCTAGAAAGCATTTTCCTCCTCCATTCGTTGATGGATGAGTTTTGTAGTATATATATAAATGGAAGGAAGGTCTCTGATGTGTGTATATATATATGTAAACACCCAAGATGACTCAACCCAATGTTTTTGAACTTCTAGGAGGGGTAGAGTACATGTAGGTGATTTGGAATCTTGGACGGAAACGCTTTCAAAAAGTTATAGATAGTGCTGTAGGAGAGTTCCAAGCATTCTCGCGGGGACACTCCATTTTACATACTGAGAAGCAGTAGTTAGCATGCCTGATCGTACGAAAGCGGAACAAGTGGATATGTATCTTATTTATGGAATTGTGGTGTATATCGGAGAAGCCGTACAGTTTTTATAGGCGCAATGATTTCCGAAGAAGCCTACCCTCAGCCCCCTTTGTTTGTCTTCATTAGCAAATAAATAACAACAGATATCTTTCCTGAGAATTGGTATGAGTTATTAACAAACGGCACGGAGTACAAACGAGGAAGAAACTATGCCAAGTTTAGTGCTGGTCAATCCAATTTCTAACTACAATCCATGCTAATATACATGTTGCAACGTCTGAAGGATTCTGCGTGCATCCTCATTTAACCGTTATTACAGTTGGCCATGCTATTATTATAACACTGATTAATAAACCGCATATTCATTTACTGGTATCCTTTCATTTGTAGTGTTTCTACTGAATCAGAAAAGCATTTCCGACCCTATGTTACTATATAATTCTATGATTACCCAATTCCATCTAGAAGTTTGTAAACTTAGTGTCGAGACATTCTGTACATACATAAAGTACGGCCAACCGATTATAAACTGGCCTTATAGTTTCCAAAGTTTCTCGGTTGGAGGGCTGTCTTATGGCCAATTGGCTAGCGCACTGACCTTTGGTACCATAGGCTTCAGGTTCGAATCCTGGCGGTGGCATGGATGTTTGTAAGTGATTCGGAATGCACGTTAAACTGTAGGTCTCGGTCTAATTAGCCTAAAGTGTGGAATAAATAACCATTGAGCGACAAACCAAACCTCTGTTGGAGAAACGGGCCATTGAAACCTTTAATAATTTTCTCTTTTACAAATTTTATTATATATTCTTTTATTTGGTGGGAAAAAACTTTTTTCAATCATTTATCTCGTTTAAAATTCTTTGCTTGAAAATTAAATAACATGCAGTTCAAATAATTTTTATGTTTTAATTTCAAAATTTTATTAACAAGGTATTTCTGTTATATTACTTCGGACCTCTATTCATTGTTGAATAGAAAAAAACGTCCATCAGGAAAAAAAGAGATTCAATTAATATTTAGGTAGAGACATTTGTTTTAGTTGGGAGCCATATTGATTTTTCAGCCAGAAATAAATTTCTGAGTGAACGAGCATTCGAAAACAATTTCCTTCCATCACAGGCCCTCCAGAAAAACGCGAATTCCTTTCTGATCCCTTAAAGCCATCTGCAAACTTCCCGCTTCATTTGCAGTGGAAGAGACAAGAAGACCCCCGTTCCTGGAATTCGGCTGGAAAGGAAATTTTCTGGATTTCTAAGCTATTGTCGCAACGGAACAGATCATGACGCACTCTGCTCATCTTTAAGAAATTCTCCATTTTTTTCTTCTTCTTCTTTTTCCACAAGCAGGATACTACTGCTCGAAGAAAACAAATCAAAAACATAAACACTGAAAGTAAACAAAATGTCCTCTCTCTAAAAGAGAATTCGAAAAGCTTAAAGGCTTCTCTTTTCACTAGAGGATTGATTCTGCTGACGACAGTGACCCCTGGAGGGAAGGAATATGAAACCATGTAAAGGCTGCGAGGGCTTAGTTGATCCGCTTCTAGCTTTAACGGTTTTCTTCTCTCTTTTTTCAGTATTTTTTTTTTTTATCTCTTCAGTTTCTCTGAGCGTCTATCTATATATTTATGGGATTTTAAGAGCGGGGAGCCTTAGGCCGTAAGTCTCCAAGTGAGTTTTGGGTTGGAAGTTAATTTTTATTTGCTGATTGTGTCTCCCTTGGCGTGGGTTGATCGTTTGCTTTTTCTCTTTAGATAATCTTATATTTCGTGACTTCAAGTATAAGAGTTTTAATTTTAGCTTCATCTATCTATATATATATAACTACAAAAACGGTTTCTTTGGCATTCGTGCGTCTTTTGAATTGCCATCCATTCAAATCCATTAATTAGAATTGCCCATTTTGAGTTGAGATGGAATTTTCAGAATAGAATAAAATATAATAAAATAAAAACAATTTTATACATGAACATTTATTATTAATTCATAGAACGCGAAACATATGTTACTTAGTCAAACTTGTTTTTGCATCATAATTTTAACGAAATTGTAAAAACTTTCAAGTTTTATGAGCTTATAATATTGAATTTCCAAAATTAATTATAGCTAAATATAACGATTGCGAAAATCAATGCAATGTAAGAAATTGTCGAGTTTTAATTATCAAGATCGAGTAAAAAAAATTCCATAAAAAAGGCAAATATTGTAAAGAGTTCATTTCCAAAAACAAATATTTTTTGTTTCAATGTAGGAATATAATCTCCATCTTGCTTTATTATCTTTTCTATAAACTGGTCACGATGTCTTTATGATAGTGTTCACCAGTCATGTGTGTCCATCTTCGTCCTTCGTGACTAACCAGTAGTAAACAAAACATTTTTGATTATCTTCACACAAATTTGAATATTAAATACATCTGTGATGTTCTATAGATAATAAAACAAAAACTAATATGATATAGACAATTTTTATAACTTGTTTGACAATTTTCACCTTTAAATTTCGTTAAATTTACGAAATAAATTGGACAGTAGTGCAGAGTCCATTAAATATAATATGCGAAAGCTTCATTTTGTTCAAACAAACGCAAAGCAGACAAGCAAATAAGTCTGTAGCGTGATTATTATCTTGTTTCAAGTAAGTAAGACAAAATATGCCATTAAAAAAGTAATAGTAAAACAAATTGAAATTATTTTACCAGAAAAAAGCATTCATAATTTTGCTAAATTTAAATAATAAAAGCAACTCATATTAATAAGATGGAACCTCTCTGATCATTATTTTACAAATGTATTTATTTTTTTAAAAAAGTTACATTAGTGGTATGTGGGATTTAAATTTACGAATTTAGTGATTCATGAGATCCTAAAATGTGGCAACTTGTTGGTTCATTAAGTTGTAGGGGAGATATAATGGTTAATAATACTATTTTCAAGATGCTTTGAAATTGTGTATTATTAGAGTAAACCCCAAATCTTGCCATCTGGTAATTCTAGTGCCAATGTTTGGCACACAATGTGTGGTTCTAGTCCAATTATTCTCACCATCAGTGAAATTAATCGCTTTCACAGCAGTGAATGCGAAGTATACCATCTGATAACATGCCTTGCAATTAGTTATCATTACTGACTCATAATTGCAACTTATTATTTCTTTAAAATTTGTCAAGCGGTTAAATCTGATCATTGATTCGAAACAAATGAGAAGAAATTATTACTTTCATTTCGTATTTTAAAGATGAAATATACTAATTAAAAGGAAAGAAATTAATCCTATAAAACTCACACTAAAATACTGTTAAATTTAAGTTTACAGGAAAGTAGTAATATTGGTATGTATTAACTAATTTGTTTGAGCATACCAATCTGAATGACTTATTTTCATGCCATTTGATCGTTATTCTAATTCATTGTAAATGGTCTTTTTCGACAGATTTTTAGAAACAGATGCTTCGTAGACAGATTCATTCCAAACTAAAATATTTTTGTAATAAAAAATAATTCAGATCATGTATCTATTTATTCAAAAATTCTCAAATTGGCGAAAAGGAAATGCGAAAACAAGGAAAACTTATACAAATGCTTAACTATGTTTTATTTAATTTTCACACATTAACAAACACAAAGATTTCAATAGTTACAAACAGTTCAAAACTTTACTTTGCTTCTGTTGCATATTTCTAGCTGAGATTTATTTGAAACACTACTTTATTTTATAAATTTGTAAATAAACTAAATAACAGCAAAAACATTTGCTGTGATGCAGTTCCTTTTCACTTAGTGGGAATTTTGAGATTACTAAAAATACATTTTGCCGCAAATTACTTAACAGTTATAATTTTTTTTATCTCATAGTCTTTCCATTGTTGGTTTATCCCTTTTGAACCTGTCAATACTCAGTTCTAATTTTTCAGAGAAACGTCATTAAGAAATAAAAGGAAAAAAAGTAAACCACCCTTTTTTTCCCCACCACCCCATGATGGTTTCTAGACGCAAATTCTCTTTGATCCCTAAATCTTAATGCAATTAGAGCCTCCACGTCTCGACAACATCACTTTTTTCCCTCCTCCCCTTTTTTTGTCTTCGACATATCCCTCTGCAAATCCGTTGATGGATTATAATTGAGACATAGCTCCTTCCAGGAGGAACCGCGGGCCATCGATTCGCCATTTTACAATGGTGCCCTCAAGATGATGTTTTTGGCAATAAAAGATTCGTTCCGGACGATTTATGCCGGTTAATGCGGTTAAAAGGAGGACGGTTTATGTGATTATTTTTCGCCGCCCTTGTTACTCTTAGGCTGTGGCGCGGAGACGAGCTGCTGAATTTTCGCAATTCCATTATTCCGTGATTTCATTATTTTTACGAGATGCGAAAGCCATTTGAGTTTTACGCTTGATGGATTCCGCATATCGCGCCCGGATTTTCTGGCGCTGGTTTTCTCTGCAGTTGCAGCTGCGTGTGTCTTGTTGTTGCACGTCACAATGCCTGTGTTCTTTCTCTTCTTATTATTATTCCAAAGGGAGGGGGGAGAAGATTCAGCGAGGGAGTTTTAGGGAAACGTCATAAAATGCTGCGAGGGTTTCTGCATTTAACAAGGGAAGAAAATGGCGTTCTGTGTAATGGTTTTGGAAGTGCTTATATGTATCACTCATTAGCGTGTGACTGCAACGAGTCTGTGCAAAGAGGATAATGGGCTTTAAGATTCACCAATTTAAATTGCCAGATGGTGATTTTCATTCAAGCATCATCAATTTAAAATATTAAATGTTTAGAAAATGTTTTAACGTTTAACGTAATGTTTTAAAGTAAGTGCAGTAGTGTGCCAACTGAAACGTATAATTTACAATTTTTAGAAATAATGACATTATAAATTTAAATAGGGCCTTATTGAAAAAAAATAAATTTTGATCTGTATTCAACAGGAACGTCACCGTTTTTGCTATTGCAGCATTCTTTGAGTGAGTGCGTGTGTCTGTATATAAAAAAGACGATAAATCATAAAGCAATCGTTCTTGTCTGTTTGCTACGATTGCAGGATGCTTTAATTAACAACTTGTAAGAAAAGTGTGACAATTGACCTGCACAAAAAAGTTTATTCAGTGCGTGAAATTAGCCGAACTTTACAGAGCCATCCTACCACCATCCCAAGACAGCTGAAGAAACAGCATGAAATTGGTAACACGAAGGAAAAATCTAGAGTTTGAAATCAGAGAATGTCATATATTTGAAGACAGCATGTTCATATGAAGAGGCTTTCTATCAGAAATTGTAGCTAAGTCATAACTGGATTGCCGAATTGAATTAGGCGTTGTTGCCACCAGGAGACGATGGATGTCTGATTGTGGCTTGAGAACAAACCCCCACGAAAAATAATCTCTGGACTAAATAAAAGGTTACCTTGTTTTCGGGCTCTGTGGGCAAAAGTGCATCTTCATTGGTCATCAGGCTAAGTGTTTTTTTTCCAGTTGAGACTAAATGCAGTATTCTGATGGAATGTTATATGTTCAGCGCAGACAAAAGGGAGATTTTTCAAGAGGAACTCAGAATATTGTCAAGTTTCCCAGAGGATCTTGGGTTGCATTTCTGATGAAGGAGTTGTAAAAATGCGTTCTGATGGAAATTTTGAATGCCGAAGGATGATGCTCTTGTTGGTTAACACCACGGTGTTACATCTTTCAGTACGATTCGGCACCAAGCCATTGAGGTGTTGTATATCACACAATTTGTTTATTTTGCGAACGTTACATTTTAACGCATTCCGATTAAAATCATGATGATTATTTGTTTTTATTAAGGAGTATCAGCCTAAAGAGCACATTAAAAATCTTTGGTTCAGTTCAAACCTGGTAACAGTTCTGAATGAAAAGCTATTGATCCCTGTTGGTTATTGGTGAATAAATTAATTGCCAAGAAGTCATCGCAAATGAAAAGAAAATTGCAAAGGCCTATAATTCCTACGTGAATCACGAAATGATTGGTGTCATGGAAGCATTGATTTTATTTAAGCCTAGAAGATGTGCTCTGAGTACTGAGAATATACATGCTCTAAGACTACAATAAACTGGTAAACAAACTTTTGAAATTGTTTTAACAAGTAATTAAAATTGGAAGAATTTCTATGAATCATTTTAAGCCGCCAGCTGTCACTATAAATCCTAAGTATCGAATCAAATAATTTTAAACTCCACTTTGTTTAAACTTACTCTAATTTCTGAAATACTTTACCAGAAAAAAAAGGAATTTTATTAACTCTTCTTGTAAGAATTTATTAAAATAATACTAGATTAAAAACTAGAATAGTACTTAAGTAAAGTTATACTAATCACTTTATTTATTTAACCAAATTTTTCTCATTTAGCAATATAAGAGTTATTGAGAAGCTTATTTTTTTGGAATCTAATTAATATTTGTAGATAAATTTCAATAAACAAAGTACCATTTATTGCAAAAATTAAATAAATGTAATTACAAAAAAATAAATAAATAAATAAAATAAAATTAAATTAAAAAAAAAAAAAAAAAAAAAAAAACGTCCAGTAAGGGACCTACCTTATTTTGATATTGATTTAATAAATAAACTCTGAACTTTTCCGATTGTTTTAAGTAACTTTTAATTAAATTTCTTTCTTCACAGGTGAAAAAAAAAAAAATCTTATAATTATCATCATCACCATCACACATTTATTTTATCTTCGATTATATCTTTAGATTTTTTTTTAAAAACTTTTTCAAGCAATTTCTTCTTATTCAATTCATTATTGAGGTAGTGTTTGTTTAGAATACCCCAATAAAAAAAATCACTTAATCTAATTTCTTTGCGAAGGAGTTCCACCAACTCAAACTGTCATTTTGCCAGCTGCCGCTTAGAAAATTAATTACTTATTGTTGACATAGAAAAAATATTGATCTGCTAACTTATTTTTTGTAAGTAATTATGTTTTTTTTTTCAATCGCTCCTGAGCGTTTGGAACAATTGATTTAACATAATTTAATTTCTACACGGGGACCTACTATCATTTCTTTTTCCAAGTATTCAACCACATTTATGTCATATTTGTACAGAGAATAGACAGAACACATAAAAGTGAATTTGGAGATAATTTCTTTGGAAAAAGATGATTTGGTGGAAGAAAAAAAATGTTTTTCTCGCAGTAGATAGGAAAGAAAAAGAAAAAAAAAACTTTTTTTTTTCCGTTTATTTTGCCCAGTCGCCAAAGCAAATATGTTATAAATCATTCTTGGCAATTTCTTAAGAAAACATATCTAATGTCTTAATTTCTTTTTTTCCCCTTAAGGAGAGAGAAAAAAAATATTAGAATTTGTTATCCAATTAATAAAAACGATTATCACTTAATTAAGAATGTTTGTAAATATTCTGAAATTTTGTATGCAGTTAAGTTTCAGAAACTACACAAGAAAACTCTTATTTTTACTATTTATTGGAGTACTCTAACTGAATAAGAATTGTTAACAGATTCAAAGGTGTCCATTCTTATCATACAAACTCTAAAATATGAGTTTGCTAATTAGAATGAGTAAAGTTATACAAATTAACTGATTGTACTTATGAAATATATTTTTTCTAAAATAATAGCATTGGTAATAAAAGGAAAAAAAACCCGTACAAAAGTTTTATTTCTAAAATGTTAAGTTATGAGTAGATATTTCAGCATATTTTGTTTTATGTGAGTATATCTTAGAAAATGAATTAATATAGAATATAAACATTAAAACTATATAAGTTGAAAATTTTTAAATCATGCCAATTTAAATAAAATACTCTGTTGTTATATACGATACTTAAGCCCGATTTTCTGATATAAAATTCAAAATCGATTACACTGAAGTGACAAAAGTCATGGGATAGCAATATGCAAATTTTCAGATGGCAGTAGCATCGCGTAGAACAGGTATAAATGCGCAGTGCTTTCGCAGAGCTTTCATTTCTGTTCAAGTTATTCATGTGAAGAGGTTTTGACGTGATGATGACCGCACGACGGGAATTAACAGACTTTGAACGCGGAATGTTAGTTGGAGCTAGACGCATGGGCCATGCCATTTCGGAAATCGTTAGGGAATTCAACATTCCCAGATCCACTGTGTCAAGAGTGTGCCGAGAGTAGGAAATTTCAGGCATAACATCCCACCATGGACAGCGCAGTGGTCGACCGCCTGCACTTAACGACCGAGACCGGCGACGTCTGCAAAGAGTCGTAAATTCTAACAGACAAGCAACACTGCGTCAAATAACCTCAGAAATCAATGTGGCACGTACAAAGAACTGTTAGAACTGTGCGGAGAAATTTGGCTTTCTTGGGCTATTCCAGCAGAAGACCGACTCGAGTGCCTTTACTGACAGAACGACATCGCTTGCAGCGACTCTCGTGGGCACGTGATCATATCGGTTGGTCCCTAGATGAATGGAAAACCGTGGCCTGGTCCGATGAGTCACGATTTCAGTTGGTAAGAGCTGATGGTAGGGTTCGAGTGTGGCGCAGACCCCACGAAGCCATGGACCCAAACTGTCAGTAAGGCACTGTTCAAGCTGGTGGTGGCTCCGTAATGGTGTGGGCTGTTTTTTCATGGCATGGACTTGGTCCTCTGGCGCGACTGGACCGAACATTGACTGGAAATGCTTATGTTCAGCTACTTGGAGATCACTTGCAGCCATTCATGGACTTCATGTACCCAAACAACGATGGGATTTTTATGGATGACAATGCGCCACATCACCGGGCCACAACTGTTCGCGATTGGTTTGAAGAACATTCTGGACAATTCCAACGAATGATCTGGTCATCTAGATCGCCCGACATGAATCAAATCGAGCATTTATGGGACATCATCGAGAGGTCTGTTCGTGCCCAAACTCCTGCACTAGCAACGCTTTCACAATTACGGACGTCTATCGAGACAGCATGGCTCAATATTCCTGCAGAAGACTTCCAACGACTTGTTGAGTCCATGCCACGTCGAGTTGCTGCACTTCGCCGGGCGAAAGGAGGGCCGACACGATATTAAGAGGTATCCCATGACTTTTGTCACTTCAGTGTATATAATAATGTTTAATAAACTCTCCTGAACTTTTAAAGGTATTTTAAATATGTTAACAAAAAATAAAGTTTAAAAATATTCAAAATTATTGATTATTTTAATTAATTTGTTATCTAAACATTTATTGTTATACAAAGTATTTTAAAATTAGTTCTAAAGGAATTTAATGCTAGATTAAATTTCGAATAAATGTCTTCATTATGAACCTAAATGAACAATAATCGTAATGTGTACATCCTATCATGTTTGACTTCAGTATAATTATTTAAATCCCATTCTTATAAGAAATAAAAAAAATGTATTTATTTTTAAGCGATTGTTTAACGGTTCTTTTTAGTGTAATCATGTTTATATTTTTATTAGAAATATTAAACACAATCAAATGAAATAGATGAACGTAAAATTGCTACTTTTTAGCGTTTAAAATATTCAATCATCGGAAAAACATTTTAATTTATGAAAAAATTGTGATTAGTAGCTAATTAGGGAAAAGCAAGGCATATTTTGTGTAACGCAATTGTTTTACAATTTGTTTGAAAATTATACATAAAAAAAGAACACTTAATTCTAGGGTGGTAAAATAATTCTTATGAATTTAGTAGACAATTTTTATGATTATTAAAATAGATATTTACATAAAAAGGAATATTGAAATATTTTTTTTTCAAACACGAAATTGTATCATTTATTAATACATAAATATGATGCAACTTTTATAAGCAAAGGAATAAAAACTAAAAAAATATTTTAGGATGGTGCTTATATAGTATTTAGAGTCTCATTTGATTTGAACGATATTCTAACATTTATTTCAATTCGTGAACGATCAAATCTTACGTTTCCGCTTTAAAAAAAGTGAATATTTATATTTGCTTACAGTATTATACAAAGTATTTTAAAATTAGTTCTAAAGGAATTTAATGCTAGATTAAATTTCGAATAAATGTCTTCATTATGAACCTAAATGAACAATAATCGTAATGTGTACATCAATTATGTATGTTGCTGTGTATATTTTACTTGAATTGAGTACCATCTTCTAGAGAGCGCAATAAAATTTTTCTTTAAACTACAAAATAAAACAACGCACTGAAATATGCATGAATTACAAACAGCGCCGCCTGTCGATTTTGCATAACGCACTCACAACAAGCTATCAGAATTTCATAAGAAGTTCTTAGAGTGGTAAAGTAACCCCCTCCCCCTTCTCCATACTAAATCCGTAGCATAAAAATACGCATTCAATTGTAGAAGCTGCAACTTTTTAAAGAAGTCCATTTATTCCACGCGCACTCAAAAGCAACAAAGAGGGAAAGACTCTATTTTCCAGAACGGAGTTGTTTTTCCGGATCCTACTTCTTTCGGGAGAGAAAAAGGCAATGGGAAAAAGGCAACGCATAAGGGGAAAGGAAGGTTGCTTTTGTTGTTTTTTTCTTCTGGGTGGGGGGTTAAGGTAGAGAAGAAAATGCCAGACGGAGTTTTAGTTTCATCCCACCAAAATGCAAAAGGGCAGCATGTTCAAATTGCAAACAGATTCGGGAAGTTTGTATTCGAAATTGTTCTTATTTTATTTTATGTATTTATTTTTCCTGCTTTCTGGCTGGATAAAAAGTTCGGGTTTTCGTTTCGAGTGCGAAGAGGTGGATGTAAATAATGTTGAGAAAAGTTAAGGATTGGGCTCTCATGGCATTTTTTTCTTTGTTATACATTTTTATTAGGAAATATTTTACATTTTGATCTTTTTTTAAAATATTTCCCAAGTTCAAGTGGGTGTAAAAGAATGACTTTTATTGAAACGAATTTCGTCAGAAAAGTGGAATAATTCAATTTTTAGAATTGTATTTTTTTTTATACAAGCAGCAAAACACTAAATTTTTTTTTAAACGAATGAAGGATCCGGTGTTAAAACCTTTGTGCTTGTCAACTGCAGGAGTTTTGCTCCAATATCTGAAATGAAAGAAATGCACCCTGGTCTGTTTATGGTCATCTTAAATATTTAAGTGAATCTCTTCATTGAATCTGAAAAAGTAGGTATAGAAAACAGGTCTCATCATTTCTACTGTGGAAGTGCTCCTACCAAATTGTGGTTTCACTCAAGACCAAAGTTTATGCAACGAAATATTACTCTCATTGAAAAGAGGTTTGAAAAGTCTGTTTGAAAGTTTGAAAAGTGGAGAAACTCCCCTGCAGCCAATTTGATTATGGTAAAGTTATGGCTGAAAAACATCCACTTTCTCATTTTAAGTGATCCTTGTTGATTCTTTTGAGGGACGATGTATTTATTATTTTACATTTTTCTAAAGGATTAACACAAATGCAAGTTTAAATAAAAATTATACTTTGTACTAGTATATAATTACGAGATACAGAGGTTTGAATCTGAAATTATTTATTTCATGTGTATATGTCATATTAATTGACCGAACAGCGATAAAAAAAGATGGAATGTGTTGAAAGTCCATATATATTACTTTTTTTCGATGTTAACATAATCATGGAATCCTTTTGATGTCTATTTCTGAACAATCTACCCACTGACTATATT
Source organism: Caerostris darwini (assembly GCA_021605075.1). NCBI lineage: Eukaryota > Metazoa > Arthropoda > Arachnida > Araneae > Araneidae > Caerostris > Caerostris darwini. The sequence continues at coordinate 240,376 of BPLQ01003400.1, forward strand.
CCCATAAACAAAATATCATGGCTTTTTTTCAAAAATTGAAAGATTTTTCAATTTAATTCAACTGCAATTATTTCGGAAATAATAGATAGAAATTTTTTATTATTTCCGAAATAATTTCAATTTTACTAGAGATATGAATTCTTTTACTTCACTATCCATAAAAACAGTCGCAAAATAGTCACAGACCTCTATGGGTGCTCATTTTCCATAGTTTTTTTTCATTACTAAAACGCAGATGACTGAATAGGAATATTTTGAAACGAAAGTTCTAAAACGGAAGAAAAACAGTCCATTTCACTTAATTATGTATGTTGCATTTCCTTATTAATGCATGCAACTACATCAAAGAAGGATAAAATGAGTATCAGCCCTATTTTATCTGAATTTCATAGAAATTTTCAACAAAAGAAATAAAAGCATTGCGTTAAATATCATTATATGTGGATATAGATTACAAAAACTGAAATTCATAATATTTCCTTATCTAAAATGAATTGTCAACATTGATACTATTGTATAACAATGTACAGCAGGGTATTTTTAAAATATAATATTAACAAGAATTTTGCAACAACAATAAACACGATTTTCAACGAACCTTTTACATTCATTTTAAAGCATCTTTTCCAATGAATCTCCCGGTATACCCAGATTTCCAGCATAAATTCTTCACCAAAGTCCTTCCATCTTCCTAATTAAAAGTGCTCGGATTATTGGTAAAGCGGCTGGAATTTAGCCAAAGACCAAGAGCACTGTCTCACTCAGGAAAATTAAACTTGAAGGAAGCGTGAATAAATCAGATTTGAGGGTAATTAGACCCGCCAAGATTACCAGACTTAAAGAGGGCGCAATTCAGGGCTAATTTAGGGGTAATTGCGCATTGGAAGTATGTGATTTCCTTCCGGCTACCTTAAGATGGTGTTAGGGAAAGGATTCTTTTGTACAGAGAACACAATGTTGCCATTATTTATCTGAAATTCACATGAATCATGACGTGTTGTTATTTATGCTGAAATTATTACAGCAGTTGAATATCTGTGTGTAAATTGTTTAAATTCCAGCTGCAATTTAATAGCGATCATAAAAAAATAATAACTTATTTTAAAATCAAAACATGGTTACCGGATTCAACATCAAAAAAAGCTTCCAACTAGCCTCTGTGTATTTATCTGTCCATTAATCTGATATTTATGTTTTAAAACTTTATAATATGATTTCTATTACTTTTTATTGCTCAACAAATAATATATTTATGTTCAGAGGAAAAATATTCTTATGATAATAATAATTTTAATAATATTTTATTTCTGGAATTTTTTTTTATTTCATTTATTTATTTTTTGTGGAGAGATTTGAATTATTTATTCTTTTAGACCACTTTATAATAGTCAACACTATTTTGATGACTAAAGATTGTTTTTTAGGCTGGCATGAAGATCAATAATACATTCTAAAAGAACTTTTAGAGGAATTCCCGTTTGATCTATCTCAATTCATCTTATTCAAAGTAATGACAGTAACGAATGTTGAAAGCGGGATTTGTCTCTATTCTCCAGTAATTGACTCGTAATATCACTGGATCCTGAGTCAAGGCTGGTTATAATGGATTTATTAAAATTTCGCTTTCACATTCATATTTGTGAAATGAATTCCATTAAAAAAATTTTTTTTTGAAAGAAAAAGGCAATTATTTTAGCCTCACACTTTATCTCCAAATATTGGCATGAACAAGTAATGTAATACCCTCATCAAGAGCGGACGGAAAAAAACATAGTAGTGAAATCTGGTTTAGAAAAAGAAGTGAAATAACAAGTAATATAAAAAAAAAAAAAAAATTTATAAGTCAATTCCTATTTTTTTTCACTATATTGCAGAAAGTCCTTTATAAATAATTTTCATTCATTTTTTTAAGTTTATCTGGCGCCATCTATTGGTAGATATATGCAACTTAAATCTAAAAAAAACTAAAATTAATTAATTAAATTTAATTATTGAATTAAAATGTGAAAAAAACCATATTAACATCAAGTGCCATGCACTACAAATTAAAAAAAATGTATTTGAACTTGAGTGGATGAATAAAAAGTATTTTATTAACGATTGGAAATTTGAACAAGATATATATAGGGAGAGTGGGAGCTAATAGAAGGAATTGAAAAAGAAGCGTATTGTTAGGGAGGGACATAATATGAATAGATAATTCGATATTTGTTCAAGTTACAACCTACCACAAGTTAAGAACCTATGATCTAGCATGATAGAAGGCCACTTGAAGGCTGTTTAGAGAAATAAAAGCTGCTAATATTTACAGATGGAATGCATAATAATTTTTTCATTTCAGAAGAGTGTTGCATATCACAGAACTTCGGGACACATAACTGGCTAGATCCACCACAAAATCTTGAATATTGTTCTAGTCTTCATGGCGATAGGTATTTGTAGATTAAATGGGAAGTAACTTAGTGGATATTTCTCAAGGATAGAGATGCGGTAGTACATTTCTGTTGTTGAAAATAAGAAAATATGTCGTAGAAGAAAAAGCGAAATTAGGATAAGAAATGAGATAGCTGACGTAATGTTTTGAACTTAAGGATCGTTTGATACATTTCAAATTTCAATAATTGAGAAGTACTGCGTTATGAAGCACTTTCAACAGGAAGATACATAAAGAAATCGAAGAATTCATCAATTATGGATTTAAGAAAAAAAAGGTAAGAAAACATTGATACTCAATACTCAAATAGAACAATCGTAAATCATAATTTAAAATCTTATTAGTATTAATATTCAGTTTGAGTTTACATGTGAAAAAGATAAGAGAGACAGTTTGACATTATTGAGGCATTTTGGTAGTGTTAGCCTTCATATACCTCTATCTTGATGGTTCTTTTGGAGGTAAATGTGAAAAAGATAATTGTTGAGGAAATCCTATAATGGTGAGCAAGATATTTTCCATAAATAATAGTGATATTTGAAGTCTTATTCGTATATTTGCTGATAAACGATTAATTATATTAAAATACTTGAGAATTTTCTGGATAAACAAAATAGTTTTAAACTGAGATAAATTAAAAAAAATATCAGGTTTTTCTTATCCATAGCGTTGTCCAAATTCAGAGGTATAATAAATCATTTCATGGATCAAATAAACTTAAATTTATAAATATCATTAACTATTCTGTTGCAACAAAGACGCACTTCACATTTTTAAGAGAAACCCAGCAAGGGAAAAAAAAAAAAAAAAAAAAAAAAACCCAAATTTGCTAATGCAGACTATCTTTCATTCTGATAAAAAAATTCCAGAAAACGAACTTGTGGTGTGAAGAATTTTTTTGTTAAAACAAATATCGGATTACTATTATTTCTTATCAGAAAAAAAAGACAGGAAAATTAAATATAAGTGTTGTTTATTTAGAAGTCAAAATAAGCAGTGTTAGCTGTTGAAAAAGATGAGTTAAGAAAGAGATTATTATCCTCAGATAACTTTTTTTCCATACTGACGGTGGAAAACATTTTATGTATCAGTTAAATTTAATTATAAAGTTACGGTTTAAAATAGCTCTATTGAAAGACTACTATTAAAAGGTATTTTTCTCACGAAAGAGATTAATGGAGGTTGGGTTTGCAGAACTTTTTAAAAAGACTTCTGAATTTGACTTATGACGTAGATGGGAAATTTCAATTTTTGAAGTTTATTTTAACTTCTTTTTGCATATTCAATTAAAAATGTTCCTTTTATCAAACAGCTGTTTTTTATATAATGGAATGTTTGACGCCACTATGTTTAATTTCAGTTAAAAAAAAATTCAAAATGAAGAATTAAGTAAATAAAAGAAAGAAGATTTTTTAGAAAATCGATATTTATCCTCTTAAGAACTATTGCATCTTTGAAATATTGTTAAAGCCGAGAAAGATATAATCATATCGTTTATACATCTGATATCTATATATATTGTGCTTTAAACATGAAAGCATTTGATCTAAAAAACCTGCGATATTTTAATGAGCTTAATTTTTAAAAAAAACTTAATATTGTACTTAATATTTATATCGCAGTCAGAAAGTCGGAAAGAAATTGTACAGTTTTAAATTTTTTTTTATTTCCACACACCTCGTTGCATGAATATAAAATGGCATAAAAGTATTTGTAATACATAATTTAATTTTGTTATTGTTTTTCTCATCACATATGATATTGTTAAAAGATGTATAAACATTAGAAGTCCAAGAAATTTAAATTATGAGAATTATAAAAATAATATAAGAATAAACCCACATACTGAACTATAGATTCAAAAGGGATTAGTTGCAGTTAAATATATTTTACATAATCTAAAAATATTTTTTATTATTGCATTATAAATTAAATAAACAAAAAATATTTAAATTAAAAAATTACATTAATTGAAAACATAGGTTAATGTTTATTGAAAGCTAGATTCCTTTAGTTTTGAATCTTGTATTTCTGCCATTGACTATTATGCTATTGATTTATTATTTTCATATATACTACAATTAATTTTGATGCAAACAAAGAGATCATTTAAGGATTCTAAACATAAGAAAAAGCACTGAGCATTACAAATTTTTTACGGACTTTTTACATCTCTAAATAACATCAAGCGGAACAACACCTCTTACTGTAAGAAAAGCATTAATCACAATCCCAGCATCTCACAATACATTTACTGGGCATTATTCTGTGCATTATCATCTCCTGATACATTATCGCGACACTAAAACAGGCCAGCTTCTACAAAGATATAAAACTTAATTGCCCTGCTTTGGAAGAGGCAGCAGGGCACGTAGGGTATTAATTTTGCAAGATCAAAGCAGGCTCCATGCTCTGGGTGGCATCCAAAAGCTAATAATGGATCCGTCCGAAATGGAATTGTCCGCCCCCCCCAGCCATTTCCCCGTAATCTCATTGTGGGTGGTGGCAATGACATTAATTCCCGCTCGAGATGTGTCCTGTTCTAGAAACCTTCCACTAAAAAGTTCTTTATGTTCGAGTGTAAGTCCACTCGGATTAGACGTCCCTGTTATGAGAGCAGAAGAAGGCTGTTATTAAATAAGTCTGGAGATATGATCATTGTTTAGAGATTTCTTTTCGCTTTGGCTGGTTCGTTTGTGCAAGAAATCTGCAGATAGGCTTTGATTTTGCTTTTGCTTTTTGGCTTGAAGGATCAGAAGATAGTGGTGGAAGCAGAACAAAAGTAATAAATTGGAGGAGACATAAGGAAGTCACGTTCTAGGCGCTTTGTTGATAGCTTTGTGAATAATAATCCGAGATTGGGAACAGTGCTTCCAATAAGCCACAATAACATGGAATTCATTCTTGCAGTTTCTAAAATATCTGTTACCATCAGACAGTTTCTCCAATGGGAAGAAATGTCCGATTCGTAAGCTAATCTGCAGGAGATCTCTAGCTCGAATACAGAAATCATTGTCACCAGAAAATGAGGAGAATTTTAGGTGATTATAAAAGCATAAATATGCGTTTCATTTCAACAGTTAGGCTACTTGGTAGGAGTTTACCAGTTTTTCTCCCAATCTTCAATGTTTCGATGTCTTTCTACCATTGCCCGTTGGTGAACCGTTTGTGCCATTCACAAAGGAAAGAAAAGACCCACCATTTTGGCAAGTTGTTACTACATGGGAATTCAATTGAAATCTAAATAAAAAAACTAATGTAATTATATAAAGGTTTGATATCTTATTGTGTTCCCCGGACCACAGCGTACTAATATGTCTCTGGCAATTATGATGCACAGTTGGGGTATTAATAACAGAATAGTTAGATCTGTATTTAGGTTGACTGGCACTAAATGGTAGAAGAAATGAGGCCTCTTTTGATTTCCAGTGATTGGATCAGAAGTTAAAGGGTCCTCACATAGTGTTCAAGGAAACTATGGACAAATCTGAGTTTTAGTAGAGCTACTGTTTCGATTCTGTCAATAAACTTCGTATAGCAGAATGGCTAAATTGGGCATTCTTCATTAATAGGAATCGCCACACCGGGGGAGAACCTTCAATGTGCTAGTAATGGCCATAATTTGGCGTTTAGAACTTCGTCATTGAAAACTGAGTCGTGATTTAATTCCTTTTATGAAAAACTCAGGGTCCCACTAAGGGTTCAATATGGTCTTGGTTCAGGGGATCCATTACTTGGATCCGTCAGTAGAACTTGTTTTTTAGCATAGCTTAATTATTTTATTTTATGTATTTAATATGTTCTGAGAAGAGACATTGCGATGAAAAAGGTGAAGAACCCCTGTTCTAATGAGTAGTTGAAATTATTCACTATCTAGAAAGCTGTCGAATTGCGACAAATAAAGTAACAGATAAATAAAAAGACCTTTTTTTTACGGGACAATAATCTGTATAAAATATTCTAATTAATACAATGTTTATGAGAAAAAAAAATTATTATATGAACAGACTTAATGCATTTTTATTTTTTATTTTAGATATTCATTTCTCTTTATTTTCTACGAACGTTTAAAAAAAGTATTTAAGAAAAGAATGAAATTTTTTTCTAGTACATATCTGTATATCTTATTCTTTCATTTCAACTTCAACATTTTTTTTAAAAGTCAAATAGTAAACGAAGTTTAACAAAATATGTTTGGCAAGAGAGTTTTTTTTTGGATGTTTATGCAAAATTAAACCGAAAACAAATGATAAAAACATATAAGAATTAAATGTTTTTATAAATTTTAGAACGATACTGTTTTCAAAAAGCAAAAAATTATGCATTGCGTGTCTTCATCTCTTTGTAAAAAAACGACCAAAATGTAACAGCCAGTAAGTCATTAAATTCTAGAAGTGATTTCTAATCTTTTAATAACACATTTATAAGCAGCTTATGAAGTAAAGATGACAGCAAATAATGACTGTTTTTGATAAACAGATTTTTTTAAAAATATATCTTAAGATAAAATAAAATTCACTAGCATCAGATTAAAAAGAAATTTTTTTTTTTAAATAAATACTCAAATAAGTCTTATTGCCAAATCAATATCTGTCGGATTTACGCTAAATTGTTTCAAAGAATAATACTTATGGCTACGTTAAAATTAAATTTTTTTTATCTTTGTATATGAGATAAATAGAGTAGAAAAAAAAGATTTATTACAATGTAATTCTTTATATGTTTTAAAGATTAATGTGAGTTGCGTGCTTATAGCAGAAAGCAGTTCTGAAGGTTCTTATGCAAGTCTAAAATACTTTATATGCAAGTTAAACATATATATTTATAAATAAATAAATAAAACTTTCAGGAAAACTGAATTCAACAAAGAAAAATAAATATAAGTTCTTGAGTGTAAACTAGGCTGCAAAATATGACCTCAGTTCGTTTCGCTTCATCATTTAAATTTTTTTTATCTGAAAAAAGAAATTGTTTGGTGTTCCTTTCGAATCTTTTTTTTTTATTTTGGAAGCCTTGTTGATTTAGTTATACGAAGATCTTTGTAGAGACCTAACCGAAATAATAAATAAATAAACAAACAAAAAAATTTCATCTAAGAAAAGAATATTTCTTCGTGATCAGATACAATAAAAAAATGGCTAAGCCAAACCCAAAACATGAAAGATATAATAAAGGAAGAACATGAAAAAAAAAAAAAAATTTTTTTTTTCTCCCAGTTTCTTAAATGAGAGTGGGTTCAAAAAAAAAAAAAAAAAAAAAAAAAATAGGGTGTAATGATCGATAAAAATATATCCTCCAACCCCTACCAATGTTAATAATCAAATCATGGTAATAATAATAAATAAATAAAACAACGACAAAACAAAAATGAAATCTTACCCCTATACAACACCTCAGCAACAAATTAAAAAATATTTTATCAATACTAAGACAGAAAATGAAAGAAAAAAAAAGGGATGCATGGTTTTTATCCAAATTTTCTTTAAAGTTTTTTTTTTTTATGGATTGTGGTCAGGTGTGAAATCTAATCAAAGAATAATACCATATATTTATAAAAACAGCCCACACAAAAGACTTCAACACCCCTTCCTTTGTCTTGTCCCCCCCAACAATTCTTCATTTTATTAAAATTCCATCCCCTCCCTTTCAAAATCCCCCCCTCCCCTTCGGTTCAAAACGGTAGCTAAACTAATTATTTCTTAGAGGGAAATAGGGTTGGTAGTGAATTGGGCGGGAAATAGGAAGACTTAATAAGTCGGTTACGAGAAATTAATTACGTTCCTAGTGGGAAGGGATGGGGGGTGGTTCAGAGGAGTGGTATGCGGATGCTGAAGTTTTACCTATGGATGAGAAGGGAAGAGAATGATGATGATGATGATGATGATGGGGATCTTCGCCAGCATGATGGATGATTTCGATCAACCAGGTGACTGATTGGTTGATCGGGTATTCATTTATTATGTGGCGTGGTATAGGGCGCATGTGGGGTATTGTGGCTGTCTCACTGGAGGCATATAGGGATCGTCTTCGCATTCTGTGTGGATGAGGCTCGGTTTTGTCATGGCAGAGGAATGCGGGATGGACTTGATGGTAATGGATAAATTGACCTCAGGCAGGAAGTATGTGGGTTTTTTTCGGAAGAACTAGGAGTAAATCCATGAAAATGGCATTGATAATAATTATATATATTTGTTAGACCTTTTGCCTTCTTATTCGTTTCAAAACAAATCATAAAACTTATAATATTTATAAAAAATATTGTCTCTTAAACTGTTGGCATATGAACATAATAGAAATTAACACAAATTAGTTAATGAATGATTGTTATTAAACCATTTTGCATCAGAAGAAATAATTAACAATAGCATTCAGAAAGGAAATTTGACATACACATATTACAAAGGATTCTATATGAAATAGTTATTTTAATACTACAATTTTACGTTAAATTTTAATAATTCATTTTCATCGATAGATTCATATTTTGTTTAATTTTTCATTTCAAATTTTTTTTATGATTTACTTGCAACGCGCACACTTAATTTCTTAGAAAAATTATGGCAAAAAATTATTTCTATACTATACACTTGTGATATGTTTTCATAAGTTCACCTGAACTCATAAATATTGTATGATAGCTAAACAAGAAGAATACGTTTGCATGTTTCATGCAATGTCATCTAGTTCCTCCAGCTAACAATTTTATTCTAAAGTCAATTACATCATTGTCTCCGAATTTACAGTTATTTATAAGGGAACAATAATTTCAACTGATTTTACTGTGAATTGGCCTAACTTAAGGAACAATAGTAATTGCCGGGTGGCTCAGGCCTAGCAGGCCCGGAATCTGCCGGCGTTATACATTGCAGCCACTCTTAGTAAAGAGAAGACTCCATTGCGATAGAAACAACATGCATTAAACTTCTCGCATTGACAATCAGGATGCATGGTTGGAGTTTTCTAAGCTTTCACGCATATAACACACAAATGTCGTACGGAAAAGAAATGTAATACCCTTTCTACATTGTCTGTCCGTGGGCTGTTAGTAATTTACATAAGACCGAAGTACAATGTTAAGTTAGTAGTTAGTTACCAAGTTAATGTACAATAAAAAAAATTCAAGAATTCTATTTATGTTCAGTTTCTTCAGTCAAGATTTATACAAGAAAAGAAATTAATTTAAAAGAAACATTTTAAAACTATATAAAAACTGTGTATGTATTACTTAAATTTTTGAATGTAGACTTTACACTTAAATCACATTTGCTAAATCCATTTACTGATTTTGTGTGATACAAATTAGTTACCCTTTAAATTATATTTCTATTTAAGTCAAAATCAAATGATTGAAAATACACTATTTTTAAAGAAATTGGATAAGCACATAAAAATTTTATACAAGGCCTCATCAATTTCTAGGTAAAGTTCTAACCAATTCTTCGCACTTATAAATTTATGCCGGTTTTTTTTGAAGGAATAAATAAATAAACAAAAAACTTTTTCAAAAAAGTGTGTTAAACGGTGACCCTAACTGATCCTTCAAAAACTTGTGAAATTTTTTTTTTGAAGGTCTCGCACAAAAGAATGAAAGCAGAAAAAAAAAGTTCGAATGCTGACCGCGTTCATTGACCAATCCCTTCAAAGAACTTCGAATTTCTTCACACACACTTAAAATTCTTTTTTTTTTTTTTTTTTTATTTTTATATTTACTCCATCTAGCTTTGCTTTATTCGTCTGCAGAAAATTTTGCATGAAAAGAAGTGAAGTAAGGGAAATAAAAAAAAAATGGCCTGTTCCGAAGGAAGGAAAATTCCGCCAATTCAATAATCGGTGCTTTTCGTCGGTAGCTAGATCAGAACCGAATTCGCAAAAAGCATCTGGTAGGTATTCCGTCTTTTTTTATTACTTTATTTATTTTGTTTGTTTGTCGATTTATATATATATATATATATATATATATATTTCATTTCTTTCTCTCTCTCTCTCTTACAATGGGACAGTGGATGTCGTGTAGCGCTGGGGAACCCTGGGATGGTGAAAGAGTTCTCGAATGTAAGGAACTCGGCCCGAAATGATATTGCCACCGGAAATATAGTTGGGGGCTATTTCGGAGGAAATTTAGGCTTCTTTATTCAATATACCAGCGTCTCATCCACCGCTTAGTTATCGAAAAATAAAATTTTCTCAAATATTTAAGAAACCGAGAAGAGGGTTTTTAACCGCTTTAAGAATCCTGGCTTTTTGTGGAATAGAAACTAATAAATAAATAAATAAACATTAAAAATGTTTTTTTGATTGCAATATGTATTGAAAGAATTTTACTTTTAAATAATAATTATTTCGTAAATTATTATTACTGTTATTCTATTAATTTAATTAATACTAGAATTTCATGGGGCATATGTTTTTTTTTTTTTTTTAATCACAAAGCAGCAGAACCATGCACTAAATTTAGTACAGTAAAAAAAAAAAAAAAAAAATTATATATTAAGTGCATGTTACATTATAAAGATTTTATTTTTATAAAAATATACAGGGTGATTATAATTAAAGTCCCACTTTCAAAATGCTGTAAAAATGTAACCACTCGTCACAATGCGTTTAAATGTGAACTGACGTTACTCGAAGAAGGAGGAAACGGTATGGCATCAAATAAAATGTTCCACCTAATTTTCCTATCCAATTTGGTAATTTCGTTTCAAAATATCACCGGCAACAGAATTCCCTTTCTTTGTACCGCTTACAGCCCCATCTATTAATACACATTGGAACTTTTTTGATGCTGATCCCCTTTCTTCAATAATCTTTTGAACTCATTGTGATGAGTGATTCTTTTTTTACAATATTTTGAAAGGGGGATTTTAATTAAAATCATCCTGTATTAGAGAATTTTTAAACTTCTTTATAATATATTTAAGAGCAGAAGGGGCTATGTTAATATCCTAATTAAAAAACGATCAGTTTGTTTACTAATAATAGAACAGTTCATTATTTCAAAATTTTATTGAAAACAGGATATTAATCATCAAAGACAATAATACACCACATACAGCTAAAAACCTATATACAACGTAAAAAATTTCCCCCGAAACTTTTGAACATGTAGAGAAAATTTTTAATATGTCATGATGTTTTTTATATGATAGATGATGTTTACGTAGAGTTTCGTTAAATAAAATATCAGTATAAGTATTTACTAAAAAAATTGTGTCAATTCTTTCAGTTTAAATTGCTGGAGAAATTGATTCGTTGATATCATTGACACTCTTATGGTCAGTTTTCCTCTCAGATATATCACAAATTTTTTTCTGGTTTGTCGCTCTATGGTTTTTTTCTGCACACTGTGTAATAAAACTGTGACCTACGTATTCCGTACCACTCAAAAACACCCATGCCCCCACTAAGATTCGTACCTGAAGCCTATGGCACCAATGGCCAGATCATAGCCATCAGGCCGTTACAGATATGCTAAAAAAATGTCTTTCATGTAATTTTGCCAACATGCCATCTCGAAAATGCAACATCCATTTGTTTAAATTGAGTGCATTATATTTCGCTGTAATTTTTATTTTGCTTGTTAAATTTCACCTTTAAATATTTATATATAAATTTAAAAATACAATATAAATCAAATGATTGCTAAAAATTGACTAATATGTCTCTAAAATAACACTATTCTACCTCGGACCGAGATAAGAGGATCCGCTTTCCGGAACATATAAAATATTTAATTTTTCATAATTTCAGTTTGCATTTAACAATGTGTTGAAATAAAAAAAAAAATTAAGAAAAAGGTTTATGTTTTGAACACAAAATTGGTATTTTAATTTCTTCAGAAAAAAAGAATTATAAGACAGAAAGACATCTCCCATGTGATAAAAATTTTATTTAGGGATACATATTTTTCATTATTGTGAAAGACTTAACCATTTGTTGTTAAAGTTAATCGATAAAAAAAAGAGAATGTTCTTATCGATTTTATTATAAATGCAACATAGATTAAGTATAATGGTTAAAATATATAATAATACACACTGAAGTGACAAAAGTCATGGGATACCTCTTAATATCGTGTCGGCCCTCTTTTCGCCCGGCGAAGTGCAGCAACTCGACGTGGCATGGACTCAACAAGTCGTTGGAAGTCTTCTGCAGGAATATTGAGCCATGCTGTCCCGATAGACGTCCATAATTGTGAAAGCGTTGATGGTGCAGGATTTTGGGCACGAACAGACCTCTCGATGATATCCCATAAATGCTCGATGGGATTCATGTCGGGCGATCTTGGTGGCCAGATCATTCGTTGGAATTGTCCAGAATGTTCTTCAAACCAATCGCGAACAGTTGTGGCCCGGTGACATGGCGCATTGTCATCCATAAAAATCCCATCGTTGTTTCGGTACATGAAGTCCATGAATGGCTGCAAGTGATCTCCAAGTAGCTGAACATAAGCATTTCCAGTCAATGTTCGGTCCAGTCGCGCCAGAGGACCAAGTCCATGACATGAAAAAACAGCCCACACCATTACGGAGCCACCACCAGCTTGAACAGTGCCTTGCTGTCAGTTTGGGTCCATGGCTTCATGGGGTCTGCGCCACACTTGAACACTACCATCAGCTCTTACCAACTGAAATCGTGACTCATCGGACCAGGCCACGGTTTTCCATTCATCTAGGGACCAACCGATATGCTCACGTGCCCACGAGAGTTGCTGCAAGCGATGTCGTTCTGTCAGTAAAGGCACTCGAGTCGGTCTTCTGCTGGAATAGCCCAAGAAAGCCAAATTTCTCCGCACAGTTCTAACAGACAAGTCCCTTGTACGTCCCACAATGATTTCTGCGGTTATTTGACGCAGTGTTGCTTGTCTGTTAGAATTTACGACTCTTTGCAGACGTCGCCGGTCTCGGTCGTTAAGTGCAGGCGGTCGACCACTGCGCTGTCCATGGTGGGATGTTATGCCTGAAATTTCATACTCTCGGCGCACTCTTGACACAGTGGATCTGGGAATGTTGAATTCCCTAACGATTTCCGAAATGGCATGACCCATGCGTCTAGCTCCAACTAACATTCCGCGTTCAAAGTCTGTTAATTCCCGTCGTGCGGTCATCATCACGTGAAAACCTCTTCACATGAATAACTTGAACAGAAATGAAAGCTCTGCGAAAGCCCTGCGCATTTATACCTGTTCTACGCGATGCTACTGCCATCTGAAAATTTGCATATTGCTATCCCATGACTTTTGTCCCTTCAGTGTAAATAGAATACCCTTTTTTTTTACCTAAACATTTTTAGAAAAGATAATAAATTTCTAATCTCGGAAAATATGTTGGTATAAAAATAAATCAGTTTCCATGGTAACTAAAGCAAAGCAAAAATTTATCAAAGACGATGATAACCCTTTTTGACTTGCCCTCGAGGTTAAAGATTCTTTCTAGTATCTTTCGTAATTCAATTTAGAAATTAGCGATCTTAAAAAAAAAGTAATGCATTGGCTTGAAAACGGCAAAAGTCATTTTTTTTCTCTGGCTCTTTTAACTGTGGATCAAAAGTTCTTCCCCAAAAAGCCATCCGAGACTTTGAGCAGACGGAACCAGTCTCTCCAAAGACAACAACTTCTCAAGTTAATTCGTGCCCGGAAGATTCGCAAGCATACGGTTCAAAATGAATAACGCAGTTTTTGGAAAAGAAATCACCAATTTAATATATGACACACAAAGTTGTTCGTTCCTCTGAAATCCCTTTCCTTCAGGACAAATTAATACCGAGCAGCCACACATTTTGAAAAATTCATGAAAAATATATAAATTGGACTCGCGGGCATTGGAGCAGGAATAAATTCGTCGCGTGGTGGTGGCAACGACAACTAACAAAAAGAATAAAAGAAAAAAAAATGAACTTTTCTGTGAAAAATAAAATATTGGATAGAGACTGACTGACATTTTCGGGAAGAAATCCTGTAGAAAGTCCATGCGGTTATCATAGGGACCAAAGGGAAGCTGTTATCGAAGATTACTGGCCTGGAAACAACACAGGACAGACGAATAAAAAAAAAAGAAATAAGAGAGAGATACTACTAAGGGGTGTAGAGAGATAGATAAAAATAAATAAAATATTACACACAATCACACTGTAGTATAATACATATAAAAAGGACAGAAAAATCGGGTGCATCACCTTTAGCCCCATCCATCACTTCATACGAAAGGGGGGCAGTTGAATGATAACGGAGGAGTGACGAAAAAAAAAGTTTTTTAAGGGGGTTTAGCAAAGGATGAGTTCCTTGGATGCGGGAAGTTGCCAAAGAGCTGGTTCTGGTATTTAATAGTAAAAGTATAAGGACAATAAAGGGGTACCTTTTATTTGGGAGGAATGGAAGGATATAGTATATCCATGATGTGCATGTGTTCTTTTTTAATATGCAATCAAAACGTGTCACTTTAAAATGCATCCACTCGAAAGACAAACTGATAATGAGGTGGTGATGAAATGATAATTGGAACGATAAAGTTTAATTAGTGTTAAGTGTATCAGATTTTTTTTTTGCTTGTAGATTGACAAGATAGTGAGAAAAGATTAGATTTTGATGGGAGTTTTTCTATTAATAATTTTAATTAGCGTCCTGTTATTTATTTTAAAAAGCTTTTTATTGAAGGGCGATAGATTGTTCATAATTGTTGCAAGACATTTGAATGTCAGTAGTTATAAAAAGAAGAATGGTTAATTAATTAGTTGATAAAATAATCTTCTAAAACTGTTTTTAACATTTTAAGTTTAATGTAAATGATACGACCGAAAAATAGACCATTGTAACCTCTTTTCCCTTGCGATTAAAAATGTATATATGGAAACATATTTTCCATTATTGGGAAAGATTTAACCGTTTGTTGTTAAAGTTAATCGATAAAAAAAGATGATGTTTTTAACGATTTTTTAATAAAGGCAACATAGATTAAGTATAATCTCTATAATATATTGTAATATAAATAGAATATCACACTATTTTTTCCTTAAAGCATTTTTAGAAAAGATAATAAATTTCTAATCTCGGGAAATATGTTGGTATAAAAATAAATCAGTTTCCATGGTAACTAAAGGAAATCAAAAATTTATCAAAGACGACGATAACCCTTTTTGACTTGCCCATGAGGTAAAGATTTTTTCTAGTATCTTTTGTAATTCAATTTAGAAATTAACGATTTTAAAAAAAAAAAAAAGTAATGCATTGGCTTGAAAACGGCAAAACATATTTTTTTTTCTCTCGCTCTCTTAACTCTGGCTCAAAAGTTCATCTCCAAAAAGCCGTCCGAGACTTTTAGCAGACGGAACCGTTCTCTAAAAAGGCAACAACTTCCCGTGTGAATTCGTGCCCGGAAGACTCGCAAGCATACGGCGGTTCAAAATGAATAACGCAGTTTTTGAAAAAGAAATCACCAATCAATATATGACACGCAAGTTGTTCGTTCCAGAAATCCCTTTCCTTCAGGACAAATTAATACCGAGCAGCCACACATTTTGAAAACTTCATAAAAAATATATAAATTGGACTCGCGGGCATTGGAGCAGGAATAAATTCGTCGCGTTGGTGGTGGCAACGGCAACTACCAAAATAAAGGAAAATAAAAATAAAGGAAACAGGAAATTCTGTGAAAAATAAAATATTGGATAGAGACTGACATTTTCGGGGAAAAATCCAGTAAAAAGGCCATGCGGTTACCATAGGGACGAAAGGGAAGCTGTTATCGAAGATTACTGGACTGGAAGTAACACGGGACAGAAGAATAAAAAAAAAAAAAAAAAAAAAAAAAAATAAAAGAGAGGTACTACTAAGGGGATAGATAAAAATAAATAAAATATTACGCACACACACACAGTAGTATAATATATATAAAAAAGGACAGAAAAATCGGGTGCATCACCTTTAGTTCCATCCATCACTTCACACGAAAGGAGTGACGGAAAAAAAAAGGTTTTTTAAGGGGGTTTAGCGAAGGATGAGTTCCTTGGATGCGGGAAGATGTCAAAGAGCCGGTTCTGGTATTTAATAGTGAAAGTTTAAGGATGATAAGCGGGTGCCTTTTTTGGGGGGAATGGAAGGATATAGTATATCCATGCTGTGCATGCGTTCTTTTTAATATGCAATCAAAACGTGTCACTTTAAAATATGTCCACTTGAAAGACAAACTGATAATGGGGTGGTGATGAAATGATAATTAGAAAGATGAAGTTGAATTAGTGTCAAGTATATCAGAATTTTTTTGCTTGCCGACTGAACAGAATAGTGAGAAGAGATTAGATTTTGACAGGTGTTTTTCTATTAATAAATTTAATTATCTTCCTTTTATTTATTTTAAAAAGCTTTTTTTTGAAGGGTGATATATTGTTATTAACTGTTGCAAGAAACGAGAATGTCAGTAGTTAGAAAAAGGAAAATGGTTATAGTTGGGAAAATTCAATGCAATGTCAATTCAATGCAATTTTTTCAATGCAATGGCATTCAGCTTTTTACGCAAACAATTTTATATGAAAGCCACTTACATCATTTTCTCAGAATTTACAGTTATCCATAAGGGAACGATAGTTGAGGCTTTTTTATTCAATATAAGATGATACTGTAAATTGGCTTGACTCATGGAATGATAGTAACTTGTGCAGATTATGTGCAGGGAGGTTCAGACACTCAGGCCTGGAATCAACCGACATTATGCATTGCAACCATTTTCAGTAATGAGGAGACTCGAGGGCGATTGTAATCATGCTTTAAGCTTCTCGCATCGACAATCAGGATGAATACTTGAAGTTTTCTAGGTTTTCACCCATACAACACACAAATGTCTTACCGAAAAGCAATATAATGTCCTCTCTTTATTGCCTGTCAGTGGGCTGTTAGTATTATACGTAAGAGTCAAGGCACATTTATGTACAAAAAGAAATCCAAGAATCCTATTTATGCTCAGTTCTTTCAAAGATTTATACAAGAATAGAAAAAATAAAAGCCCATTTTAAAACTACATAAAAATTGTGTTTGTATGACGTAAATGTTTGAATGTAGACTTCACTCTTAAATTATATTTGTTAAAAATCGTTACTGATTTCGTGTGATATACATTGAGCAATCTGTAAATTATATTTGTTTAAGTCAAGATCAAATGATTAAAAATATGTTCAAAGAAATTGGAAGGACACATAAAAATTTTGGAGAAGGACTCATCAATTTCTAGGTAACCAATTCTTCTCACTTATAAATTTATGTCGTTTTTTGTTGAAGGAAAATAAATAAATAAGCAAAACTCTTTCATAAAAGTGTGTTAAACGGTGACCCTAACTGATCCTTCAAAAACGTGTGCAATTTTTTTTTGAAGTTCTCGCACAAAAGAATGAAAGCAAAAAAAAAAAGTTCGAATGCTGACGGCGTTCATTGACCAATACCCTTCAAAGAACTTCGAATTTCTTCACACACACTTAAAATTTTTTTTTTTTTTTTTTCATTTACTCCATCTAGCTTTGCTGTATTCGTCTGCAGAAAATTTTCCATGAAAAGAAGTGAAGTAATGGAACTAAAAAAAAAAAAAAAAGAAATGGCCTGTTCTCAAAAATCATCTGGTAGGTATTCCGTCTTTTTTTACTACTTTATTTATTTTGTTTGTTTGTCGATTTATATATATATATATATTTCATTTCTTTCTCTCTCTGTCTCTTACAATGGGACGGTGATTTTCCTTCTCTGAGCAGTGCTGACTTAAAAATATTTCTTATTTTTTATTTATTTTTTATTTTTTGCTCCTTCCTTCTCATGGACCGAAGAACTTCTTATTCGGCCCGAAATGGATGTCGTGTAGCGCCGGGGAAGCCTGGGATGGTGAAAGAGTTCTCGAATGTAAGGAACTCGGCCCGAAATGATATTGCCACCGGAAATATAGTTGGGGGCTATTTCGGAGGAAATTTAGGCTTCTTTATTCAATATACTAGCGACTCGTCCACCGAGGAGTTATCAAGAAATAAAATTTCCTCAAATATTTAGGAAACCGAGAACAGCGTTAAGGATTCTGACTTTTTGGTGGAATAGAAAAAATAATATAAAAAAAAACATTAAAAAGGTTTTCTTGATTGCAATATATTTAGAAAGAATATATATCAATTTACGAAATATATTATTTGAATATATATTTAATAAAGAATATATATTAATTCAATTGTAAATGATTTAATAATAATTTACAAAATAAATAATTATTAATCATTATTAATAGTAATTGTTATTAATTATTTTTGTTATAGTTTTGTTCAAATGCAGCTGCCAATACAGAGACAGATTAATCTTTATGCCATAAGCAAGGGCTGCACCGCTATCACTGATTTAGTACTACCCATGGGGCACGTAGCTTGAAGAGGCTAAACGCGAATAACACTACCTCCACAATGCTCTACGATCCTATTAGACCAAGACCTACAGTTTAAAGTGCATTCCGAACGACTACAAACATCCATGGCACCGACCGCCAAAGTACTAGCCACTTGGTCCTCAGGCCCCTTCTTTATTATAGTAATTTAATAAATACTAAAATTTTATAGGACATATCAAATTTATTTTACAAACAAATTTGTTTTATTCACAAAGTAACAGAACCATGCACAAAATTCAATCTAAAAAAAAAAAAAAAAAATAAATAAAAAAATGTATAATAAGTACATTACATTATGAAGATTTTATTTTTTTAAAAATATAAAAAAGAATTTTTAAATTTCTTTATAAAATATTTAAGAGTAGAAGGGACCATGTTAATATTCTAATTTAAAAACGATCAATTTGTCAACCTATTATAGACTTCATTATTCCAACATTTTAATGAAAACAGAATATTAATCATCGAATGATAATATTGCACCACAGACATATAACCTATATACAACGTAAAAAATTTCCCCGAAAACTTTTGAATATGCAGCAAAAATTTCAAATTTGTCATAAAGTTATTTTTTCATGATAGATGATGTTTTCGTGAGTTTCGTGTAAACACAATATCAACACAAGTACTGACCAAAAAAACTTATTTCAAATATTTCAGTTTAAATTGCCGTAGAAATTAATTTGTTCATATTAATGACATTATTATGGTCACTCTTGTTGTTAGATATGCTACGAAGAAATTTCTTTTATCAATTTTTATCAAAATTCTATCTCGAAAATGCAACATTCACTTGTTTAAATTAAGTGCATGATATTGATCTGCAATTTTTATTTTGTTTGTTTAATTTTACATGTAAATATTTCTCTTCATATATAAATTTATAAATATAAAGCTAAATCAAATGTTCACTAAAACTTGACAAATATGCTCCTGAAATGCACCACTCCGTACCCTGGGACCGAGATAGAAAGATCCACTTTATATAAATACATAAAATATTTGATATTTCATATTTGTGGTGAATATTGTGTTACAATAATAAGAAAATTGATAAAATGTTTCATTTTTAATTGAAAATGGCATTTTAATTTCTCTAGAAAAAAAATTATAAGAAAGAAAGAACTTTCCCTCGTGATTAAAATTTTATGTAGGGATACACATTTTCCTTTATTGTAAAAGATTTAACCGTTTGTTGTTAATGCTGAACGATAAAAAAAAAAAATGTTTTTATCGATTTTATAATAAACGCAACATAGATTAAGTATAATCGCTAAAACATATTGTAATATAAATAGAATACCACACTATTTTTTCTTTAAAACATTCTTAGAAAAGATAATAAACTTCTAATCTCGAAAAATATGTTGGTATAAAAATAAATCAGTTTCCATGGTAACTAAAGCAAAGCAAAAATTTATCAAAGACGATGATAACCCTTTTTGACTTGCCCTCGAGGTAAAGATTCTTTCTAATATCTTTTGTAATTCAATTTAGAAATTAGCGATCTTAAAAAAAAAGAAATGTATTGGCTTGAAAACGGCAAAAGCCATTTTTTTTATCTCTGGCTCTTTTAACTGTGACTCAAAAGTTCTTCTCCAAAAAGACTTCCGAGACTTTCAGCAGACGGAACCGTCTCTCCAAAGACAACAACTTCTCGAGTCAATTCGTGCCCGGAAGACTCGCAAGCATACGGCGGTTCTAAAATGAATATATGACACACAAAGTTGTCCGTTCCAGAAATCCCCTTTCCTTCAGGACAAATTAATACTGAGCAGCCACACATTTTGAAAACTTGATGAAAAATATATCAATTGGACTCGCGGGCATTGGAGCAGGAATAAATTCGCCACGTGGTGGTGGCAACGACAACTACAAAAAGAAAAAAAGAAGAAGAAAAAAAAAAATGAAATTCCGTGACAAAAAAAATATTTGATAGACTGACATTTTTGTGAGAAATCCTGTAAAACGTCTATGCGGTTACCATAGGGACCAAAAGGAAGCTGTTATCGAAGATTACTGGCCTGGAAATAACACAGGACAGACGAATAAAAAAAAAGAAATAAGAGAGAGATATTACTAAGGGGTGTAGAGAGATAGATAAAAATAAATAAAATATTACTCACAATCAAACTGTAGTATAATATATATAAAAATAACAGAAAAATCGGGTGCATCACCTTTAGCCCCATCCATCACTTCATACGAAAGGGGAAGAGGGAGGCAGTTGAATGATAACGGAGGAGTGACGAAAAAAAAAGTTTTTTAAGGGGGTTTAGCAAAGGATGAGTTCCTTGGATGCGGGAAGATGTCGAAGAGCAGGTTCTGGTATTTAATAGTAAAAGTTTAAGGACAATAAAGCGGTACCTTTTTTTTTGGGAGGAATGGAAGGATATAGTATATCCATGATGTGCATGTGTTCTTTTTTAATATGCAATCAAAACGTGTCACTTTAAAATGCATCCACTCGAAAGACAAACTGATAATGAGGTGGTGATGAAATGATAACTAGAATGATGAAGTTGAATTAGTGTTAAGTGTATCAGATTTTTTTTTTGCTTGTAGACTGACAGGATAGTGAGAAGAGATTAGATTTTGATGGGAGTTTTTTTCTATTAATAATTTTAATTAGCGTCCAGTTGTTTATTTTAAAAAGCTTTTTATTGCAGGATGATACATTGTTCCTAATTGTTGCAAGAAATTTGAATGTCAGTAGTTAGAAAATAAAGAATAGTTAATTAATATTGGATAAAATAGTCTCCTAAAACTATTTTTATCATTTTAAATTTAATGTAAATAATGACCATTGTAACCTCCTTTCATTTGCGATTAAAACTTTATGTAAGGAAACACATTTTCTATTATTGTGAAAGATTTAACCGTTTGTTGTTAAAGTTAATCGATAAAAAAAGAGGATGTTTTTATCGATTTTATAATAAACGCAAAATAGATTAAGTATAATCGACAAAATCTATCGTAATATAAATAGAATACCACACATTTTTTTCCTTAAAGCATTTTCAGAAAAGATAATAATAAATTTCTAATCCAGGAAAATATGTTGGTACAAAAATAAATCAGTTTCCATGGTAACTAAAGCAAAGCAAAAATTTATCAAAGACTATGATAACCCTTTTTGACTTGCCCTCGAGTAAAGATTCTTTCTAATATCTTTTGTAATTCAATTTAGAAATTAGCGATCTTAAAAAAAAAAGTAATGCATTAGCTTGAAAACGGCAAAAGCCAATTTTTTTTATCCTCTTTTTAACTCTGTGTTCCTCAAAAGTTCTTCTCCAAAAAGCCATCCGAGACTTTTAGCAGACGGAACCGTCTCTCC
Organism: Caerostris darwini; assembly: GCA_021605075.1. NCBI lineage: Eukaryota > Metazoa > Arthropoda > Arachnida > Araneae > Araneidae > Caerostris > Caerostris darwini. Next base: position 262,547 of record BPLQ01003400.1, read on the forward strand.
AAAGACAACAACTTCTCGAGTCAATTCGTGCCCGGAAGACTCGCAAGCATACGGCGGTTCAAAATGAATAACGCAGTTTTTGGAAAAGAAATCACCAATTTAATATATGACACACAAAGTTGTTCGTTCCTCTGAAATCCCTTTCCTTCAGGACAAATTAATACCGAGCAGCCACACATTTTGAAAAATTCATGAAAAATATATAAATTGGACTCGCGGGTATTGGAGCAGGAATAAATTCGTCGCGTGGTGGTGGCAACGACAACTAACAAAAAGAATAAAAGAAAAAAAAAAATGAACTTTTCTGGAAAAATAAAATATTGGATAGAGACTGACATTTTCGGGGAGAAATCCTGTAAAAAGTCCATGCGGTTACCATAGGGACAAAGGGAAGCTGTTTTCGAAGATTACTGGCCTGGAAGTAACACAGGATAGAAGAATAAAAAAAAAAATAAGAGAGAGATACTACTAAGGGGTGTAGAGAGATAGATAAAAATAAATAAAATATTACACACACGCGCACTGTATAATATATCTATAAAAAAGGACAGAAAAATCGGGTGCATCACATTTAGCCCCATCCATCACTTTACACGAAAGGTAACGAAGGAGTGACGAAAAAAAAAAGTTTTTTTAAGGGGCTTTAGCAAAGGATGAGTTCCTTGGATGTGGGAAGATGTCAAAGTGCTGGTTCTGGTATTTAATAGTGAAAGTACAATAAAGGGTGACGATAAAGGAGTACCTTTTGTTTAGAGGAATGGAAGAATATAGCCATGTTGTGTATGTGTTCTTTTTAATATGCAATCAAAACGTGTCAGTTTAATGTGTATCCACTTGAAAGACAAACTGATAATGAGGTGGTGGTGAAATGATAATTAGAAAGATAAAGTTGAATTAGTGTTAAGTGTATCAGATTTTTTTTTGCTTGTCGACTGACAGGATTGTGAGAAGATATTAGATTTTGGCGGTTGCTTTTCTATTAATAATTTTAATTATCTTCGTGTTATTTTAGTTTAAAAACCTTTTCTTTGAAGGAGGATATATTGTTATTAACTGTTGCAAGAAATTAGAATGCCAGTAGTTAGAAAAAGGAAAATGGTTAATTAATAGTTGGAAAAAATAATCGTTTAAAACTATTATTATAATTTAGGACTAAATGTACTAGAAGAACATACCTGGTTTTTTTTAATTTTTAAATGCAATGTCATTCAGCTGTTTTCGCAAACAATTTTATATAAAAGCCAATTACAACACTTTTTCAGAATTTACAATTATCCATAAGGGAACGATAATTTAGGCTCCGTTATTCAATATAAGATGATACTGCAAATTGGCTTCACTCATGGAATAATAGTAACTTGTGCAGATTATGTGCAGGAAGGTTCAGACACTCATGCCTGGAATCAACCGACATTATGCATTGAGCCAATTTTTAGTAACGAGGAGACAGGAAGGCGACTGAAACATGCTTTAAGCTTCTCGCATCGAAAATCAGGATGGATACTTGAAGTTTTCTAGGTTTTCAGGCATACAACACACAAATGTCTTAACTGAAAAGCAATGTAGTGTCCTCTCTTTATTGCCTGTCAGTGAGCTGTTAATATTATAAAAGACTCAAGGCTAATTTATGTACAAAATAAAATCCAAGAATCCTATTTATGCTCAGTTCTTTCAAAGATTTATACAAGAAAAAAAAAAAAGACCATTTTAAAATTATATATATTTAAATGTAGACTGCACTCTTAAATTATATTTGTTAAACCTAGTTACTGACTTTGTGTGATACACATTATGTTAGCTGTAAATTATATTTGTTTAAGTCAAGATCAAATGATTAAAAATATTCTATTTTCAAAGAAATTGGATAAACACATAAAAACTTTGGACAAGGTCTCATCAATTTTTAGGTAAAGTTCTAACTAATTCCACCCATTTATAAATTTACGCAGTTTGCTGTTGAAGGAATAAATAAATAAACAAAACTCTTTGCAAACAGTGTATTAAACTGTGACCCTAACTGATTCTTCAAAAAACTTGTGAAATTTTTTTTTTAAGGTCTCGCACAAAAGAATGAAAGGAAAAAAAAAGAACGATTCGAATGCTGACCGCGTTCATTGACCAATCCCTTCAAAGAACTTCGAATTTCTTCACATACACTTAAAATTCTTTTTTCAATTTTTTTTTATTTTTATATTTACTCCATCTAGCCTTGCTGTATTCGTCTGCAGAAAATTTTCTATGAAAAGAAGTGAAGTAATGGAAGAAAGGAAAAAAAAAATGGCCTGTTCCGAAGGAAGGAAAATTCCGCGAATTCAGTAATCGGTGCTTTTCGTTGGAAGCTAGATCAGAACCGAATTCTCAAAAAGCATGTGGTAGGTATTCCGTCTTTTTTTTACTACTTTATTTATTTTGTTTGTTTGTCGATTTATATATATATATATATATATATATTTCATTTATTTCTCTCTCCCTCTCTCTTACAATGGGACGGTGATTTCCTTCTCTGAGCAGCGCAAACTTAAAAAAACATTTCTTCTTTTTTTTATTGTTTTTTCTTCTTCTTTCTTATGGGCCGAAGAACTTCTTATTCGGCCCGAAATGGATGTCGCGTAGTGCTGGGGAACCCTGGGATGGTGAAAAAGTTCTCGAATGTAAGGAACTCGGCTCGAAATGATATTGCCACCGGAAACATACTTCGGGGCTATTGCGGAGGAAATTTAGGCTTCGTTATTCAATATACAACCATCTCGTCCACCGCGGAGTTATTGAGAAATAAAATTTCTCAAATATTTAAGAAACCGAGAAGAGGGTTTTGAACCGTGTTAAGAATCTTGGCTTTTTGGTGGAATAAAAAAAAAAAAACACATTAAAATGTTTTCTTGATTGCAATATGTATAGAAAGAATTTTACTTTTAAATAATAATTATTTTGTCAATTATTTAATAAATTTAAATAATTTACAAAAAAATTAATTATTAACTATTTATTATTAATTAAATAGTTTATAATTAGTAATATTGTAGTAATTTAATAAATACTATAATTTCATAGTGTAAATATGCTTTTCTTATTCATAACACTTATTTCTAAAGTGGTGAAAATTATTCTGATGAATTGAATTTAATAGACATAATTTTTTAGCAATGTAACACATTTTATGATTATTAAAAATGATAGTTACATAAAAAGGAATATTGGAATAATTTTTTTCAAGCACGAAATTGTACCATTTAATAATACATAAATACTAAAGAATTTTTATTAGTCTCATTTGATTTGAACGATATTCTAACATTTATTTCAATTCGCGAGCGATCAAATCTTACGTTTCCGCTTAAAAAAAAAGTGAATATTTATATTTGCTTACAGGAATATAAGTTCGATATACTGTGTATATTTTACTTGAATTGAGTACCTTTTTCTAGAGAGCGCAATAAAATTTTTCTTTAAACTACAAAATAAAATAACGCACTGAAATATGCATGAATTACAAACAGCGCCGCCTGTCGATTTTGCATAAGGCACTCACAACAAGCTATCAGAATTTCATAAGAAGTTCTAGAGTGGTAAAGTAACCCCCCACCCCCATCCCCCTCCCCCTTCTCCATACTAAATCCGTAGCATAAAAAGACGCATTCAATTGTAGAAGCTGCAACTTTTTAAAGAAGTCCATTTATTCCACGCGCACTCAAAAGCAACAAAGAGCGAAAGACTCTATTTTCCAGAACGGAGTTGTTTTTCCGGATCCTACTCCTTTCGGGAGAGAAAAAGGCAATGGGAAAAAGGCAACGCATAAGAGGGAAAGGAAGGTTGCTTTTGTTGTTTTTTTCTTCTGGGTGGGGGGTTAAGGTAGAGAAGAAAATGCCAGACGGAGTTTTAGTTTCATCCCACCAAAATGCAAAAGGGCAGCATGTTCAAATTGCAAACAGATTCGGGAAGTTTGTATTCGAAATTGTTCTTATTTTATTTTATTTATTTATTTTTCCTGCTTTCTGGCTGGATAAAAAAGTTCAGGTTTTCGTTTCCAGTGCGAAGAGGTGGATGTAAATAATGTTAAGAAAAGTTAAGGATTGAGCTCTCATGTTTTATTATTTATTTTCTATATAAATTTTTATTAGGAAATATTTTACATTTTGATCTTTTTCCAGGTTCAAGTGGGTGTAAAAGAATGACTTTTATTGAAGCGAATTTCGACAAAAAAGTGGAATAATTCAATTTTTAAAACTATATCTTTTCATATAAAAGCAACAAAACACCATTTTTTTTAAGTGAGTGAATGATCCTGGAGTAACTCGGTGATTAACTCGCTGTGCTTGTGAATTGAAGGAGTTTTGCTCCAAAATCTGAAGTGAATGAAATGCTGCCTAGTCTGGTTATGGGCATCTTAAATATTTAAGTGAGTCTCTTCATTGAATTTGAGAAAGTAGGTAAAGAAAACAGGTCTCTTGATTTCTACTCTGGAAGTGCTCCTACCAAATTGTGGTTTCATTCATGACCAAAGTTTATTCAATGAAATATTACTCTCATTGCAAAGAAGTTTTAAACGTCTGGAGAAGTTTGAAAAGTGGAGAAACTCCCCTGCAGCCAATTTGATTATGGTAAAGTTATGGCTGAAAAACATCCACTTTCTCATTTTAAGTGATCGTTGTTGATTCTTTTGAGGGCCGATGTATTTATTATTTTACATTTTTCTAAAGGATTAACACAAATGCAAGTTTAAATAAAAATTATACTTTGTACTAGTATATAATTAAGAGATTCAGAGGTTTGAATCTGAAAGTATTTATTTCATGCGTATATGCCATATTAATTGACCGAACAGTTATAAAAAAAAAGATAGAAGGAAGGTGTTGAAAGTTCATATATACGTTTTTTTCGATGTTCACATAATCATGAGATCATTTTGATGTCTATTACTGAATAGTCTACTCTTTGATTATATTCCCAAAAATCAAATATTTCTTTTTTTTCAAAAAATGAAAGATATTGCATTCGAAAAGCATAATTTTCTTATTATGTCTGAAATAATTGCAGTTTTCTAGAAATATGGATTCTTCTACTTCACTATGCATAAAAACAGTCACAAAATAATCCCAGATCTGTATGATTGCTCATTTTCCGTATATATTACTAAAACGCAGATGACTGAATAGGACTATTTTGAAGCGAAAGTTCTAAAACGGAAGGAAAACAGTCCATTTCACCTAATTCTATATGTCACGTTTCCTTATTAATACATGCAACTACAGAGAAGGATGAAAAAGATGTCAGTTATATTTTCTCTGAATTTCATACAATTTTTCAAGTAAAGAAATAACAAGTAATATAAAAAAGTTTTTTTAAAGTCGATCCCTACTTTTTTTTCACTATATTGCAGAAAATTCTTTATAAATACTTTTTATTCATTTTTTAACGTTTATTTGGCGCCATCTATTGGTAGATACATGCAACTTAAATCTAAAAAAAATAATTAATTAATTAATTATTTAAATTTAGTTACTGAATTAATATTTGAAAAAACAGTATTAACATCCAATGTCATCCACTGCTAAATGTATTGAACTTGAGTGGATGAAGGAAAAGGTATTTTATGAAAGACTGAAAATTTGATCAAGATACATATAGGGAGCTAATAGAAGGAATTGAAAAACAGGGCGTCCAATATAACTATATGTGTTATAGATTACAAAGTTTGAAATTCATAGCATTTCGATAGTTTTTAAAATTTTCCTTATCTAAAAGGAATTGTTAACATTGCTAAACAATGATTTGTATTCAATGTATATTGTGTTATATAGCAATGTATAGCTGGGTATGATTAACATATAATATTAACAAGAATTTTGCAACCACAACAAACATGATTTTCAATGAACCTTTTACATTCATTTTAAAGCATCTTTTCCAATGAATCTCCCGGTATACCCAGATTTCCAGCATAAATTCTTCACCAAAGTCCTTCCATCTTCCTAATTAAAAGTGCTCGGATTATTGGTAAAGCGGCTGGAATTTAGCCAAAGACCAAGAGCACTGTCTCACTCAGGAAAATTAAACTTGAGGGAAGTGTGAATAAATCAGATTTGAGGGTAATTAGACCCGCCAAGATTACCAGACTTAAAGAGGGCGCAATTCAGGGCTAATTTAGGGGTAATTGCGCGTTGGAAGTATGTGATTTCCTTCCCGCTACCTTAAGACGGTGTTAGAGGGAAAGATTCTTTTGTACAGAGAACACAATGTTGCCATTATTTATCTGAAATTCACATGAATCATGACGTGTTGTTATTTATGCTGAAATTATTACAGCAGTGATTATCTGTGTGGGAATTGTTTAAATTCCAGCTGTAATTAAACAGCGATCATAAAAAATAATAACTTATTTTAAAATCAAAACATCATTATCGAATTCAACATAAAAACATTTTCCAACTAGTCTCTGTGTATTTATCTGTCCATTAATCTGATATTTAAAACTTTATGTTATGATTTGTACTACTTTTTATTGCTCAGTGAATAATATATTTATGTTCAGTGGAAAAATATTCTGAAAAATATTTTTATAATTAATAATAATTTTAAAAATATTTTTTTAAAAAGAATATTCTCTTTTTTTCATTTCAGTGAGTAGAGTTTTGAATTATTTATTCTTGTAAACCATTTTATAATAATCAACCATTTTGGTGACTGAAGATTGATTCTTAAATTGTCTTGAAAATGGAATAATTCCTTCTAAAAGAACTTTTAACAGTAATTCCTCATATTTTGTAGTATTGAAAAAACATCACAGCCAAGGCAATCTGATTGTCAAAGCGATATACACAGTAACATTCTCCACTGGTTTTATAATACTTTTTCAAAGTAGTTCCAGTAGCGAATGCTAAAAGCCGGATTTATGTCTGTTCTCCGGCAATTGACTCGCATAACCACAAAATCCTGAGTCAAGCCTGGTTATAATGGATTAATTAAAATTTCGCTTTCATAAAATTCTTTATGTTTTTTGTGAAATGAACCCCATTAAAAATTTTTGTAGAAAGAAAATAATTATCTTAGCCTCACACTTTATCTAGAAATATTGGCAGATGAAATTTTCTAAAATTGAAAAGAAGCGCAGTGTCAGAGAACGACATAGTATGGGTAGATAATTCAATATACTTTCATCATCAATAACAAGTTAACAACCTATGATCTAGCATGATAGAAGACCACTTGAAGGCTAGTTAGAGAAATCGTCTAATGTTTACAGATGGAGTGCATTACAATTTTTCCAATTCAGAAGAACATTGCATATCACAGAACTTCGGGACACATAGCTGGCTAGATCCACCACAAAATCTTGAATATTGTTCTAGTCTTGATGGAAATAGGTATTTGTAGATTAAATGGGAAGTAACTTATTTTTCAAGGATAGAGATATGGTAGTATATTTCTGTTCAAGATGAAAAAATACGTCATAGAAGAAAAAGTGAGAATATGAAATGTTAGATAAAGGAATATGAAACAAGTTAGTTGGCCTCATGTTTTGAACCTAAGGATCGTTTGATACATTTCAAATTTCAATAATTAACAAGTACTGCGTTATGAATAACTTTCAACAGGGAAGGTAAGAAAAAATTTATAGTCCATAATCAAATAGAACAGTCATCAATCATAATTTAAAATATTATTGGGATTCAGTGTAATCTCAAACTGAATATTAGTCAGTTTGAGTGTACATGGCTGAAAAAGATAATTGTTGAGGGAATCTTTTAATGGTCAGTAAGGTATTTTCCATAAGTAATAGCGTTTGAAGTCTTATACATATATTTGTTGGTAAACATTTAATCATATTAAAATTCTAGAACATAAACAAAATAGTTCTTTTTAAAAAAATATCAGGGTTTTCTTATCCGCAGCGTTGTCCAAGTTCTGAGGTGTAATAAATCATTTCATGGGTAGGATAGCTTTAAAATTATAAATATCATTAACTATTCTGTTGAAATAAAGACGGACTTAAGAAACACCTAGAATGGAAACAAAAAAAGCACATTTTTCTAATGAAGACTATCTTTCATATCGATGAAAAATTCCAGAAAACAAACTTGTGTTGTGAAGAATTTTTTTGTGAAAACAAATATCGGATTACTATTATTTCTTATCAGAAAAAAAAAGACAGGAAGATTAAATATAAATGCTGTTTATTTAGAAGTCAAAATAAGCCGTGTTAGCTGTTGAAAAAGATGAGTTAAGAAAGAGATTATTATACTCAGATAATTTTTTTCCATACTGACGGTGGAAAACATCTTATGTATCAGTTAAATTTAATTATAAAGTTACTGTTTAAAATAGCTCCATTGAAAGACTACTATTAAAAGGTATTTTTCTCATGAAAGAGATTAATGGAGGTTTGGTTTGCAGAACTTTTTAAAAAGACTTCTTAATTTGACTTATGACTTAGATGGGAAATTTTGATTTTTTAGGTTTATTTTAACTTCTTTTTGCATATTCAATTAAAAATGTTCCTTTTATCAAACAGCTGTTTTTTATTTAATGAAATGTTTGACGCCACTACGCTTAATTTCAGTTTCAAAAAAATTTAAAATGAAGAATCAAGTAAATAAAAGAAAAATTTTTTTTTAGAAAATCGAGATTTTTCCTCTTAAGAACCGTTGCATATTTGACATATTGCTAAAGCAGAGACAGATATAATCATATCGTTTATACATCTTATGTATATATAGTATATATATATATATATTGTGCTTTAAACCTGAAAGCATTTGATCTGAAAGACCTGCGCTATTTTAATGAGCTTAATTTTTTTTAAAAACATATATTATTGTACTTAATATTTATATCGCAGTTAGAAAGTCGGAAAGAAATTGTACAGTTTTAATTTTTTTTTATTTGCACTCACCTCGTTGCATGAATATAAAATGATATAAAAGTATTTTTAATACATAATTTAATTTTGTTATTGTTTTTTCTCATCACACATGATATTGTTAAAAAATGTATAAACATCAGAAGTCCAAGCAATTTAAATTATGAGAATTATAAAAATAATATAAAAATAACCCTATATACTGAACTACGGATTGAAAAATCTGTTACATAATCTAGAACATAATAATCTGTTACATAATCTTGTATTTCTGCTATTGACGATTATGCTTCTGATTTATTATTTTCATATATACTATAGTTAGCTTTGATGCAAACAAAGAGATCATTTAAGGATTATAAACATAAGAAAAAGCACTAGCTTTTACAAATTTTTACATCTATCAATAACATTAAGCGAAACAACACCTCTTACTCTAAGAAAAGCATTAATCACAATCCCAGCATCTCACAATACATTTACTGGGCATTATTCTGTGCATTATCATCTACCGATACATTCTCGCGACACTAAAACAGGCCAGCTTCTACAAAGATATAAAACTTAATTGCCCTGTTTTGGAAGAGGCAGCGAGGCACGTAGGGTATTAATTTTGCAAGATCAAAGCAGCCTCCGTGCTCTGGACGGCATCCAAAAGCTAATAATGGATCCGTCCGAAATGGAATTGTCCGGCCCCCCATTTTCCCGTAATCTCATTGTGGGTGGTGGCAATGACGTTAATTCCCGCTCGAGATGTGTCCTGCTCTAAAAACCTTCCACCAAAAAGTTCTTCATGTTCGAGTGCAAGTCCACTCGGATTAGACGTCCCTGTTATGAGAGCAGAAGCCGGCTGTTATTAAATAAGGCTGGAGATATGATCATTGTTTAGAGATTTCTTTTCATTTTGGCTGGTTCGCTTGTGCAAGAAATCTGTAGATAGGCTTTGATTTTGATTTTGCTTTTTGGCTTTAAGGATCAGAAGATAGTGGTGGAAGCAGAACAAAAATAATAAATTGGAGGAGACATAAGGAAGTCACGTTCTAGGCGCTTTGTTGATAGCTTTGTGAATAATAATCCGAGATTGGGAACAGTACTTTCAATAATCCACAATAACATGGAATTCATTCTTATGGTTTACAAAATATCTGTTACCATCAGACATTTTCTCCAATGGGAAGAAATGTCCGATTCGTAAGCTAATCTGCAGGAGATCTCTAGCTCGAATACAGAAATCACTACCGCCAGAAAACTAGATGAATCAAAAGTGATTGTAAAAGCACAAATAAGCGTTTCATTTCAATAGTTAGGTTATTTGGTAGGAGTTCACCGATTTTTCTCCCAATCGTCACAGATTCGATGTCCTTTCACCAGTTCCCATTGATGAACTGTTTGTGTCATTCACAAATGAAACAAAAGACCCACCATTGTAGCAAGCTGTTACTACATAGGAATTTATTTGAAATCTTAATAAATAAACAAATTTATAACTATATAAAGGCTTAATATCTTATTGTGGTCCCTGGTCCACAGTGCCCTGAGATATCTCTGACATTTATGATGCACAGTTGGGGTATTAATAACAGAATGGTTAGATCTGTATTTAGGTTGACTGGTACTAAATGGTACAATAAATGAGGCCTCTTTTGATTTCCAGTGGTTGGATCACAAGTTAAAGGGTCCTCACCTTGCGTTCAAGGGCACAATGGACAAATCTGTGTTTCAGAAGAGCTACTGTTTCGATTCTGTCAATAATTCGTATAGAATTGGTTAAATTGGGAATTCTTCATTAATATGAATCGCCAACACTGGGGGAGAATCTTCAACGTGTTAGTTCTGGCCATAATTTGGTGTTTTGAACTTCGTCATTGAAAACTGAGTAGTGAATTAATTTCTTTTATGAAGAACTCCCACTTCAGTAGATCTCAAACTTTCTTTTTAATGTCATAAATCGACGGAATATTTAAATGAACATTACTTGGATCCGTCCAAAGAACTTATTATTTAGCATAGCTTAATTGTTTTGATATTATTTTATGCATTTAAAATCAGAGTTCTGAGAAGAAACATTGGGATGAATAAGATGAATAACCCCTGTTCTAATGAGTAGATGAAAATTATTGTCGAATTGCAACGAATAAAGTAACATAACGAATGACTTTTTTGTGAGACAATAATCTGTATAAAATATTCTAATTAATACAATGTTTATGAGAAAAAAAATTTATATGAAGAGACTTAATGTATTTTCATTTTTTCTTTTAGCAATTCCTTTCTCTTCATTTTCTTTCTTTTCTACGAACGTTTAAAAAAATATTTAAGAAAAGAACGAAATTTTTTCTAGTACAAAAAACAGCAGAAATATCTGTTTATTTTATTCTTTCATTTCTACTTCAATATTTTTTTAAAAAAGTCACATAGTAAACGAAGTTTAACAAAATATGTTTGACAAGAGAGTTTTTTTTTGGATGTTTATGCAAAATTAAACCGAAAACAAATGATAAAAACATATAAGAATTAAATGTTTTTATAAATTTTAGAACAATACTGTTTTTAAAAACCAAAAAAATATGCATTGTGTGTCTTCATCTCTTTGTAAAAAAACGACCAAAATGTAACAGCCAGTAAGTCATTAAATTCTAGAAAGAGATTTCTAATCTTTTAATAACACATTTATAAGCAGCTTATGAAGAAAAGATGACAGCAAATAATGACTGTTTTAGATAAACAGATTTTTTTTAAAATATATCTTAAGACAAAATAAAATTCACTAGCATCAGATTAAAAAGAATTTTTTTTTTTTTTTTTTTTTTCAAATAAGTCTTTTTTTTTTTTATATAAATACTCAAATAAGTCTTATTGCCAAATAAATATCTGTCGGATTTACGCTAAATTGTTTCAAAGAATAATACTTATGGCTACGTTAAATTAAAATTTTTTTTATTTTTGTATATGAGATAAATAGAGTAGAAAAAAAAAGATTTATTACAATGTAACTCTTTATATGTTTTAAAGATTAATGAGAGTTGCGTGCTTATAGCAGAAAGCAGTTCTGAAGGTTCTTATGCAAGTCTAAAATACTTTATATGCAAGTTAAACATATATATTTATAAATAAATAAATAAAACTTTCAGGAAAACTGAATTCAACAAAGAAAAATAAATATAAGTTCTTGAGTGTAAACTAGGCTGCAAAATATGACCTCAGTTCGTTTCGCTTCATCATTTACATTTTTTTATCTGAAAAAAGAAATTGTTTGGTGTTCCTTTCGAATCTTTTTTTTATTTTAGAAGCCTTGTTGATTTAGTTATACGAAGATCTTTGTAGAGACCTAACCGAAATAATAAATAAATAAACAAACAAAATTTTTTTTTCGTGTACGAAAAAGAAAAATATTTCTTCGTGATCAGATACAATGAAAAAATGGCTAAGCCAAACCCAAAACATGAAATATATAATAAAGGAAGAACACGAAAAAAATTGAGCGATAAAAAAAAACTTTTTTTTTTCTCCCAGCTTCTTAAATGAGAGTGGGTTCAAAAAAAAAAAAAAAAAAAAAAGATAGGGAGTAATGATCGATAAAAATATATCCTCCAACCCTCTCCAATGTTAAAAATCAAATCATGGTGATAATAAATAAATAAATAAAACAACGACAAAACAAAATGAAATCTTACCCCTATACAACACCTCAGCAACAAATTAAAAAATATTTTATCAATACTAAGACAGAAAATGAAAGAGAGAGGAAAAAAAAAGGATGCATGGTTTTTATCCAAATTTTCTTTTTTTTTTTTATGGATTGTGGTCAGGTGTGAAATCTAATCAAAGAATAATACCATATATTTATAAAAACAGCACACACAAAAGACGTTGACACCCCTTCCTTTGTCTTGCCCTCCCCACCCCCCAATTCCTCATTTTATTAAAATTCCACCCCTCCTTTTCAAAATCCCCCCCTCCTTTTCGGTTCAAAACGGTAGCTAAACTAATTATTACTTGGGGGAGGGGGGTGCAGGAGGTAGAGAATTGGGCGGGAAATAGGAGGACTTAATAAGTCGGTTACGAGAAATTAATTACGTTCCTAGTGGGAAGGGATGGGGGGTTGTCCAGAGGAGTGGTATGCGGGGGCTGAAGTTTTACCTATGGATGAGAATGGGAGATGATGATGATGATGATGATGGGGATCTTCGCCAGCATGATGGATGATTTCGATCAACCAGGTGACTGATTGGTTGATCGGGTATTCATTTATTATGTGGCGTGGTATAGGGTGCATATGGGTTTTTGTGGTTGTCTCACTGGAGGCATATAGGGATCGTCTTCGCATTCTGTGTGGATGAGGCTCGGTTTTGTCATGGCAGAGGAATGTGGGATGGACTTGATGGTAATGGATAAATTGACCTCAGGCAGGAAGTATGTGGGTTTTTTTTTCTGAATGACTAGGAGTAGATCCATAAAAATGGCATTGATAATAATTTGTATATAGTTGTTAGACCTTTTGTCCTCTTATTCACGTCAAAACTAATCATAAAACTTATAATATTTATAAAAAAAATATTGTCTCTTAAACTGTTTTGGCATATGAACATAATAGAAATTAACCCAAATTAGTTAATGTATTATAGTTATTACATCATTTCGTATCAGAAGAAATAATTAACAATAACATTCAAAAATGAAATTTGACATACAACGTAATACGAATGATTCAATATGAAATAGTTATTTTAATATTAAAAATTTACATTAAATTTTAATAATTCATTTTCTTCTATTAATTCGTATTTGGTTTAATTTTTCATTTCAAAATGTTTATAATTTACTTGCAACGCGCATACTTAATTTCTTAGAAAAATTATGGCAAATAATTATTTCTACACTTTACACTTGTGATATGTTTTCATAAGTTCACCTGAACTCATAAATATTTTATGATAGTTAAACAAGAAGAATATACCTGATATGTTTAAATTTTTCATGCAATGTCATTTAGTTTCTCCACCTAACAATTTTAAACTAAAGTCAATCACATCCTTTTCTCCGAATTTACAATTATTCATAAGGGAACAATAATTTCAACTGATTATACTGTGAATTGGCCTAACTTAAGGAACAATAGTAACTTACAGGTTATGTGGCGGGGGGCTCAGTCCTAGCAGGCACGGAATCTGCCGGCGTTATACATCGCAGCCACTCTTAGTAAAGTGAAGACTCCATTGCGATGGAAACAACATGCATTAAACTTCTCGCATTGGCAATCAGGATGCATGGTTGGAGTTTTCTAAGCTTTCACGCATATAACACACAAATGTCGTACCGAAAAGCAATGTAATACCCTTTCTTCATTGCATGTCGGTGGGCTGTTAGTAATTTACATAAGCCCCGAGTACAATGTTAAATTAGTAGTTAGTTACCAAGTTAGTGTACAATAAAAAAAATTCAAGAATCCGATTTATGTTCAGTTTCTTCAGTAAAGATTTATACAAGAAAAGAAATTAATTTAAAAGAAACATTTTAAAACTATATAAAAACTGTGTATGTATTACTTAAATTTTTGAATGTAGACTTTACACTTAAATCACATTTGCTAAATCCATTTATTGATTTTGTGTGATACAAATTAGTTAACCTTTAAATTATATTTCTATTTAAGTCAAGATCGAATGCATTATTAAAAATATACTATTTCTAAAGAAAAAAAAAGAAATCGGATAAACACATAAAATTTTTGGACCTCATCAAGATCTCATCAATTTCTAGGTAAAGTTTTAATCAATTCCTCTTACTTATAAATTTATGCTATTTGCTGTTGAAGGAATAAATAAATAAACAAAAATCTTTTAAAAAAGTGTGTTAAACGGTGACCCTAACTGATCCTTCAAAAACTTGTCAAAATTTTTTTTGAAGGTCTCGCAGAAAAGAATGAAAGCAGAAAAAAAAAAAAAAAAAATTTCTAATGTTGACTTCGTTCATTGACCAATACCCTTCAAAGAACTTCGAATTTCTTCACACACACTTAAAATTTTTTTATATTTTTTTTTATTTTTTATTTACTCCATCTAGCTCAGTAAAGTTTTATACAAGAAAAGAACTGAAAAGGGAGACTAACTATATAAAAAATCCGTATGTGTTACTTAAAGTTTTGAATGTAGACTTCAATCTGGACATCTCACATTTGCTAAGATTGCCAGTTACTGATTTTGTGTGATATAAATAATTTAACCTTTAAATTGTATTTCTATTTAAGTCCGGACCAAATGTATTATTAAAAATATACTATTTCCAAAAAAGAAAAAAAAAGAAATCGGATAAACACATAAAAATTTTGGACAAGATCTTATCAATTTCTAGGTAAAGTTCTAACCAATTCCTCTCACTTATAAATTTATGCCGTTTGCTGTTGAAGGAGTAAATAAATAAACAAAAAACTTTTTCAAAAAAGTGTGTTAAACGGTGACCATAATTGATCCTTCAAAAACTTGTGAAATTTTTTTTTGAAGGTCTTGCACAAAAGAATGAAAGGAATTAAAAAAAAAGTTCGAATGCTGTCCATGTTCGTTGACCAATATCCTTCAAAGAACTTCGAATTTCTTCACACACACTTAAAATTCTTTTTTCTATTTTTTTTTAATATTTGTTCCACCTACTCCAAGCTTTGCTTTATTCGACTGCAGAAAATTTTCCATGAAAAGAAGTGAAGTAAGGGAAGAAGAAAAAAAATGGCCTGTTCCAAAGGAAGGAAAATTCCGCGAATTCGGTAATCGGTGCTTTTCGTTGGTAGCTAGATCAGAACCGAATTCTCAAAAAGCATCTGGTAGGTATTCCGTCTTTTTTTTACTACTTTAATTATTTTGTTTGTTTGTCGATTTATATATATATATATATATATATATTTCATTTCTTTCTCTCTCTTACAATGGGACGGTGATTTTATTTCTTATTTTTATTTATTTTTTGCTTCTTCCTTCTTATGGGCCGAAGAAGTTCTTATTCGGCCCGAAAAAGATGTCGTGTTGAGCGCTGGGGATTTTGAAAGAGTTCTCGAATGTAAGGAACTCGGCCCCAAATGATATTGCCACCGGAAATATACTTGGGGGCTATTTCGGAGGAAATTTAGGCTTCTTTATTCAATATACCAGCGTCTCGGCCACCGCGGGTGTTATTGAGAAATAAAATTTTCTGAAATATTTAAGGAACCGAGAAGAGGGTTTTGAACCGCGTTAAGAATCCTGGCTTTTTTGGTGGAATATAAAAACATTAAAAATATTTTCTTGATTGCAATATATGTTGAAAAAATTTTACTTTTAAATAATAATTATTTCGTAAATTATTTAATAATAATTTCAAATAATTTACTAAAGAATTATTAAATTATTATTATTAATTACTGTTATTGTAGTAATTTAATAAATACCAGAATTTCATAGCGTATATATGTTTTTTTATTCACAAAGTAACATAATTTTACTTTTAAATAATCATTATTTCATAAATTATTTAATAATAATTTTTTAAAGAATTAATTATTAATAATTATTGACTAATTATTATTAATAATTACAATTGCAATCATATTAATTAGAGTTATTTAAGTAATTTAATAAATACTAGAATTTCATAGGGCATACAATATATGTTTTTTTATTCACAAAGTCACATAATCATGCACTAAATTCAGTCTAGTATATATATATATATATATATATATACTTAATAAGTGCATTTTACATTATAAAGATTTTATTTTTATAAAAATATATAAAATGATATTTAAACTTCTTTATAATATATATAAGAGTAGAAAGGACTATTTTAATATCCTAATTGATCAATTTGTCTGCTAATAATAGAACAGTTCATTATTCCAAAATTTTATTGAAAACAGAATATTAATCATCGAATGACATTACTGCACCACATACATCTAAAAATCTATATACAACGTAAAAACTTTTCACCGAAAACTTTTGAATATGCAGGGAAAATTTTAAATATGTCATGAAGGTTTTTCATGATAGATGATGTTTATGTAGGGTTTCATGTGAATAAAATATTAGCATAAGTGTTTACTAAACAAATGATTTCAATTTAAATTGCTAGAGAAATTCATATCACTGACTTTATTATGGTCCCACTTACTCTTAGATATGCCACAAAGAAATTTCTTTATAATTTTATCAAAATACAATAACGAAAATGTTACACTCACTTATTTAAATTAAGTGCATGACATTGCTCTGTAACTTTATTTAGTTTGTTTAATTTTACATTTAAATATTTCTGTTCATAAATAAATTTATAAATATAAAGCTTAATTAAATGTTTACTAAAACTTGTGTAATATGTTCCTAAAAGTGCACCATTCTATCCTGGGAATGAGATAGAAGAACTCACTTCACGTAAACATATAAAATATTTAGTTTTCCATATATTGTGCATAGAATATTGTGCTACAGTAAAATGAAAATTTAAAAAAGATTTACATTTCTAGTACAAAATTGGTATTTTAATTTCTTCAGGAAAAAATTATAAGAAAGAAAGACCTCTCCCTTGTGATAAAAATTTTATTTAAGGATACATATTTTCTATTATTGTGAAAGATTTAACCGTTTGTTGTTAAAGCTAAACGATAAAAAAGAGATTGTTTTCATCGATTTATAATAAATGCAACATAGATTAAATATAATCGCTAAAACATATTGTAATATAAATAGAATACCAAACTTTTTTTTTTACCTAAAGTATTTTTAGAAAAGATAATAAATTTCTAATCTCGAAAAATAAGTTGGTATAAAAATAAATCAGTTTCCATGGCAACTAAAGCAAGGCAAAAATTTATCAAAGACTATGATAACCCTTTCTGACTTGCCCTCGAGGCAAAAGATTCTTTCTAGCATCTTTTCTAATTCAATTTAAAAATTAGCGATCTTGAAAAAAAAAAAGTAATGCATTGGCTTGAAAACGGCAAAAGTTTTTTTTTTTCTTTGGCTCAAAAGTTCTTCTCCAAAAAGCCATCCGAGACTTTCAGCAGACGGAACTAAAGACAACACTTCTCGAAGCCAATTCGTGCCCGGAAGACTCGGAAACATAAGGTTCAAAATGAATAACGCAGTTTTTGGAAAAGAAAACACTAATCAATATATGACACGCAAGTTGTTCGTTCCAGAAATCCCCTTTCCTTCAGGACAAATTAATACCGAGCAGCCACACATTTTGAAAACTTGATGAAAAATATATAAATTGGACTCGCGGGCATTGGAGCAGGAATAAATTCGTCGCGAGGTGGTGGCAACGACAACTACAAAAATAAAGGAAAAAAAATTTAAAAAAAACAGGAAATTCTGTGAAAAATAAAATATTGGATAGAGACTGACATTTTCGGGAGAAATCCTGTAAAAAGTCCATGCGGTTACCATAGGGACCAAAGGGAAGCTGTTATCGAAGATTACTGGACTGGAAGTAACACGGGACAGAAAAATACAAAACAAATAAGAGAGAGATACTACTAAGGGGTGTAGAAAGATAGATAAAAATATATAAAATATCACATACACACACACACTGTATAATATATATACATAAAAGGACAGAAAACTCGGGAGCATCACCTTTAGCCCCATCCATCACTTTATACGAAAGGGGGGTAGTTTATAGATAACGAAGGAGTGACCAAAAAAAAAAAAAAAAGGTTTTTTAAGGGGGTTTAGCGAAGGATCAGTTTCTTGGATGTGGGAAGATGTCAAAGAGCTGGTTCTGGTATTTAATAGTGAAGTTTTAAGGACAATAAAGACGTAACTATTTTTGGAGGAATGTAAGGATATATCCTTGTTCTGTACGTGATGTCCAATCAAAACGTGTCACTTTATAATGTATCCACTTGAAAAGACAAACTGATAATGTGGTGGTGGTGAAATGATAATTAGAACGATAAAGTTGAATTAGTGTTTAGTGTATCAGATTTTTTTTTTGCTTGTCGACTGACAGGATAGTGAGAGGAGATTAGATTTTGATGGGTGTTTTTGCTATTAATAATTTTAATTATCTTCCTGTTATTTATTTTAAAAAGATTTTTGTTGAAGGGTGACATATGGTTATTAATTGTTGCAAGAAATGAGAATGTCAGTAATTAGAAAAAGAAAAATGGTTAATTAATAGTTGGAAAAAATAATCTTCTAAAACTATTATTATAATTTAGGACTAAATTTACTAGAAGAATATACCTGGTATTTTTTAGTTTTTTCAATGCAATGTCATTCAGCGTTTTTCGCAAACAATTTTATATGAAAGCCAATTACATCATTTTCTCAGAATTTACAATTATCCATAAGGGAACGATATGCTTTTTTATTCAATATAAGATTATATTGTAAATTGGCTTGACTCATGTAATAACAGTAACTTAAGTCAAGATCAAATGATTAAAAATATTTTCAAAGAAATTGGATAAACAAATAAAAATTTTGGTGAAGGTCTAATCAATTTCTAGGTAAAGTTCTAACCCATTGTTCTCACCTATAAATTTATGCCGTCTTTTATGGAATGAATAAATAAATAAACAAAACTCTTTCAAAAAAGTGTGTTAAACGGTGACCCTAACTGATCCTTCAAAAACTTGTGAAATTTTTTTTTTGAAGGTCTCGCACAAAAGAATGAAAGCAGAAAAAGAAAGTTCGAATGCTGACCGCGTTCATTGACCAATGCCCTTCAAAGAACTTCGAATTTCTTCACGCACACTTAAAATTCTTTTTTCTATTTTTTTTATTTTTATATTTACTCCATCTAGCTTTGCTTTATTCGTCTGCTGAAAATTTTCCATGAAAAGAAGTGAAGTAAGGGGAAAAAAAAAAAAAAAAGGGAGCTGTTCCGAAGGAAAATTCCGCGAATTCAGTAATCGGTGCTTTTCGTTCCGTCTTTTTTTTTTACTACTTTATTTATTTTGTTTGTTTGTTGATTTATATATATATATATATTTCATTTCTTTTTCTTTCTCTCTCTCTCTTACAATGGGACGGTGATTTTCCTTCTTTGAGCAGTGCTGACTTAAAAAACATTTCTTATATTTTTATTCATTTTTTGCTTTTTCCTTCTCATGGGCCGAAGAACTTCTTATTCGGCCCGAAATGGATGTCGTGTAGCGCCGGGGAAGCCTGGGATGGTGAAAGAGTTCTCGAATGTAAGGAACTCGGCCCGAAATGACATTGCCACCGGAAATATACTTGGGGGCTATTTTGGAGGAAATTTAGGCTTCTTTATTCAATATACTAGCGCCTCGGCGACCGCGGAGTTATCGAGAAATAAAATTTTCTCAAATATTTAAGAAACCGAGAAGGGCTTTTTGAACCGCGTTTAGGATTCTGGCTTTTTGGTAGAATAAAAAAATAAAAACATTAAAAATGTTTTCTTGATTGGATCGAAATATGTATTGAAAGAATTTTACTTTTAAATAATAATTATTTCGTTAATTATTTAATAATAATTTTAAATAATTTACTAAAGAATTAATTATTAATAATTATTAACAGCAATTATTACTAATTGTTATTATAGTAATTTAGTAAATGCTAGAATTTCAAAGGGTATACAGGTTTTTTATTTATAAAGTAACATAATCATGCCCCAATATAGTATATATATATATATATATATTTAATTAAAAAAGATTAATATAATTAAAAAGGTTTTATTTTTATAAAAATATATAAGATAATTTTTAAAATTTTTTATAATATATTTAATAGCAGAAGGGACCATATTAATATGCTGATTAAAAAAGGAACAATTTGTCCACCAATAATAGAACAGTCCATTATTCGAAAATTTTAATGAAAATAGGACATAAATCATCGAATGACAATACTGAGCCACAGACATATAAACTATATACAACGGAAAAATTTCCTCCAAAAATTTTGAATATGCAGGGAAATTTTGAAATATGTCATGAAATTTTTTTTACGATAGATGATGTGTACGTAGAGTTTCGTATATATAAAATATCAACATAAGTATTTACTAAAAAAATTATTTCTATTATTTCAGTTTAAATTTGTTGGAGAAATTGATTCGTTGATATCAATGACATTGATATTGCTGCTTTTGTTCTCGGATATGTCACAACTTTTTTTTTTATTTGGCGTTCTATGGCTTTGTTCTGCACACTTTGGGCTAATTAAACCGGGGCCTACAGTACTCCAAACCACTAACAAACATAAATGTCTTCGCCAGGATTCGAACCTGATGTCTGTGGTAATAATGGCCAGAATGCTAGCCAATTGGCAATCAGACCGTTACAGAAATGAAAAAAAAACCCAAATTTCTTAAATTTATATTATATAATTTTTTATTTAATAATTTTATATTATTAATATAAAATAATTAATATATTATAATTTTCTTAATTTTATAATTTTATCGAAATACCCTCTCGGGGAAAATGTAACATTTACTTGTTTAAATTAAATGCAGAATAGTGCTCTGTAATTTTTATTTTGCTTGTTTAATTTCATATTTAAATATTTCTATTCATATATAATTCTGTAAATATAAAAATAAATAAAATGCGTACTAAAACTTGACTAATATATCCTTAGAAGTGCACCACTCTGCCTTGGGAGCGAAATGGAAGGATCCACTTCACGTAATCATATAAAAGATTGAATATTGCGTTGAATATTGTGTTACAATAAAAAGAAAATTAGGAAAATATTTAAGTTTTTAATAGAAAATGGTATTTTCATTTCTTCAGAAAAAAATTATAAGAAAGACCTCTCCCATGTGATTAAAATTTTATGTAAGGTTACATATTTTGCATTATTGTGAAAGATTTAATCGTTTGTTGTTAAAGTTAAACGATAAAAAAGATGATGTTTTTTAACGATTTTATAATAAACGCAACATAGATTAAGTATAATCGGTAAAATATATCGTAATATAAATAAAATATACCATTTTTTTTCCTTAAAGCATTTTTAGAAAAGATAATAAATTTCTAATCTCGAAAAATATGTTCATATGAAAATAAATCAGTTTCCATATTAACTAAAGCAAAGCAAAAATTTATCAAGGACGATAACCCTTTTTGACTTTGCCTGGAGGTAAAGAATCTTCCTAGTATCTTTTGTAATTCAATTTAGAAATTAGCGATCCTAAAAAAAAAAAAAAAAAAGTAATGCATTGGCTTGAAAACGGCGAAACCCATTTTTTTTCTCTCGCTCTCTTAACTCTGGCTCAAAAGTTCTTCTCCAAAACGCGGTCCGAGACTTTCAGCAGACGGAACCGTTCTCTCCAAAGACAAGAACTTCTTGAGTCAATTCGGGCCCGGAAGACTCGCAAGCATACGGTTCTAAAATGAATAACGCAGTTTTTGGAAAAGAAAACACCAATCAATATATGACACACACAAGTTGTTCGTTCCAGAAATCCCTTTCCTTCAGGATAAATTAATACCGAGCAGCCACACATTTTCAAAACTTCATAAAAAATATATAAATTGGACTCGCGGGCATTGGAGCAGGAATAAATTCGTCGCGTGGTGGTGGCAACGAAAACTACAAAAAGAAAAAAAAAAGGAAATTTTCTGTGAAAATAAAATATTGGATAGAAACTGACATTTTGGGGAGAAATCCTGTAAAAAGTCCATGCGGTTATCAAAGGCACCAAAGGGAAGCTGTTATCGAAGATTACTGGCTTGGAAGTAACACGGGACAGAAGAATAATAAATAAAAAAAAAAGAAGAGAGATACTACTAAGGGGTGTAGAGAAATAGATAAAAATAAATAAAATATTACACACACACACACACACTGTATAATATATATAAAAAAGGACAGAAAAATCGGGTGCATCACCTTTAGCCCCATCCATTATTTCATACGAAAGGGGCGGGATGGGGGGAGGGGGGTGTTTAAAGATAACGAAGAAGTGACGAAAAAAAAATTTTTTTTAAGGGGGTTTAGCAAAGGATGAGCTCCTTGGATGTGGGAAGATGTCAAAGACGTGGTTCTGGTATTTAATAATGAAAGTTTAAAGACAATAAAGGGGTAACCTTTTTTGGAAGAATGGAAAGATATAGTATATCCATGTTGTGTCTGTGTTCTTGCTATTATGCAATCAAAACGTGCCACTTTAAAATGCATCCACTTGAAAGACAAACTGATAATGAGGTGGTGGTGAAATGATAATTAGAACGATAAAGTTGAATTAGTGTTAAGTGTATCAGATTTTTTTTGCTTGTCGACTGACAGGATTGTGAGAAGAGATTAGATTTTGACGGGTGTTTTTCTATTAATAAATTTAATTATCTTCCTTTTATTTATTTTGAAAAGCTTTTTTTTGGATTGTGATATATTGCTATTAACTGTTGCAAGAAACGAGAATGTCAGTAGTTAGAAAAAGGAAAATGGTTAATTAATAGTTGGGAAAATTCAATTCAAAGTCAATTCAATGCAATTTTTTCAATACAATGTCATTCAGCTTTTTACGCGAACAATTTTATATGAAAGCCACTTACATCATTTTCTCAGAATTTACAATTATCCATAAGGGAACGATAGTTGAGGCTTTTTTATTCAATATAAGATGATACTGTAAATTGGCTTGACTCATGGAATAATAGTAACTTGTGCAGATTATGTGCAGAGAGATTCAGACAGTCAGGCCTGGAATCAACCGACATTACGCTTTGCAGCCATTTTCAGTAACGAGGAGACTCGAGGGTGATTGTAACATGCTTTAAGCTTCTCGCATCGACAATCAGGATGAATACTTGAAGTTTTCTAGGTTTTCTCCCATACAACACACAAATGTCTTACCGAAAAGCAATATAATGTCCTCTCTTTATTGCCTGTCAGTGGGCTGTTAGTATTATACGTAAGACTCTAGGCTCATTTATGTACAAAAAGAAATTCAAAAATCCTATTTATGCTCAGTTTTTTCAAAGAGTTATACAAGAATAGAAAAAATAAAAGCCCATTTTAAAATTATATAAAAATTTTGTTTGTATGACGTAAATGTTTGAATGTAGACTTCACTCTTAAATTATATTTATTAAACATAGTTACTGATTTCGTGTGATACACATTGTGTAATTTGTAAATTATATTTGTTTGAGTCAAGATCAATGATTAAAAATTTACTATTTTCAAAGAAATTGGAAGAACACATAAAAGTTTTGGACAAGGTCTCATCAATTTCTAGGTAAAGTTTTAACCAATTCTTCCCACTTATAAATTTATGCCGTTTGCGGTTGAATAAATAAATAAATAAACAAAAATCTTTCAAAAAGTGTGTTAAACGGTTACCATAACTAATCCTTCAAAAACTTGTGAAATTTTTTTTTTAAGGTCTCGCACAAAAGAATGAAAGGAAAAGGAAAAAAAAAAGTTCGAATGCTGACCGCTTTCATTGACCAATACCCTGCAAAGAACTTCGAAATTTCTTCACACACACTTAAAATTCTTTTTTCTATTTTTTTTATTTTTATATTTACTCCATCTAGCTTTGCTTTATTCGTCTGCAGAAAATTTTCTATGAAAAGAAGTGAAGTAATGGAACTAAAAAAAAAAAGGAACAACGGCCTGTTCCGAAGGAAAATTCCGCGAATTCAATAATCGGTGCTTTTCGTTGGCAGCCAGATCAGAACCGAATTCTCAAAAAGCATCTGGTAGGTATTCCGTCTTTTTTTTACTACTTTATTTATTTTGTTTGTTTGTCGATTTTATATATATATAAATATATATATATATATATTATTTCTCTCTCTCTCTCTATTACAATGGGAAGGTGATTTTCCTTCTCTGAGCAATGCTGACTTAAAAAACACTTCTTATTTTTATTTACTTTTTGCTTCTTCCCTCTCATGGGCCGAAGAACTTCTTATTCGGCCCGAAATGGATGTCGTGTAGCGCTGGGGAACCCTAGGATGGCGAAAGAGTTCTCGAATGTAAGGCCCGAAATGATATTGCCACCGGAAATATACTTGGGGGCTATTTCGGAGGAAATTTAGGCTTCTTTATTCAATATAGTAGAGACTCGTCCACCGCGGAGTTATCGAGAAATAAAATTTTCTCAAATATTTAAGAAACCGAGAAGAGGGTTTTGAACCGCGTTAAAGATTCTGGCTTTTTGGTGGAATGAAAAATAATAAAAACAACAACATTAAAAATGTTTTCTTGTTTGCAATATATATAGAAATAATTTTATCTTTAAATAATATTTATTTCATAAATTATTTTATAATAATTTTAATAATTTTCTAAAGAATTAATTATTAATAATTATTAACAGTAATTATTAATTGTTAATATATTAATTTAATAAATATTAGAATTTCATAGGGCATATATATTTTCCCAAAGTAACATAATAATAACATAAATTTACTTTTAAATAATTTTTACTTTTAATTTTTTTAAATTAAATTATTTAATAATAATTTTAAATAATTTACTAAAGAATTAATTATTAATAATTATTAACTAATTATTATTAATTACTGTTATTGTAGTAATTTAATAAATAATAATTTCAAAGGTTATATATGTTTTTTTATTCACAAAATAACAGACCCATGCACTAAATTTAGTCTAGTAAAACATATATATATATATATATAATAAGTGCATTGTACATTATGAAGATTTTATTTCATAAAAATATATAAGAGAATATTTAAACTTCATTATAATATATTTAAGAGCAGAAGGAACCATTTTTATATCCTAATTAAAAAACGATCAGTTTGTTTACCAATAATAGAACAGTTCATTGTTTTTAAAATTTTATTGAAAACAGGATATTAACCATCGGATGACTGTAATGCACCACAGACAGCTGAAAACTTATATACAATGTAAAAAATTTCCCATGAATATACAGCGGAAATTTTAAATACGTCATGAAGTTTTTTTTTATGAAAAATTATGTTTGCGTAGAGTTTCGTGTAAATAAAATATTAGCATAAGTATTTGTTAAAAAATTATTTCAATTATTTCAGTTTAAATTGCTGGAGAAATTGATTCATTTATATCAAGACATTATTATCATGGTTACTCTTGTTGTTAGATATGCCACAAAGAAATTTCTTTTATATATTTTTTTATCAAAATACCATCTCAAAATGTAACATTCATTTGTTTAAATTAAGTGCATGATATTGCTCTGTAATTTTTATTTTGCTTGTTAATTTTTACATTTAAATATTTCTCTTCATATATAAATTTATATATATAAAGCTAAATCAAATGTTTACTAAAACTTGGCTAATATGTTCATAAAAGTGTACCACTCTACTTTGGGACCGATATAGAAGGATCCTCTTTACGTAAACATATAAAATATTTAATTTTTTATATTTGTGTTGAAGATTGTGTTGCAGTAAAAATAAAATTAAGAAAAGGTTTACATTTTTAATACAAAATGGTATCTTAATTTCTGCAGAAAAAAAAGTACGCGGCGGAAAAATATGGACCATTGTAACCTCCTCTGCCTTGTGATAAAAACTTTATGCAAGGATACATATTTTCCATTATTGTGAAAGATTTAACCGTTTGTTGTTAAAGTTAAATGAAAAAAAAAGGCAATGTTTTTATCGATTTTATAATAAATGCAACATGGATTAAGTATAATCGCTAAAATATACCGCAATATAAACAGAACACCACACTTTTTTTTCCTAAAGCATTTTCAGAAAAGATAATGATAAATTTCTAATCTCGGAAAATATGTTGGTATAAAAATAAATCAGTTTCCATGGTAACTAAAGCAAAGCAAAAACTCATCAAAGATGATGATAACCCTTTTTGACTTACCCTCGAGGTAAAGATTCTTTCTAGAATCTTTTGTAATTCAATTTAGAAATTAGAGATCTTAAAAAAAAGTAATGCACTGGCTTGAAAACGGCAAAAGGCATTTTTTTTTTGGCTGAAAAGTTCTTCTCCAAAAAGCCATCCGAGACTTTCAGCAGGCAGAACCGTCTTTCCAAAGACAACAACTTCTCGAGTCAATTCGTGCCCGGAAGACTCGCAAGCATACGGTTCAAAAATGAATAACGCAGTTTTTGGAAAAGAAAACACCAATCAATATATGACACACAAGTTGTTCGTTCCAGAAATCCCCTTTCCTTCAGGACAAATTAATACCGAGCAGCCACACATTTTGAAAACTTCATGCAGTTGAAAGATAACGGAGTGTCGAAAAAAAAAAGTTTTTTTAAGGGGCTTTAGCAAAGGATGACTTCCTTGGATGTGGGAAGATGTCAAAGAGCTGGTTCTGGTATTTAATAGTGAAAGTTTAAGGACAATAAAGGGGTACCCTTTTTTGGAGGAATGGAAGGATCTAGTATATCCCTGCTGTGTATGTGTTTTATTGTAATATGCAATCAAAACGTGTCACTTTAAAATGTATCCACTTTAAAGACAAACTCATAATGAGGTGGTGATGAAAGGATAATTAGAACGATAAAGTTGAATTAGTGTTAAGTGTATCAGATTTTTTTCTGCTTGTCGACTGACAGGATAGTGAGAAGAGGTTAGATTTTGACGGGTGTTTTTCTATTAATAATTTTAATTATCTTCATGTTATTTTATTTTAAAACGCTTTTTATTGAAGGGTGTTATATTGTTCCTAATTGTTGTAAGAAATGAGAATGTCAGTAGTTAGAAAAAGAAGAATGGTTACTTAATAGTTGCTAAAATAATCTTCTAAAACTATTATTATCATTTTAAATTTAATGTAATTGATAAGACCGAAAACTTATATCATTGTAACCTCCTTTCCCTTGCGATTAAAGCTTTAGGTAAGGAACTATATTTTCCATTATTGTGAAAAATTTAACCGTTTGTTGTTAAAGTTAATCGATAAAAAAACGATGTTTTTATCGATTTTATAATAAATGCAACACAGATTAAGCATAATCTCTAAAATATATCATAATATAAATAGAATACCACACTTCTTTTTCCATAAAGCATTTTTAGAAAAGATCATAAATTTCTGATCTCAAAAAATATGTTGGTATAAAAATAAATCAGTTTCCATGGTAACTAAAGCAAAGCAAAAATTTATCAAAGACGATGATAACCCTTTTTGACTTGCCCTCGAGGTTAAAGATTCTTTCTAGTGTATTTTGCAATTGAATATAGAAATTAGCGATCTTAAAAAAAAGTAATACCTTGGCTTGAAAACGGCAAAAGCCTTTTTTTTGCTCCTTTTAACTCTGGCTGAAAAGTTCTTCTCCAAAAAGTCAACCGAGACTTTCAGCAGACGGAACAGTCTCTCCAAATACAACTTCTTGAGTCAATTCGTGCCCGGAAGACTCGCAAGCATACGGTTCAAAATGAAGAACGCAGTTTTAGGAAAAGAAAACACCAATCAATATATGACACACAAGTTGTTCGTTCCGAAATACCCTTTCCTGCAGGACAAATTAATACCGAGCACAGCTCACATTTTGAAAACTTCATGAAAAATATATAAATTGGACTCGCGGGCATTGGAGCAGGAATAAATTCGTCGCGAGGTGGTGGCAACGACAACTATAAAAAGAAAAAAAGAAAACGAAATTCCGTGAAAAGTAAAATATTGGATAGTCTGACATTTTGGGGAGAAATCCTGTAAAAAGTCCATGCGGTTACCAGAGGGACCAAAGGGAAGCTGTTATCGAAGATTACTGGACTGGAAGTAACACAGGACAGAAGAATATATATATAAAAAAATAAGAAGAGAGATACTACTAAGGGGTGTAGAGAGATAGATAAAAATAAATAAAATATTACGCACACACACACTGTAGTATAATATATATAAAAAAGGACAGAAAAATCAGGTGCATCCCCTTTAGCCCCATCCTCACTTCATACGAAGGGGAGAGGGGGTGGAGTTGAAAGATAACGAAAGAGTGACGAAAAAAAAAGTCTTTTTAAGGGTTTTTAGCAAAGGATGAGTTAGTTGGTTACGGGAAGATGTCAAAGAGCTGCTTCTGGTATTTAATAGTGAAAGTTTAAGGACAATAAAGGGGAGCTTTTTTTGGAGGAATGGAAGGATATAGTATACCCATGTTGTGTATGTGTTCTTTTTAATATGCAATCAAAACGTGTCACTCTAAAAATGCATCCACTTGAAAGATAAACTGATAATGGGGTGGTGATGAAATGATAATTAGAACGATAAGTTGAATTAGTGTTAAGTGTATCAGATTTGTTTCTGCTTGTCCACTGACAGGATAGTGAGAAGAGATTAGATTTTTATGGGTGTTTTCTCTTATGGAAAAAAAAGCATTTCTCTTGAGATTAACATTTTATGTAGATTTACATGTTTTCCATTATTGTAAAAAACATTAACCGTTTGTTGTTAAAGTTAATCGATAAAAAAAACATCATTTTTTTTATCGATTTTACAATACATGCAACATAGATTAAGTATATATACTATATATATATTAAGTATATATATTACTAAAATATATTGTAATATAAATAGAATACCAATTTTTTTCCTTAAAGCATTTTCAGAAAATATAATAATAAATTTCTAATCTAGCAAAATATGGTATAAAAATCAATCAATTTCCAAAGTTACTAAAGCAAAGCAAAAATTTATCAAAGACGATGATAACCCTTTTTGACTTGCCCTCGAGGTTCAAGATTCTTTCTAGTATCTTTTGTAATTCAATTTAGAAATTAACGATCTTAAAAAAAAAAAGTAATGCATTGGCTTGAAAACGGCAAAAGTTATTTTTTTTTCTCTGGCTCAAAAGTTCTTCGCCAAAAAGCCATCCGAGACTTTCAGCAGACGGAACCAAAGACAACACTTCTTGAAGTCAATTCGTGCCCGGAAGACTCGGAAGCATACGGTTCAAAATGAATAACGCAGTTTTAGGAAAAGAAAACACCAATCAATATATGACACACAAGTTGTTCGTTCCTCTGAAATCCCTTTCCTTCAGGACAAATTAATACCGAGCAGCCACACATTTTGAAAACTTCATGAAAAATATATAAATTGGACTCGCGGGCATTGGAGCAGGAATAAATTCGTCGCGTGGTGGTGGCAACGACAACTACAAAAATAAAGGAAAATAAAAATAAAAAAAACCGGAAATTCTGTGAAAAATAAAATATTGGATAGAGACTGACATTTTCGTGAGAAATCCTGTAAAAAGTCCATGCGGTTACCATAGGGACCAAAGAGAAGCTGTTATCGAAGATTACTGGAGTAGAAGTAACACAGGACAGAAGAATATAAAAAAAAATAAGAAGAGAGATACTACAAAGGGGTGTAGAGGGATAGATAAAAATAAATAAAATATTACACACACACACTGTATAATGTATATAAAAAAGGACAGAAAAATCGGGTGCATCACCTTTAGCCCCATCCATCACTTCATACGAAAGAGGGGAGTTGAAAGATAACGAAGGAATGACGAAAAAAAAAAGTTTTTAAAGGGGGTTTAGCAAAGGATGAGTTCCTTGGATGTGGGAAGATGTCAAAGAGCTGGTTCTGATATTTAATAGTGAAAGTTTAAGGACAATAAATGGGTACATTTTTTTTGGAGGAATGGAAGGATATATCCATCTTGTGACTGTGTTCTTGTTATTATGCAATCAAAACGAGTCACTTTAAAATGCATCCACTTGAAAGACAAACTGATAATGAGGTGGTGATGAAATGATAATTAGAACGATAAAGTTGAATTAATGTTAAGTGTATCAGATTTTTTTTGATTGCCCACTGGCAGGATAGTGAGAAGAGATTAGATTTTGATGGGAGTTTTTCTATTAATAATTTTAAATAGTTTCCTCTAATTTATTTTTAAAAGCTTTTTAGTGAAGGGCGTTTTTGTTCTTACATTGTTCCTAATTGTTGCAAGAAATAGAATGTCAGTAGTTCGAAAAAGAAAAATGGTTAATTAATAGTTGGATAAAATAATCTTCTAAAACTATTTTTATCATTTTAAATTTAATGTAAATTCATGCATATACTGTATTAAATACACTCATGTCCCTAACTTAAGGATAATTCAGAATCACACAGAAATTGAACTTTAAAATAAAAATTTCATCTGTAGAATTATCACACGCATGTTGAAGAAGAATATGCAAATTACAGGAAACCACCAGATGGCGCGGATAGTACGTCACCATGACGCGAGTGTAAGAGAGGGATATATAAGAAATGGTGGCAAAGAAGTAAAATTGTTCACAAGCGCTTTAAAAGCCTTTTAGTGCAATAACCGCATAGTTATGGCACAAAGGAAGCATTTGGATGAATTTTTTACGTGGTAGAATTATCGGACGACTGGAATGTGGACGTACCCAGCTGGAAGTATCCGATGAACTTGGAATCGCCCAGAGTGTTATCTCCAGGTTTTGGCAACGATTCCAAGATGATGGTAATGTGAGTAGATGTTACAGCACAGGTCGCCCCCGAGTTACAACGCCGAATGAGGACCGGTATTTTGCGGTTACTGCCAAAAGAAACAGACGGAGCACAGCATCAGACCTGTCTCGTCAGCTCTCATCAGCTACCGGTACAACAGTTTCAAGGCAGACCGTGTACAGACGCTTAGGGCACATTGGTCTATATGCTCGTAGGCCTGTCAGATGTGTTCCACTTACCGCAACTCACTGTCGCCTGCGATTAACCTGGAGTAGAGAGCATGCGTTGTGGACACCGCAACAGTGGTATTGTGTGATGTTTTCCGACGAGTCCAGGTTTAGTTTGCAGTCTGATTCTCACCAGACTTTCATATGGAGAGCGCCAGGTACCCATTACCACCAAGAGAACACCATTGAACGACACCGTTACAGTGGTGCAAGGATGGCTCGTTTGGGGAGGAATTATTCTTGGTTCCAGAACTGACCTGCATGTTCAGAGTGTAACGATGACAGGCCACATCTATCGGGATGTCATTCTGGAACAACATGTACGTTTGTTTCGGGGCGCCATGGGTTCTGAATTTCTGTGTATGGATGACAACGCCCGTCCTCACCGTGCAAACATTGTAGACGAAGGCCTTCAATTGGAGGATATCACCCGTATGGATTGGCCAGCATACTCACCGGACTTGAATCCAATAGAGCATGTGTAGGATATGCTTGGCCGACGAATTGCAGCCCGTCAACCCCCTCCCACCTGTCAACCGGAATTTTGGAGGGCATTGCTTGATGAGTGGTGTAATATTCCTCAAGATCAGATTGATAGTTTGATACTCAGCATGCCTAGGCGTTGTAAGGCCTGTATTGCGTCGTCCGGGAGACATACTCCATATTAACCATCACACTAACCATGTTATACTGTTTTTTGTAAATAGTTTATTTTTTTGAAATTTGCTCCAGGGAGTAAAAATCGCAATTTTTATTAATTATGTCAAACATATAGCATCTTTTTTGCTCTTTACCTTTTGTTTAATAAATAGACTTTACAAATAAGTCAAATTTGTTTTGCTTCTGTCTCTTTCTTTGCCTGAACTTCATTATCCTTAATTTATGGACATGAGTGTATATTGAGGGGGTATACAATTTTTTTTTAACCGAAAAGTCCTTCCGTTAAGATCAGAGTGAAGGAAAGAATGAGGAGAATTTTTCAAATGTACTTTTGGCAATTGATTCATACAATTTTCCCACCATTCTATGGGTTTCAGACGCGTAGATATCTTCTCCCGTTTTACAGATCTCAGTTTTATACTTCATAGCTTCACAATTTGAGCAATGCTGTGGACCTTATAGTAGGACAAACATCTTGTTTACACACAATAGACAAATTGAGGACATAAATCAGCTATAATTTGAAAACCGCTCCATTTTAACTAACAATTTTTTTAAAGTTTTATATTTTCCACGCCAAGACATTTCCAATAATCTTACTGTAGTTTAACGACAGTTAAGTCACCAGTTGGTGTCTTCTGTAGTACAACTAAACAGAACAGTAGCACAGCTGAAGTTAATAAAATTATTATTTTTCATTCGAAAAAAAAAAAAAAAAAAAGGAAAAGGATCCCTTATTATAATCTGCACATGGTATAAATTAAATAACATTCTTAAAAGATGATTTCTTGTTTTTAATAAGAACATTTAATGCAAAATAGTATAATCAGGGTCTTTATGGGCGTCTTTAAGATCTTTGAAGTTTTATCTGTAATAAATTGACTGTTCTTTTTAACTTTCTACCTATAGTCAGAAAATTAAAAACTTTTCTTTGGAACTTTTTATTAATCAGGAATTTTTGAATAACCTATTAATAGCAAAGAGAACTAAAATAATTATAACATCATAGCCTTCATTAAAAACTTTTTAGATCAAAAACAATTAAAAAGCTTGCATCGTTTTAACCACAGGAAGATAAATTATGCCATAATACTTTATTTTTTATAGTCTTTCATTTTAAAATTTTTTTGATCGTGAGTGTTTCGGTGATCGACAACTGGACAACCTTTTTTAATTAAATTTTTTCCATACATTTTTACAGTAAATAATGAAAGATGTTTTAAGTTATAAAATGACGCAAAAGATATAAAAGTTTAACACGATGATTCAGTAAAAAATGAAAAAAGATTTCAAAAGAATGCGAGATATGAAAAATTACAATTTAAAAGGACAGGAACTAAATAAAAACCATGCATATTCACAAGTTCTTATTTAAGTGTCTAGTTACACATACTTTAAAGGGACATAATGCTGTTCTTTCTCTATTAACAGAAAAATCACTTCACGTTACGACCGTACATTTCCTGAACATTAAGTGATCCTAAAGAACTATCATTTCAGTTGGCGTTCGACCAACAGTTATTTTATGTCCTTTCCTTAAGCCCAATGCCACGTATTTTTCGCGAAGTAATGATGCCGAATAAATTTCAACATCACTTAAGATCAATCGCTGAATAGAGGTTGGGGTAAAATTTCTTCTTTGAATTATCTGCGATTGTAGTTAGGACATTTTTTTCTAACGTTTCGATTTCCATATCAAATGAGTTGATCCAGAAATCATGGCAGGAAGTTAATATCATCGTTAGAATGTACAATTTCAGATTGAAGTCATTATCATCTTTCAATGGCCCTTTTAAATCAGTGACGTTTTACATCAGGAAAAGAAGGTTCATAACTGAAGGATATGTAATGTGACCCTATATTCCACTTTAAGGCCTGATGGCCGAGTGACTAGCGGTTCGGCTTTCGGTGCCACAGAGTTCGTGTTCCGGCGGTGCCACAGATGTTCCTAGTGTTTCGGAATCCACTTTAAGCCATACGTCCCCGTCTAATAGGACTGTTGGGCGCAGGGCGGACAACCCTACCTCATAAAAAGAAATTATCTCATGTTTCAAAATCTGGCGGTAGGCAGACAGCCTTGGCTGTTGCGCCAATGATGATGACATATACTATTGAACTAGACTCTCCTATTTTTAACACAGTTAGAGCGTAAATAATTTTATTTACATAACGAGTGTAAACTACGGTAGAAATTTTTTAAGCACCTAAAATTATAATATTAACAATAAAAACAAATCCCACAGTAAAGCCTAATATTGTGGTGATGACAGAATTCGCAATGCCTTACTCACCTATGCAAGCCATGTAAGTCATGAAATGAATCAGAAGCCTGTAAGTTCGCTCAAAATAGTAAGAAAATGGCTGCAATGATGTTCCCAAAGAATGTATGAAAACTGCCATTGCTGAATTCAATTTAAAAAAAACCCGAAGAATATTTCAAACAATGCACTTGGATCTTTGTAGAATTAGAAACATTTGAATGGGCGAATTTCATCAGTGTTGAAAGAAATTGAAAGTGTATTATATTGTTTGAAAAGGGATTAGATATGTAACAATTATGTGAAAATATTTTAGGATTATTCACTTACTTCTAATTTCATGACACATAAAAAAAGTAACTTAATATTTCAAGTGAAAGTCATTGAATGGAATTATTCAAACATTTTCAAGTCACTTTCTAGGCGGCACTGATGTGACGGTACCAAGGATGATTTTAAGAAATCTTGCAAAAAATTTCATTCTTATCTGAAATTAACACTAAATATACGTAAAGAAATTTTTGTGTGTCTAATCCTCAGTGTCCTGCCTTGCCGGACTGACATCCCATGAGTAGTCTACTCATGGATGGAGGTGACAGGGGCAGTTTCTTTTCTGAGAAAGCACGCGCACATAGACATCTGATTTGGCTTCGAATTTCTGAAGAATGAGGGCAGTGCCTTCTGGGAGGACATTTAGCGGGAATTACCCCGTATTTGTGTATCGTAATGGAGAAAACTCAGTGTCCTGTCGTGTCAGGTATTCCGACTAACGAGGTAAGATGCCGAACATCACAAACGCCATCGGGTCTCCTCATTTTTAAAACAATGTCTACAACAATACAGACAGTGGCGTGAACCTCAACTCTCATGATCACCGGCAGCGCACGTTGCCGTTGAGCCACGAGTTGAGCGTAAGAAATGTTTTCATTAGAAAAATAAAATATCACATAAATTATTTATTTTCACGTGTTCATTTATATTATTCTCATTAATACAGATTATAAAGAAACATGTTTTCTTCTTGAATGTGCAATTTTTTATAAAATAATAATTTATTTGTGTAAAATTTAAAATTTGTTGTAAGCATTTTCCATAAATAAATAATATTATGTATATATGTATATTTCTTTATCCATATGTATATCATATGAATAATGTGACACATATTTGGTCACTTTTTCTACCTCAGTTTAAAATATCTATCCTCTTCAACACATAATCTGAAAATATTAACAACGAAAACCAAGAACAATAAAATAAAGAACGTCATAATTTGGCCTATTTTTTTGGCTTTGAGAAGGAGAAAAGTTGGCGATGAATTTTCAGGGGGCACTATTCCGAATGCAAAACACACACGGCAACCCTTTCGAGTGAACAAACGCTCTTTTCAACAATAATATTTCAACATTCGAGAGGCTTTTAAAACGTTCTACAATGCAGAAATATTCCTCGAGACTGAGTGACTACGAACAAGTCACGTGATATCGCATCGTCGCGAATGCAATTTTCAGCTGCCAAGCGAAGAAAAATTGAGAATATTTTGTGATAGGGGGGGATGAAGGACTGGAATCGAATTGCACAGCTAAAGAAGTTCTTGAGTAAAAGAATTCCGTGTCAAGCGATAAATAAAGGCGAATATTTCTTTCAATTTCTTTGTTCTTTCTAAGTTTTCTTTTCCTCTACTTGTTCTTTTAAGTTAACATTTTTTTAACATCTAATTCCCTTTAATGTTTTTCTATATTTTGTAGAACAATTGATCACATTCATCAATTTGTTATACTCATCATCTATGTATTCCATTATATGTATATATATACATATATATTATAGATAGATAGATATAGATATATATATAGAGAGAGAGGATATGATTCTTAGATGATTAATATTAAAATAAATTTCGAGTTTTTTGCCTCTAACTACTGTGTTATTCTCATACAGCTGACAAAACAGAGACAGTTAATTTTTATGCCATAAGCAAGAGCTGCCCGCTGTTACTCATTTAGCAGGGTAGGCACGTGTAGATTGAAGATATGCTACGGAAGCGAGTAACACCATCTCCACAACGCTCTATCACCATATTAGACTAGGACCTATGGTTTAAAGTGGATTTCGAATTATTACAAACATCCGGGATTCAAACCCGAAACCTGTGGTACCGAACGCCAGAGCGCTAGCTACTTGGCCATCATCTAACTACTAGATAAAGACCTTACTTTCTCGCTGTCTCTATTAATCATCTGTTTAACAAGTATTATGGTAAAGCATAAACTTCGTTTTAAATCATATTAAAAAAATATATAAATTCAAATGGCCATGGATGATTAAATTCAGTATATTATTTTTGCTGTCTGTCTTGGACGCATATCTAAATATTTATATTATATTAAATAATATAATCGTTAATATAAGTATTAAAAATGAAGTTAACAACATTAATGAAAACACGTATCATGTGCTGAACATTATTTAATTTTACTAAACTTAATTTCTGAATATATCTGAGAGAAAAGAATAAAAGTGTAGAGATATGTAGATTTCTCAAAAAAAGAATGAACAATAAGATTCTATATATTCTACAAATTTTTACGATAAATTTTTGAGTTTTGTAAATCTTTCAAATAGGGACAAAGAAGCATGGTGAATAATACGTTGGATTTTAGAAGTCGACAAGCGATGCTGAACTGATAATTCGTGTGTCTATGCTGTGGACGAGTTGTCTGTTGCCAAGAAATCCTTTCCGTTAGGATTGCGGATCAGGAGATAAAATTGCGAACTCCTATATATCGCCCCCGCAGGGAATATTGAGGTGATAAAACGTAGGGAAAAATTAACACACGCCCTGGATAATGCTGGATTTGCAACATGCTGAATTTGCCGTTCTAGTGACGAATGTTCTTCAGCATATGAAAACAATATTTCGCTAATGACGAGCACTCACCATGCAGTTAAAGAAATAAACCTGAGTATACTTTTCTTTTGATTTTTGTGAATAAGACATTCTTCCTTGGTTTATAATATTTCTGTTATTGAAAAACAATTCTAAGGTGCTTATTATTAGAAAATTGACTAATATATCAAACAGCCCTAACAGGATATTATCTTCCACTGGTGTCGCCAAGCCAAATTACAAATTGCAAGTGTTGTATATTTTATTCCTTTAATTTACGTAATAGAAAACTACACACACTCGTGCATATACACTGAAGTGACAAAAGTCATGGGATAGCAATATGCAAATTTCCAGATGGCAGTAGCATCGCGTAGAACAGGTATAAATGCGCAGTGCTTTAGCAGAGCTTTCATTTCTGTTCAAGTTATTCATGTGAAGAGGTTTTGACGTGATGATGACCGCACGACGAGAATTAACAGACTTTGAATGCGGAATGTTAGTTGGAGCTAGACGCATGGGTCATGCCATTTCGGAAATCGTTAGGGAATTCAACATTCCCAGATCCACTGTGTCAAGAGTGTGCCGAGAGTATGAAATTTCAGGCATAACATCCCACCATGGACAGCGCAGTGGTCGACCGCCTGCCCTTAACGACCGAGACCGGCGACGTCTGCAGAGTCGTAAATTCTAACAGACAAGCAACACTGAGTCAAATAACCGCAGAAATCAATGTGGGACGTACAAGGGACTTGTCTGTTAGAACTGTGCGGAGAAATTTGGCTTTCTTGGGCTATTCCAGCAGAAGACCGACTCGAGTGCCTTTACTGACAAAACGACATCGCTTGCAGCGATTCTCGTGGGCACGTGAGCATATCGGTTGGTCCCTAGATGAATGGAAAACCGTGGCCTGGTCCGATGAGTCACGATTTCAGTTGGTAAGAGCTGATGGTAGTGTTCAAGTGTGGCGCAGACCCCATGAAGCCATGGACCCAAACTGACAGCAAGGCACTGTTCAAGCTGGTGGTGGTTCCGTAATGGTGTGGGCTGTTTTTTCATGTCATGGACTTGGTCCTCTGGTGCGACTCTACCGAACATTGACTGGAAATGCTTATGTTCAGCTACTTGGAGATCACTTGCAGCCATTCATGGACTTCATGTACCCAAACAACGATGGGATTTTTATGGATGACAATGCGCCATGTCACCGGACCACAACTGTTCGCGATTGGTTTGAAGAACATTCTGGACAATTCCAACGAATTATCTGGCCACCGAGATCGCCCGACATGAATCCCATCGAGCATTTATGGGACATCATCGAGAGGTCTGTTCGTGCCCAAAATCCTGCACCATCAACGCTTTCACAATTATGGACGTCTATCGAGACAGCATGGCTCAATATTCCTGCAGAAGACTTCCAACGACTTGTTGAGTCCATGCCACGTCGAGTTGCTGCACTTCGCCGGGCGAAAGGAGGGCCGACACGATATTAAGAGGTATCCCATGACTTTTGTCACTTCAGTGTATATATATATTATCCCGTTTAGTGTGAGTTTTTGGATTGTTCGATTATATAGTAAAAGCGTTCATTGTCTTTGTTATTTAGCTTATTGTTACTATCATAGGGATAAGCTTTTGTCTTTGCTGATTTTCTTGACATTTAATATTTGATAACAGGTAGAAATATTATATAGTTTAATTTATATAACAAATTAACAGTAATGTTCTGCAAAATAACATATATACCGTTTTATATGTTTGGAATCAGCCTGAAGGCTGCTACAAGATGTAGTTGAAAACCAAATAAAATCGGCAGGAATGCCATGGGTAGCATTGTTTAATGCCATGGGTAGCATTACCATTTTATTAACATTGGAAGGAGTTTAAAACATGGGGATCCATCTCAGATAGCAAAAAGAGAAGAGAGCAATACATATATCCGAAGATGACGAAAGTTGATAGGTATTTGTCAATCAAAGACATTGGATGTCAAAATAAGTACTAAAAAGTGTTTTGATTAACAGTCTGCAGAGCTGAAGAAATGAAGAAACAGATAAAGTACACGAAGAAAAATGTTAAGTCAGCGATTATAGTAAAGCTGTATAAGAAATTGAAATGTAGTGTTAGTGTAACAGTTGAATTTGGAATGTGTAGGTCGAGAAACTCAGAGAAGAGTATTATTATATGCATTTGAAAATAACTTATAAACTTAATATGCAATTTGCTAACATTGTCAAGGTGTTTTTTTTATCTTATTCCCTACGGAACTTTAACAACATACCGACAATTGGAGGTCACTATTATAAAAAGGCTAATTATGAACCATCTCCAAATCTGTAAAATTAATTCAAACCAAGAAATTACCAAAACTGTAACTAAACAAAAATCTCCCTTCAGAAGTATATAAAGTATTAAAGACAAAAATACTTTATATATTACCTTATATAGTACCGTATATGTGAGCGTATTCCTTCCACAGAAACTGCCAACAAAATGATATATTTCTTCGGAGCTTATTTTCAACTTCCCCGCGTCTTTGTGACACTGTTCCCTTTCTAGGGGAGCTCTATTATGACAAGAACTTAGATATCGAAACGAAGTCGGTCAGTCATTCAGCAAAGTTGTCAGAATTGGAAGATTTATAGCTTCCTGCTTGATTCTGCTTCCCTACTACTTTTAAAGAAAAATTATCCAGTAAAGTCCATAAAAAATTTTTCTGTTTCTCTGTGGTGGCATTCCCGCTTGTATTCACATGCGACATGACTTCATTAGTTGTGTATAATCTCTCTATGATATTTAACACAATTTCGATTGATTGGTAGCCATTGGATGGTGTGGAGATATGCACTCTAGGAGGATTATTACAAGCAATTGATCCGCACTTGCGAGACGTTCAGTCACATTCATTACCTAGTCTACACGTCTGTTAGAGCAGTGCATGTGCAGTGCCATTACTAAAGTGAATAGAATTCCACAGTTAGTGCACATTTTCATTGGGCCATAGGTAGAGTATGAACACATGGAACAACATTTATCCATACCATAACAAATTGAATATTGGCGCAAATAATTAAAAATGGAATATATTTCTTTAAAATTAGAAATGGAACATATTTTTTTAAAAAAATAATAATGTTGATCAATTTTTTTTTGTTTTGGGCATAGATAATTGAGCTTTTGGGATGCATGTAGCTTATGAACTTTCTAATCCTGCTGGACTTTTCTGGACCAACATACTGATTGACCACTTCGATTAATCAACTTTATAAGGGTGAAGGAACTCCATGTTGGGAAAGTGAGGGATAAGAGTAACACATTCCGAGAAGTCTTTTATAGGTAAGTATTCTCTTGTTAGTCAAATTGCCTGGTGAAATTGTTCCGGATATTCTCTAATACGACAAGCAAATTCGGGGCTATAACCCCTCGACATCAGTCGGTGGCCTATTCGTGGAATACATGAGGTCCATCGATATCCACCCACATCTTTCTACTGGTAGAGGGCTAAACACCCCTAGGTATAGGGGTGAAAAGAATAGTACTCTACTTCTAAGAATGCTTCCCTTTTGTATTACCTCGCCATTGGAAAAAAAACCCCAATTTTTTTTTATTTCCAAGGGCAAGGCAATATAAAAAAGTGTGGAACACAGAATAACAAAGAAAAAGGAAATGTACACAGAAGAAAGTTGACCAAAGTCATTGCCTTAAGAGTTCTCTAGCTTGCCAGCATCTCGCCGTCTCGGATTCGCCATGAAGTGCGAGGCATCGATGAAGATCAGCTCTGTTTGTTAGTTCTACCAAGTCACAAACAGGACAGTTTGGTGGGTCGAAAACCCCAATGCGATGTAGATGCTCATTAGATTAGTTCTTTTTAATTGAGACAAATCACCAGCATTCCATTGCAAGAAACCCAAGCCAATCCTGACGATCATGCAGAAAACTGTAGGCCACTTAACCGTATAGAACGTTGCCCAGGGTGCACCACTAGAAGGTAGGTCTACATTGCCTCCTCCCTCCAAAAAAAAACAACAACTAAAACACTCCAATCAGTAGTACAGATGTTGATGCGAGACCTTCTACTCCAATCGCCACTGAATAAACTTATGTTCAAAATATGGATTCCACCATTCAGGAAATTGTATCGTGTTCTTGCAATGATAGTGAATAAGCATTATCAACAATTCCGAAATGTGATTATCTATCAAATAAATTTTTTTTGTCTTTAGTGTAGAAAAACTCATAAAAATTTTCAATAAATTTTCGTGTACTTTAAAGTAATTCAAATAACAACGGAAGCAATATTCCTTGCAAAGTAATAACAATAAAAAGATCGTGAAATTTCATGCTCTGCTTATTGAAAAAACAATACCATTTAATCTTTTACAATCGAATGCCTACTTCTCCCAACCAAAAAAAAAATTTGCGGAAAAAATCAATG
Organism: Caerostris darwini; assembly: GCA_021605075.1. NCBI lineage: Eukaryota > Metazoa > Arthropoda > Arachnida > Araneae > Araneidae > Caerostris > Caerostris darwini. The sequence goes on from BPLQ01003400.1 coordinate 304,254, forward strand.
TATTAAAATGAGAAAGAAAAGACAAAGAAGTAACTTCTGCAAATAAGCGACAAAAAATGAAATGTTTCACAGCATGATAAACTGCGGTAGTTTTAGAGAGAGAAAAAAACACTCCACCATCAAAAATCTTTGATGATAAATATCACTTTTTTTTTTTTACTTTATTCGGTTTTTCATTTTCCAGTGCTTAAATACTGATTTTCTAATTATTCGTGCGCAAAAAACATTCGATAAAAGATATTTACTTTCCATCTTTTTCTTAATATCCCTCCAAAAGTTTTTATCCTCCGGGCCAGAAGGAAACTCATCTCTTTCTTAACGTGCGATCGATAAAGATATGGAAGGAAGACTGTCTAAAAAAAAAACCGTTGGTTTTTGCTCGAGTAGCCCTTTTTTTATGCGCCATTTTGCCCTTTTTTGCAGAAGAATCATCTTTCAATCAGAATATTATTGTTCTTAGATGGATGAAATGGCCAATCCTGAATCATTATTATTATTTTTTTTAAAACAGCCTTCTTCTAAAATTGTCATTACGATCTCTGATGATAAATTTCACTTACAATTAGTCATTTTCATGCTTCTGTGTTGAAATGCTGAACTCTTTTTTTTATATCTCCATTATTCATAAAAAAAAGGCGTGAGGTGAAAGTTAATATTTTTATTCTTGCCGGTTTTTAAGAGCATCTTTAATTTTTCTTAATGTATATAGACGATGGATAGCTTATGCATATTGAGGGGAAAAAAATTGTTTTTTATTCCAGCACTTTCATCCTTCCTTTGGTGTTTACTATGTCTTCCCCTCCGGTAACAAAATAAATAAAAAAATATCAAAACATATTACTTGAGGAATGAAGCACTAATGCAGGGCTGGCCAACCCAAATGATCTTGCAGGTTACTTTGGAAATGCACCCTATCTCTGCGAGCCGCATATAAAGTTATATATTCCACATTAGATTTAGACCCACTATAGACACTTTTTGGAGAGAAAATTGAAACTTAATGAATTATTATTACTGTATTTACTATTATTCTTAGATGTAAACATAGATAATATGATACTAAACGCACATTGTAAAGAAATATATAACACTAATAATGAAATATGAAAAATATATAAATATAAACGAAACAAAAAAATGAAATCTTTAAAAATATTAACTACACTTCAATTAAGAGTCTGGTTTGCTCTGCTATCAACAATAAACTGTACTTATCTAGAAATGGTCACTGCGTCGTTGAGGTCACTTAAAGTGTAATATAGAACCTGTTATATTAGATGTTACAAGTTGCCACGCGCATAATGAGTTCGCAGAATATAATTTAATTATTCTGCGAACTCATAAATACAACAGGCAATATCTGTTATATATTTGCAAGAATATTATTTTAAAATCAAAGTTAATTTGTTCTCATAATTTCTACAGTTAATGTTTGAATATATGGAATAATATATTGAATATATGTATATATAATGTATTTTTTAATACATTAGTTTTCACTATTTTGGCCATTATAAAATAAATATATTTTGTAAAAGTGGGATAAATATCTGGAAAATTTTTCAAGGCGGACCGCAGGTTAGCCACCCCTGCACTAATGCATCCTCTTGAATCTTACATTTCAATAATTATAATAAGATGACATATTTCAATTTCAGCTTTTAAAAATCATATATCATCTTTCACATTTTTTCTCTTGTTCTATATGACTGTATTCCTTTCGTGTATATCACGAGCAATCGACAAACAGATGATTCAATTAGGACTTTTAAGGGCAACTGCCTTACATCTACCTGTTGCATGAGAGATAACCCAGACAATTCATATCTGGGCAGATTGAATGTCGATGCGAGACGCTTATATACATAGCCTTCGAGTCTTCTTACTTCTGAAATCAATATGCACAATAGATTCCATCAACATGTTCAAATTTCGTTCCAACTACAGGTAAACTGCACACGTTACCACTGGATCATAATTCGGACCATCTTTTGCTCATTAAAAGAGTTTTTGGTGCATACCTGCATGTAGTATATGCTCCAATAAAAGTATGTCTTCAAAGATGTATTTTTAAAAAGTTGCACCTTCCATGAATAATTGACGATACATTTTTTAATTATAGGTAACGAATTTAAAAACATATCATTTTACATATTAACGAATATACTGTATTTCAGGAAAGTATATTCGCTAAAAACTTTTAATCAAACAATTTAAAAAACTATTCCTTCTAAAACCATTGGATGCACCATAGCAGGAAATGTTTCTAAGCTATTTCATCTCCTCTTCATGCTTTTTTTACCCCAATTAATTATAGGGCAATTTCCATTTATTTTTTTCCTTGTCAAAAAATGTTAAGAATATGAACAGAGTACTAATATTTTATTTTTCAAAATAATTATGTAGGTATTATCAATGCAGTACAAATACTGTTCTTCTTAATTTTGCACAGACGTACTCATCATTCGTTTGATAAACAAATATCTTCGTCTTTGTAATCAAGTCTAGCAATTCAATTCCAATATTCCCTAATTGACTTTTTAGTAGTAAAATTGATCAATTATAGAAATGTATGCGTAGAAAAAATCTATTTTACCGCAGAAAAAAATATTAAGTAGTTTGTTTCCAGCGCTTAATGATGCCAATTAATAGCAAGTCAGTCTACAAAAAATGGCTTTAATGATGTTCATTTGGATGTTTGTTATCAATTAGTTTAATTACAAATAATTATAGTTAAGACAAATATGAATGATTCCCTGAAATAATTAAAAATATTCGTTTACTTCAGGGCTCGTATGATTAGACCTTTTGTTTGAATAATGCTGAAATTTTCTTTTTTCCATTATCATTATTACTGAGGTAATCTTGTTGTTGAATGACAAAAAAATAGTAAATAAATACAAAAATATGCTTACAATAATGACAATTCACTATAAATATCTTAATTTATTATTGTTTATTATTTTATATCAAATATTATGATAATATATAAATGCAAATGATATCATCTCAAATATCATGATCAAATATAAATGCAAATGATCTTAAGAAAATTTAATAGAAACCAGTTTTTTGAGCATAATATTCTGTTAAAGGAAAAAAGAAACATATTTCTGAACCATTTGGAAAATAATATAAAAGGCTAATTATTTAAAGTAATAATAGGTAATTAGTTTAATTATTATGCAATTATTTTTTATTTCTAACAAGAAAACTTTTAAAAATAGTTTTAAGAATTGCTATTTATTTTCTAGTTAATTAATTTTGCTTTATATTTTGTCACGAATGCAAAGACTTTTATGAAATATAAAATTTTATAATTGTTCCTGTAAATATTTTATAATAAAATTTTAAATTTTCATTTTTTTCCTAACTAGTCATCCTAAATAAATTCCAAAATAATAAAATAATTTCCAATGTTTTCAAAAATTAAAGCAGATGCTCATAAGTTAAACAAAATAACATTTAGCAATGTTTCATTCAAATTTAATTGTTGAGTTATATTTCATTTCTGAAAAGCTATTTATTTCAAACAATGTGGGTTTGTACAAAACGAATATATATATGAAAAAGCTAGCAATGTTATTTGGAAATGTTTACTTTAAATTTAAAAAAAAAACCGTTTAGAATCTTAGCAGTTTAAAAATATTTATTGCTGATAAAATGCGAAGCAATTCTCGAACAAAGCAAATCTTTGAAAACAAATTTAAAAAACAGAAAAACAGTTGGATTTCTATGGCAGAATTTTAACTTACTGTCAACAAATTTAAAAGAAAAGTTATATTTTACATGTCATATGCATGTGCTGTATTTCAGGAACAATACTGATAAAAATACGAAAGCCATACATTTTTGATAAAAATCAACTATCACGTCAAATATGCACGTTGCAACTGAAACCACATTCAAAAACATTCTTTTCTTTCCAAAGATTTTAACTGATGTGCTTTTGTATATATCATATTGGGATGTAAACATCTTTGAAAAAAAAAAGTAAATTATTTCAATTTACAAAATTGAAACCGAATACAAAAAATATTACTATGTATTTATCTGCTTATTTATCTTTTTTTTTAAAAAAAAATATCATTTAATAAATAGAGTAGAGGTAATAAAAGAGCAATTCATATTTGCAAATCAACTATGAGATGCTTTAAAACAAATTGTATACATTTTATTTCTGCAGATTTCTTTTCGCAAATGTTTTCTATTTGAAAAGACTTAAAAGAAAAAATTTTTTTGTTGCTCTTCAATTTTATATTGAATATTTATTCCCTTTGAAAGACAATATAGTTAGAAATGCTTCTGTTTATATGTATATATACATATATATATATATATTCCTCCTTCTTATATGCTTATGTATGCATGGTCATAAAGCAAATGACTTCGACCTTTGAAATCGATTGATTCGTATTTCCTCCCATTTCTTTTTCAAGAAAGCAGATCTTTTTTCTTTTTTTCTGCTTTTTTTGTGCTTCGAACGTACTTTTAGATAATGAGATCGCAAATAGGTCACTTTGATTTTTGAATTACGTTCGATGAAAAATATTTTCGTTCTATTTTTTTTCTGTTCCCGCGCTTTCATTTTCGAATCCTCTGGAGAAAGGAAGATTCGAGAATGGAATGTGAGGTTTTGTTTCGAAGAAGGGAAAGAAAGGGCGCTTTCGAATGTTTTTGTCGTGGAATTTTAAAAATCCAGACGAGGGCCGCAGCAGAAAAAAAAGAAACTGCGGTAATTGCCTCATTTCTTTCTGTTTTTCGTGCTACTCTAGAAACATGTTGGTACATGTTTTGACTTTTCGGTTTAAAAGACCAAACAATTGCTTGATGATTTTTCTTTTCATTGTTACAGTGGAGTGCTATTTCAGAAAGGGTTTTTGATGTGTTTTTATTTTATGCCATTAAGCGAGTGCTCCTGTCGAAGCCGGGTGGTAATGTTCTTTTAACTTTATTATATTTAATATTTTTTTCCCCGTAATTTTCAGACTTTTCAAGAATATAAAACCCTACTTAATTGATAATCATTTTAGAAATATTAATAAAAAAGAAAAATACAGAATTATGCTTTAAAATAATACTGCTATTTGAATGGATTGCCATACGAGTTTTATATTAACTTACTTCCTGCATCTTCACGAGACATTGATGCAAGTTGTGTTACTATTGTAGCATTTTTTTCTCACGGAAGAGTTTTGGCATTTCATTCTCAGGAGAGAGGAATGCATGTTATTTGAAAAATATTTAATAAATCCATCACTGAAATTTGACAGCAGACGAGATTTATTGTGAGTAGTTACATTATATGCAGTTAGAGTTTTGTACTAATGAGAACAACCTACCATTCAAATCTGATAGCAGATATTTAGTATCATGGATAATGAGGAAATTAACGAATGTCTGTGTGACCTCCACAGGTCGAATCTACTACAGATTGAATATGATATATTATGAGTTGTTCCACCGTGATGGGTGATAGATCACGAGTTGAGAAATGTCTACTCCAATGAGAAGTGAAGGAAGCGGATCCCCCCTCCTTCTTGATGGATAAACCCCTCTGATCGTAAACTCAAGAACTCTAAAATCTCTGTCCTTGGTTTGGTTTGTCGCTCTACGGCCATCTTGTGCACACGAGGGCTCTAAACAGACCGGGACATATAGTTTAAAGTGGATTCCGAACCACTAACAAACACCACCAGGATTCGAACCTGAAGTCTAGGATACCAAAAGCCAGACCGCTAGCCACTTGGCCGCCTTCGTCCTTGAAGTGAACTGCACTTGTGAATCGAATTATCTTTAATTTTCATTTTTTGTAAATAGACTTCCGTATATATGTATATAATGATTGTAAATAAAAATTAAAGTGTTCCCATGAACCTGAAAGTTCCCCTCTTCTTGAAGCCGTCATAAGTTTAGTATAAGCCGAGAAATTACATTATATAAGGGAAAAGCAGAGGGAAATAATTAATAGAGAATAATTGAAAAGAAATTTCTTTGTATTAACATGTCTTAATGGTACCAGAAAATTGTGATCAGGAAATCTGATTGCATTTGTAGGCGTTTTTGCCACCATCACATCAACTCCTTTTCAAAGCATCCATTGTAGCATACCACCTCCACAATTGAACTTTATCTCTTTATTGGTTTTTTTAAATCAACCATTAACACTATATAAATATTTCAACATTCACTATTTTACAAATTATTTTTTAATTTGTTAACAAGCTTGCTTCTTGCTTCATAATATCCTTTAACCGAATCTGACCCCTCTAAAGAGTCACCTTAGGTTTCAAATGTTCTCTGTGCCTTAAATGGTCTCATTAGTATAATAATAATTTACGGAAACAATAACTATCTAAAAGATACTTTATACTTACAAGAAATTGCTATTCAGCTAATGCTTTTAGTTAAAGATGTCACCTGAAACTTGTTGGCTGGAGAATGGAACAGAGTTTTAATATCTCAAATACCTATTACACTAATCAAAATAATATAAGCCCACCTCGAGATATCCTTTAATTCCATAGAGAATGAACAGTAAATACCACTGATCCTTCTGAAATCTTCAGAAGACGTCTTCCACTAAGTGTGATTGCCGGCATGTTCTGCTTGGAGAAAAATAGTTTAACAAATTAGTCTTTCTTGTTAATGTTTTTAATTAAGTGATAAGAATGCTGCAAAAAGATGCAAAAGTTCCAACATTCTAACTTTTTATACACTGAAGTAATTTTAGTTGGATTATTAATTTGTCAACAAGTATGCTTTCTGTGTCACAATTAACACATGAATTGATTTTGAACAAACAAACAAAGAATGTTGTGTATTTATATATATTAAAAAAAGACTAATTTATAGACTGTAGGCAATATCCTTACTCTATGTTATCTGAGTTTCCTCAGGGGGTTTCCTCAGTAATTTTAGTTGGATTATTAATTTGTCAACAAATATGTTTTCTGTGTCCCAATCAATTCATGAATCTATAATTTTTCTCTTGATATAATAATAATTTGAGAGTAGGGATCATTTTCAGTAGTAACAAACAACCAAAGGATGTGTGCATTTATACAAAAAAAAAAAGGAATCATTTGTCGGCTGTAGCCAATATCCGTATTCGATGTCACCTGAGTTTCCTCAGGGGAAAAATGTCTTAAAATCACGAGCATCCATGACCACAGTCAAAATAATTTATGCCATGGCAAACACACCACAAAATGTACTTTAATTCGATACAGAAACAAGGCAGTAAATATCACTGATCACCCTGCACCAATCCCCACAATCTTCAAAAAGCACCTTTCATTAAAAGTGATTGCTTTCAAGTTCTGCAGAAAGAGAGAGGGAGATGGTAATGAATGATAATTTCGGGCTTCCATCTACAGAAAAGAGGGTGGTTGGTGGAGGAAAAGATGTAAGACACGTGACATGCAAGGACCCCCCTCCCCCCCCTCAAAATGAGTTTAAAGCCACGAAACTTTTCCCATCCTCTCCCACTATCTCGTCTTACAATTGGCTGCAAGGTATGGGTTTAAATGAGGTCTTTTCGCTTTGCCATATTGATTGCTGCCTGCTATGTTCTGTGTTGACGATCTTTCTTAAAGCGAGGATGTTAATTGCGTGGTTTTCAGAGAACGGAAGGGGGCGGGGGTGGAGAGTTGATACGAAATGTAGGAAGGGGGGTTGGAGGGGTAAAGAGAGAGAGAATTCGTATCGTGATTCTTATCGTCTGCAGGTGATTTGAGGTTTCCATCGGATGGGAATATTGGAATAAATAATGGAGGGGGATATCTAAGTACGTGTTCTTCTCGTAGAAAGAAGATAATGGTACTGATTGGTGACAGTAATTATGTTAAAATGATCATCCGTTTGTAGAATTAAACTAAATGGGAAATTGTCAAATAAGGGAGAAAAAAAAAGTGGTTGATTAAGAATTGCTAAAAGATTAAATTAATAACTCCCCTAGAAAATTACTTGACATAGCTTTTTCTTCTACTCAAGATTCGTTATGAGGCACCGTAGCTTGATACACATTTGATTAGCTTTCTCTATCCGGAACAATTAGGCTAGGGCTGTTCAATCTTTTATTTCCTTGAGCTGCATTTTAGGAGAAAAAAACTGTTCGGAATAACTCTTAGAACTTGTAATTCCATACCGAGATAAATTCGTAACAGTATAGGAGTGTATGCCACCGCAGAAGAAGATTGAATTAAATGCAATAATAATCCCTCGATTGATTCCTACAAGTTTAAGACATCCTTATCTATCCCTCTTATTTTCCTCTATTAATACTATGAATGAAAACGTTTGTTTTTTACTGGGCTTGGTACCTCCATATCTGTACATGTAGCTTTGATAGCATCAGTATCTACTTGCTTTAATAACTCTGATTATAGTTGACTGCATTTATCGTGAATAAAGTTTGGGATTTCAGCAAATTTTCACTACTGCACTTAAACAATTTAGTTCAAGTATCAATACATTACTGCAATTTTTGGATATCGTTTTATTAATCATTAGAAATCATATCTTGTATGGTAATGTATCATTTATGGATCTATAGTACATCATCTGTTATGATAGTGGGACCATCGAAGGAAGATAATTTTGTTATTACGATTCCTAGAGGAATGCTGATTTATTAACTGAAAATTTTTTTCTTAAGATACGAAATTTAAGAAAAAGGACTACCTCATTTTTTATGCACATTTATAGCAATTTTCCATGTACAGGACCCTATTTAGTGAGAATGACTGCAAGGAATTTCGGATTTTTATTAACGATGGATTTACGATGGATATATTTGATATTAACGATGGATTTTATTTGATGGATTTATAGAGGATAGCAGTGTCGTCAGCATAGATAGCAATAAGAATTTTGGAGTTAATTGGGCAGAAATGTTAATAGAAGAAAGCGAATGATTTATCTTGATAGTAAATTTACTATCGCATAGATAGGAGTTAGAAAATTTAATATAAAACGGAGGGAAATTGAATTTAAAAATGTGGACATTGGTCCAAACTAGATTGGAGGCTTTTTAAATGAAGTAAGCGGCACCTGTGCATTTTTATTTTGAAAACCTGCTGTGATGATATTAGATTAATTGTGGAGAGATTTTTTCTAAAACCATATTGCTCTGAGTTGTGAAGATAATTATCACTGATAAAGTTCAGTATAATAATCTTAGTATTAGCCTTTTATCATTGACTATCTGCGAACTGTTTGTGCTATTCATAAATAAACACAATAGATTCATCGTTGAACAAAAATAATCTTAATAACATACTAACTCTATATATTTGTATTTATTTGGAATCTAAGTAAATTAATGAATGTATTACTATGTAAAAGTTCTTTATCAAAATTACATTACCTGGGGCCATATTGAATTTAATATGTCTCTCACAATTATGACTTATTGTTGGAGGATTAGTTGAATAGTGATTGGATCTGTACTTAGGTTAACCGGCACTGAATCGTACAATAAATGTGGCATATTTTCCAATGATCGGAAAATATGCCACATGCACTTTCATGTCCTTCATCATGTTGAAGACTTTTCATCTATTAAGATAATGTCTCAAGAGTTCAAGGTCTGAATTTCAGATTGTTGTTTCTATTCTGGTGTGTATAAGATGTCCACTATTCCTATATTTTTTTTTGCTTAAATTAGCGTTAAATTAACAATATTTTAAATAATGTGGCTTGCAAGAGGCTATAACTTTTAATATGATTCAAATCCAATGATAAAACACGCTTAACGTGCAGGAAGACTCAAGCTTGAATTCATTAGCAGACTTCTGGTGCAATCTCTGTTTTCAGAAAGGAGAAGATTTAATGATGATTGTGATAACTTGTATAAGCACCTCGCTTTGACTCTCAAACTGCCTGGTGGGCGTTATTTTCAGGCGTAACTGTAGTCTCATATTTATGTAGCGTATGGACGAAAGCGTGGAAACTCTTAAGATTTAGTCTGACTGTTGCTAATAGACACTTTCACGATTACTATCTCATTTCTGAAAGTAGCGAATGGAATGCATGCCACTAACAGATTCAAACCTGCGACATCCTTCCCGTTAGTTGCGGTTGTTACTTCTTGAGCAGCTAATTGGACAATGTTATGTCTATATGACAATGTGAGACTGTGTCTTGTATTGTTCGATGTATTTCAGCGAGATGAAAAGTTTAATCTATTTTATTTAAACTAAACTGGACAATTTGCGTTAACAGAATTCCATGCAAGATGCACTGAAATTCGCCAAGGATTTATAACAAATCAAGCCAAGCATAATAGCTCATAACATTATAATTTTCATTGATTTGGTGACAGTTTTACATAAGGTAATTTGTAGTACCCTGGTAACGAAATAGTATACCCAATATTTTTTCCGGTAACGGAAAATACTCTCAATTGTAACTAAATACTTTAGAATAAATAAAGAACAGAAAACATTTAAAAACATTTTTATTAAATTTTTTTTTTAGTTTTTGACAAAAAATATAGTTTAGTCCTTATCCTTAGTTTTATTTTAACAATTACTAAATTTAGATCATCTAAGGTTTTCCACTTTTGGAGTATGAAAAATTAGATGAAATAGACTTGGCAAATAATCTCTCCAAAGAACCTCACCATAAAAAACATGGAGATAAGGAAAGATAATTTACCTTTAATCAAACAATAAAAATAAGACACTACTTTGAGTTACTTTTCTTCACTTCTTTACTTTCATCGAAGAGTTCTTTATCTTTCATCCTTTTTTCGATATCCTTCTTTTTGATATCCTGAATCTTTTTCAATCTGAAAAATCCTGTCTTTGTCCTTCGTCCATTTCAGTCTCTATATATTGGATGGTCCTTTCCACTTTCGGAATGTAAAGCTGCTCCAGAGAGTTTACTCGTCTGTTAAGGCTTTTGATAACCTCATCCAGCATTTTAAAAGTTGTCTGTAAGGTGGCCAGTTCTACAAGGATCTCTACCGCATTGGTGAAAGTCTGCTTTATGGATAACAACTTAGCACCTCCCTTGGCTAATCCTGTCAAATCATGAGCATCCCCGCCTTCCACATAGAATTCAAAGATCTTCAAATTGACCCCTGCCACATTTTCTGTTTTATGCTTGACTTTTAATCGAGCTTTGCAGACAGCGTTCAGAACCAAGTGGTTGAAGTCTCCAACGATGTACCTCGCTTCGGCCAATAGAAAAGAAGCCTCTTTAAATATGTCCCCCATCAATGTTTTAATCTTGATAATTTCCTTGCCAACTTTCCTGAACCTCATCTCCAGAACTTCTGCTTTCCTCTTCAAGATGTCGTGTCCCTTCTGGGCAACTTTCAACCGTGCTTTCATGACTTGCTTGTGCATTGCTGTTGGAAAAACGGCCATGATGTCCTTTCCACTGCTGCCCATATTTATTCGAGTGCTGCTTACTTGATATTCGATTGGGAAGAAAATCGCACCTTTGACGTCTTTATAAAAATGATGCTTTTTTTTTTTTTTTAAAATTTTGAAGTTTGTCATTTAATTTATTCTTGGTGTTTTTGATCTGCAGAGGTGATTTTAATAAGTAATCGTTGCCACTCATAGGTTTATAATATAAAATAATTGTTTTAAAAAATAACTGTTTAAATATTTAGATATTGTTGTTTAAAAATATAATCTTAATGTTTTTAGAGTTTTGGAATACTGCAATGATTATTTTATGAATAATTCATTTGGTTATGTTTGACAAAGTATAATGGTTAATTTCCTATATCTATATGTTTTTGCATTTTAAAAATATTTTTTGCGCCCAGTGACAATTTTATGATTTTAAATTTAGTAGATGACCTGTAGTATTTCAACAAACAAGCCCTCCGATTTTTTTCTGTACGACAAATTAAAAAAACAACTAAACTTGTAATTATGACACTTTCTCCTTTTGTTTACCTTTCGGATGGAGCATTAATTCATAGAATCTTATATGTTTCATTTTTATTGCTGCGATAGTTTATTTCCTTACAATATGATTTATTTTATGTTATTTGCTAATGTTGTCTTCCAATTAAATGCTGTGATGAGAAATCTTGTTATTTCGCCGCAAAATCATTCTTCACGTATGGCATAGTTCTACTATCATCTACTTTTATGTTAATTTATTGGATAATGAATTAACAAGAAAATTTATAGAAAGAAAACAGCCCATATTGATATCTCAAGGAACGACATTATGTTCAACAGGAAAAAATAGATTGTTTTCGATACTTTCCCTGAAGACCTTTTAGGGAAATGGGTCAGATTTGTTTCAAAAGAAGAAACCAAAATATAGTATGTAACGAGAGTCACACATTTTTTTACTACCGTAACACTTTTGCGAAGTGTAAATATTATGTTAAATTATTCCAGTATTATTAATACGTCAAAAATTATAATAAAAGTATATTAATTTATTTTTTCCTTTAAATGTTAATTATTGATGGATGGATGATTAATAATGATAAACATCAGAATGATAATGCAGAGGAATTATAAGAGGCAGAACACCCTAGTAACAATTCGATGAGTTACTGAACTAATGAAATCTGATTCAAAACTCAAGTAGCGAAATCATACAGAAAATTTTCGCGTCTACGTAGGAAATGAATACAAAAAATTCCATTAGGAGAAGAATCCGTCTCGAACGAGAATAAAGAAAAATGTGTTATAACAATCAAATTCCATGCCTGGAACTTTTCACTCAAAATTAATGTTAATATAGATGGAATTTCTAAATATCTACCATTTTAAGATTAAACGATTTCAAGTTATTTAGATAGGTATTATTTCCATTTAGTTGATGTCATTACACAAAAATAATAAAGATGCCGACAACACCAATTAAAATAGGGGGAGGAGTTTTTTTGGTTTGTCGCTCTACGGTCATCTTGTGCACACATTAGGCTAATTGGACCGAGATCTACAGTTTAACGTGGATTCTGAAACGCAACAAACATCCATGCCACCGCCAGGATTCGAATCTGAATCCTTCAGTACCAACGGCCAGAGTTCTAGTTAGTTGTCCATCAGGCAGCAATAAGAGGGGATGGGATGTTCTCTCAGAGTGCAAGAGCCTCTAAATCAGTACAAAAAATTATATGATACGTTTATGTTTGATTAAATAGGAAATTATTGCAGCTTAATAGATATTTTAATAAATTTTTACAATTTTGTACTTGAATTGATTTGCTAATGAACTTTTTAAGAAGGGATTTAGTTCTAAAAAGTTTTTAGCTTATTATTCTGCTACATTATTATGCTACTACAATATAAATTGTGTTTAATAACTCATTGAATAAACACCTTTGCTCAAAAAAGATTAAAAATTATGATGGATAGATTACTTCAACGTATGAAAGATTATGACGAATAGATGGCTTCTTATGATGAACTAAATGACAGCGCTCCTATGTGAAAACATACGAACGTCATTTAGAAAGCAACAACGTTACACAAAAGATGAATGTATCCTGAGGGGAAAAAAACTGGGGGAATATTTTTTTTTCTCTGCACCCACATGGATTTCCGTGCTTTCTTTATCACCCTTAACGACATAAATCTACAGCTCAATTCCTTCTGCAAACACTTAATTATTTCTGAGCTTTTTGGAAACACAGACCACATCATACTCGAGCGAGAAAAAGAACAAGACAGCAACAACAACAAAAAAAAAGACACACACAAATCCCTGAAGACTGTGTTCTTCCCATTATGTTTGGAATGGCTCCGTGAGACATAATGAAGCATGAATTACATCCAAAAACCCGAAGCACAAAGGAAAAGTTGTTTCTAGCCCATTAATCCTCAATATGTGTTCATTACTTATTTGTCATTGTCCTCTGGCCGTGGAAGAAAAAGTCTTTATCTCTCTCTTTTACAACCATTTGTTTCTTTCTTTCTTTTATTTTTTGAGAACCATTCTCTCTCTCTCTCTCTGTCTTTCCAATACTGTCTGCAGAAAGGATGCACTTTCGCTCTTCGATTCCTTTCAGAAAGCCAGAAAGGAAGGGCAAGGAAAGAGAGACAGAGATTTTAAAGAATTTGTATGAAACTATGATAAATGGAAATCGGTCCAAGAAGTCTCTGTCTCTGGAGATGAAGGGAAGGTTATTTTTTGGGTTTACGACAATGGGATTAATAGAGCGAGTTGGCGTGTTGGAAATTGAGCAAACAATGGCAAGATCTTAACGCTCAAGTGACCTCTGATTGCTTTTAGGTTTACAATTTCCACTTGTTCATTAATACATTATCGCCCAGTGCTCGAAGCGTTATTTGTTTCCGAAAAAGGCGTCCTTTTAAACTGTTTCTGTTTCAGTGTGGCCATTGTGTTTCTATAGATATTATGAAAAAAGAAAATGGTAACAGTGCGGAAATGTTAGCGATGGTTCCGAATCATTTGTTTATGTAATTGAAATTGAAAGCAAATGGGTGGAAATTGCTGAGAAAACTCTTTCAAAATTTTTTTTTCCTTAGTAATCAAATAAAGAGTTGTTTTAAAAGGATTTAAATGTAGTCTGATACATCTTTTCAAATGAAATGCCTGTGGTTATTATTTTATTGCTTATATATAAACTATAACAGTGTAAAATGTGGTTGTTCCTGAACTTTTACGTATAAAAACTTTATTATCTGTGCACTGACTTCATAATTTTTAAGTTCATTTTCTGAATTTTTTTCCACGTGTACTTAACCTCTAAAATTTTCTTAATGGGATACTGTATTTTGTCATATCCAAATTGTATGTGGGTTACATTGTAATTGTAGCAGTCGAGAGACAAGCGCTCTGGAGCTCGGTGACACAGTTTCAGGTTCACATCCCGGTGGTGTCAGGGATGTATGTAGTGGTTCGGAATCGGATGTTGTGGTTCCGTAGGTGTCGGTCTGTAATGATTGTAGAGAGTTGAGCGTGCAGGTGCTAACCACCCTATCCGATAAAAAGAAAGTATCTCATGCTTCGAAATCTACCAGTAGGCAGACAGACCCACAATAAGGTTGTTGCACCATTAAGAAGAATGGATATGCTAATAATTTTTTTTTTATACATTTTTTTGCTTGAATGGATTTGGTAATGAAATTTTTAAGAAGGGATTTGATTCTAAAAAGTTTTTAGCTTATTATACTGGTTGCTATTACAATATAAATTTTGTTTCATAACTCATTGAATAAACACCTTTGCTCAATAAAAGGTTATAAATTATGATGGATAGATTACTTCAACGTATGAAAGATTATGAAGGACAGGTGGCTTCTTATGATGAAATAAATGACAACGCTCTTGAGTGAAAACATGCGAACGTCATTTAGAAAGCAACAACGTTACACAAAAGATGAATGACTGTATCCTGAGAGGGAAAAAACTGGGGGAATATTTTTTTTTCTCCGCACCCACATGGATTTCCGTGCGTTCTTTATCAACCTTAACGACATAAATCTACAGCTCAATTCTTTTGCAAACACTGAATTATTTCTGAGCTTTTTGGAAACACAGACCACATCATACTCGAGCGAGAAAAAGAACAAAACCAGAAAAAAAAAAAAAAGACACACAAATCCCACAAGACTGTGTTCTTCCCATTATGTTTGGAATGGCTCCGTGAGACATAATGAAGCATGAATTACATGCAAAACCTCGAAGCACAAAGGAAAAGTTGTTTCTAGCCCATTAATCCTCAATATATGTACAGTATTTCTTTGTCATTGTCCTCTGGCCATGGAAGAAAAAGTCTTTATCTCTCTCTGTTTTACAACCATTTGTTTCTTTCTTTCTTTTATTTTTTGAGACCGTTCTCTCTGTCTCTATCTTTCCAATGCAGTCTGTAGAAAGGATGCACTTTCGCACTTCGATTCCTTTCAGACAGCCAGAAAGGAATGGCAAGAGAGAGAGATTTTAAAGAATTTGTATAAAACTGTGATAAATGGAAATCGGTCCAAGAAGTCTCTGTCTCTAGAGATGAATGGAAGATTACTTTTAAAATGCGTCAATTTGCAACAATGGGATAAATAGAGCGTGTTGGCTTGTTAGAAATTGAGCAAACAATGACAAGATCTTAACGCTCAAGAGACCTCTGATTGCTTTTAGGTTTGCATTTTCCACTTGTACATTAATACATGATCATCCAGTTCTCAAATCGCTATTTGTTTCCGAAAAAGGCGTCGTTTAAACTGTGTGGCCATTGTGTTGGGAAATTGTTTCTGGAGAGATTATGAATAAAGAAAACGGTAACAATGCGGAAATATAAGCGATGGTTCCGAATCATTTGTTTAAGTAACTGAAATTGAAAGCAAATGGGTGGAAATTGCTGTGGAAACTCTTTTAGAATTTACTTTTTTTCCTCAGTAATCAAATAAAGAGTTGTTGTAAAAGGATTTAAATGTATTCTGATACATCTTTTCAATTGAAATGCTTGTGGTTATTTTGTGATACTTTATATATAAACTGTAACACTGTAAAATGTGGTTACTCCTGAGCCTTTTTTTGTACAAAGAAGTTTTAATGGCTCTATTTTTCACATATACTTAACCTCTAAAATGATCTAAGAATGGTATTGTATTTTGTCATATCCAAATTGCATGTGGGTTGCATTATAATTTGTGGTTTGCTTACTTTTTATGCCTTATTCATAGCTTAATGGTAATAAGAGCAAGCTATAAATAAACAAATAATTGAAGTAATCTCTACACTCTATATTTATTTATTTGTTAATGAATCCATCTTTTCCTAATTATATAGCTGACAAAATCATCTTTAGAGATCTATCTTTTAATAATCCTAAACTGTGTTTAGCAAAATGTTGCCACTATTGTGGTTTTATTTCAATTTCATTTACATGCTAATTAATTACTTCCTTACATTACACCTAAATATTCTATAAGAACATATAAATAAATTTGTATATAACTTTATAATATAAATAAAGACAATTTACTGTATTTTTAAAAATTGTTTGCTTTTTAATTTTTTGTTGATGAAGTAAGGGTGAAAGTATATTTTAAAACTCTAAAATTTGAAGTGATTTCTTTTTAATATGTATTTCAAAAATACATTTTTTTATGCTCATTGGTAGTTTCTTTATAGCAAAAAATTATTAAAATTGTCTATGCACTGTCATACATATTTTCGAAGTATATTTTTTTGACTTTTTATTAGTCTTCCTTTTTTATGTAATTATTATCTAAAATTGTTTTAGGAAAGATTTTGTATTTTGACAAATTCAAATTGAATGTGTGTTAAATTGTAATTAATGTTTTACTTTAATTTTTATGACTTATTCCTGAACAAATTGTAAGAAGAGAAAACTAGCGGGGGAAATAGACTGTAATTCAAATTTTTGCTTGTGGTTTTCTAACCATTTCTTTGAGAGGAAGTTAGTAAGCGGAAGACATCCTAAAGATTAGATTATCTCAAATCGATTGTCAACTACTTGTTGAAATTTTTATTCCTATATAGGATATTTCTACAGAAAATGGAAATGAGGGTTATTTCTTCTGAAAGTTCTGTCCTAATTAATAATTTTCCACAATCCATTTTATGGTTGCAATGTAACAAATCTTGAACATGTTCATAAAATTAAATTTGCCGTGCATATAGAAATAACCTACAGGTCAAGAACGGTCAAGAACCGGTCAAGAATGGTCAACATTTTTATGTTTATTACTAATAAAACATTACTATATTTTTTATTATAAAGATACTTTACAAGCGCACATATATATACGAATCATGATAATAGTAGCAAAGCAGTTTTTATTGCATTATTCTCAAAAAAACTTTTTTACATGATAAAAAACTTTCAAGAAACACTTTTTATTAAAAGTAGTAATAAACATAAAATTCGCTACTTTAGATAAGGAATTTCACCTTTACTATTGTTTTTTTTTTCTATAATTAAAAAAAAAAGCTTTTCTAGAATTTAACACTTGTACTTTTCAAATTTGCATTGCTACCACAGTCTAAGTGGAATATTAGAGAACTTTTGTATTCAGTTGCAGTTGCTCTTACTGTAAATATTAAATATAGTTTACCGGGCAAAGTTTTATTTAACCACAAATAAAATAGAATATAATAACTGCATAAGGTATAAAAATGTTATAATTTTTGTTCCTCATGCAGCTAACAAACACTCAGACAATTGTCTTTGATGCCTTAAGGCAAGCGCTGCACCGACTGTACTCAATTAGCACTACTTAAAAAGTGGATTAAGTTTAAAGTGGATTCTGAACCATTGCAAACATCCATGGCACCGCCGGGACTCGAACCCGAAACCTGTGGTACCGAGCGTCAGCCACTCGCCCATCAGGCCCCTAATTTTGACATTGCTGTAGATTTTTGTACTATAATAACAGAAATTATTCTTAACTTATCGAAGGAAAGATACTTTTCTGTTTCAAAATTAATATTGAAAATGATAAAAGGTGTTGTTAAACTACTATAAGATTGCAACAAACAAAATGAGAAACTGGGAATAATTTTTTTTTTATCACAGGTAATCATAGTCTCGTCATATTTTTATTCTGCTCATTTAAATAATTCTCGTGAAGATAAGGTTTTTAGAAAAAACACAGCTGAATGCTTTCCCTTCCAAAAGTGCATCGCCTTTTGGAAGAACCGAGTGTCATTCTTCCATGATTTGTCTAGACGTCGGATAAACTTGCTCATATTGAATATGCAAATGAAGTATTTAATGCTTAAAATCTTGCAGAGTTTGTCTGAGACTCTCCATCTTCTACTCACGAGACAACGAATATATGTCTTAACTTCGTTATTGAAATAAAGGCAAATTGTTATTAAATTAATGAGTTAGATAAGAGTTTCGTAATCATAGAACATTTTATACTTTTCATTATAATTAAATATACAATTTAATTATAATATATTTTATTATTCGATGCATTTGGTATTCCGTTATTAGTAATTTGGCTGTTTACATATTAAGCTCGTGCCAGGAGTTGAACGCGTATTAATAATAACCAATGAACACTCGTATGAATAACATTTGAATATTTTCTACAACGAACAATTTCCACCCTAAGCAAAACTTGGTTGACAGTCCCCTATGGCAATCACGTTTGAGAATTTTCTGTAATGAACATTTTTTCTTTTTAACATTTTCTGCAACGAATATTTTATACAGCTTACATTTTCTGTCTGAAACAAAACTTGGTTTATATTCCATAATGACATGCGGAATATGTACAACGTTCGAACAATTTTACATTTCGACCATTTTCTATCTAGCGTTTTCTACAATGGACATTTTCTGCCGGAAACAAAACTTGGTTTATATTCTACAGTGATATGCAGAATACATGCAATGTTCGAACAGTTTTAAATTTTTAACATTTTCAGTATTGAGCATTTTCTACAATGCAGCTTTTCTGTCGGAAACAAAATTAGTTTTACATTCTACAATGACATGCAGAATACATACAACGTTCGAACAGTTTTACATTTCTACCATTTCCTGTATAGAGCATTTTCTACGACAGATATTTTCTATTAAACATTTTCTGCCAGAAATAAAATAATTGGTTTATATTCTACAATGACATGCGGAATACTTACAATGTTCGAACAGTTTTAAATTTCGACCACTTTTTTTATCAAACATTTTCTACGACGGACATTTTCTGCTAAACATTTTTCACCCTAAACAAAGCTTAGTTGACTTTCTCCAATGACATACCTCAAATAACAGGAATCAATCTCTTGCATGAGGTTAACACGTAAGTACCATTATTCAATTCCTTCTATTAGCTCACACTCTCCCTATATATATATCTTGTTCAAATTTTCAATCGTTAATAAAATACTCTTTATTCATCCACTCAAGTTCAAATACATTTTTCTAAACTTCTAGTCGATGACATTTGATGTTAATACAGTTTTTTCAAATAGTAATTCATTAATTAAATTTAATTAATTCATTTTAGTTTTTTTTAGATTTAAATTGCATGTATCTACCAATAGATGGCGCCAGATGTAAGAAGAAAATTTCAACTTTATTTATAAAGGACTTTCTGCAATACAGTGAAAAAAAGTAGGAATTGACTTAAAAAATTTTTTTTTTTATTACTTGTTTTTCAATGCTAATGGTTGTCATATTGGGAAACATAATCCATTTTTTTTCATTACTGGAAAAAATTAAAATTAATTAATTTTTTAAAATTATTGTGTACATCTTCTATTCTATGTTTATAAATTAAAATCTTGTTAGAAATCATTAATACCATTTTTTTTTATAAAGATAACAAATATAATCTTATTAACAAATTTTCAACATTCTCAGAATCAGTTGGTTAACTTCATGCCAACAGTGCATCATTATCTTTCCATTAATGTAATTAACGAATTAATTTGTTTCCATTAATTTTTTTGAAATAAAAATTAAACCTTAAAGAAATAAAGGAAAATTGTTTTTAAATTTAAGAATGTTTATTAAATTTTGAAAAATAAAAAAAAATAAATATATACTTTTGTTTAAATAAGGTGCATGGCTTATTCATTATAAATTTATTAAAATAATAGCACTATAACATCAGTTGTAAAAAAAAAAAAAAAAATGGGGCAAATTCTTTTAAATTATGAATTTTAATGATGTCATTAAAATAAATTACTTTCAATTAGAAAATAAACGTCATATTTTTTCTTCATATCGTTAGCCTAAAATGTACGTTGGTTTGATTTATAATGAATGAGTTTGATTCTTGGAAATGTGGAAGTTTAACAGAATTTAAGAAACGTCGTTAATGTTTTGAATATATTTGGCAATATTGATATGTCTTTGCATTTTTTAGAAAAAAAAACTTCGTGCCTTAGTTTCTTTACTATTGTTGAATTATTTTTAGAACATTATAGGGCTATTCTAATTTAAAATTTCGAGAGCTATTTTAATTATATTAGATCTTCGCTTGTAGTCCAGTTATGATGAATTCTAGAAGATAGAGGTTCGATACTATTGATGGCTATTCTACAGTCATTTCTTTGAAAAAATTCCCCACAATAAGGCTGTTGCACCATTGAAGAAGAATGGATATGCTAATATTTTTTCTTTTACAATTCTGTACATGAATGGATTTAGTAATGAACTTTTTAAGAATGGATTTGATTCTAAAAAGATTTCAGCTTATTATTTTGGTTGCTGTTACAATATAAATTGTGTTGCGTAACTCATTGAATAAATACCTTTGCTCAATAAAAGAATAAAAATTATGATGCATAGATAACTTCAATGTATGAAAGATTATGACGGATAGATGGCTTCTAATGATGAAATAAATGACAACGCTCTTAAGTGAAAACATACGAACGTCATTTAGAAAGCAACAACGTTACACAAAAGATGAATGTATCCTGAGGGGAAAAAAACTGGGGGAATATTTTTTTTCTCTGCACCCACATGGATTTCCGTGCTTTCTTTATCAACCTTAACGACATAAATCTACAGCTCAATTCCTTTTGCAAACACTTAATTATTTCTGAGCTTTTTGGAAACACAGACCACATGATACTCGAGCGAGAAAAAGAACAAGAGAATAAAAAAAAAAAAAGACACACACAAATCCCTGAAGACTGTGTTCTTCCCATTATGTTTGGAATGGTTCCATGAGACATAATGAAGCATGAATTACAGCCAAAAACCCGAAGCACAAAGGAAAAGTTGTTTCTAGCCCATTAATCCTCAATATGTGTACAGTATTTCTTTGTCATTGTCCTCTGGCCATCTAAGAAAAAGTCTTTATCTCTGTCTCTTTTACAACCATTTGTTTCTTTCTTTCTTTATTGAGACCATTCTCTCTGTCTCTATCTTTCCAATGCAGTCTGCAGAAAGGATGCACTTTCGCTCTTCGATTCCTTTCAGAAAGCCAGAATGGAATGGCAAAAGAAAGAGAGACAAAGATTTTAAAGAATTTGTATAAAACTATTATAAATGGAAATCGGTCCAAGAAGTCTCTGTCTCTAGAGATGAATGGAAAATTACTTTTAAAATGCGTCAATTTGTGACAATGGGATTAATAGAGCGAGTTGGCGTGTTGGAAATTGAGCAAACAATGGCAAGATGTTAACGCTCAAGATACCTCTGATTGCTTTGAGGTTTGCATTTTCCACTTGTTCATTAATACATTATCGCCCAGCGCTGGAAGCGTTATTTGTTTCCGAAAAAGGCGTCCTTTTAAACTGTTTCTCCCTGTGTTGCGTTGGGAAATTGTTTCTGGGGAGATTATGAATAAAGAAAACGGTAACAGTTCGGAAATGAAAGCGATGGTTCCGAATCATTTTTTTAAGTAATTGAAATTGAAAGCAAATGGGTGGAAATTTCTGAGGAAGCTCTTTCAGAGTTTACTTTTTTTCCTTAGTAATCAAATAAAGGGTTGTTTTAAAAGGATTTAAACGTAGTCTGATACATCTTTTCAAATGAAATGCCGGTGGTTATTTTTTTGGTACTTTATATATAAACTATAACACTGTAAAATGTGGTTGATCCTGAACTTTTTAGTATAAAAACTCTATTATCTGTGCGCTGACTTCATAATTTTGAAGTTTATTTTCTGTTTTTTTTCCACGTGTGCTTAACCTCTAAAAGTTTCTTAGTAGGAAACTGTATTTTGTCATATCCAAATTGTATGTGGGTTACTTTGTAATTGGTGCCGATGGCCGAGAGACTAGCGCTCTGGAGCTCGGTGCCACAGGTTTTGGGTTCGCATTCCGGTGATGCCAGGGATGTATGTAGTGGTTCGGAATCGTATGTAGTGTTTCCGTAGGTGTCCGTCTATTAGGATTGTAGAGAGTTGAACGTGCAGGTTCTAACCACCCTATCCCGTAAAAAGAAAGCATATCATGCTTCGAAATCTACCAGTAGGCAAACAGACACACAATAAGGCTGTTGCACCATTGATGAAGAATGGATATGCTAATAATTTTTTTTTTTACAATTTTTGCTTGAATGGATTTGATAATGAACTTTTGTTTACTTTTTACGCCTTATTCATAGCTTAATGGTAATAAGAGCAAGCTATAAATAAACAAATAATTGAAGTAATCTCTACACTGTATATTTATTTATTTGTTAATGAATCCATCTTTTCCTAATTATTTAGCTGACAAAATCATCTTTAAACTAACAATCCTAAACTGCGCTTAGCAATATGTTGCCACTATTGTGGTTTTATTTCAATTTCATTTACAAGCTAATTAATTATTTCTTTACATTATACATAAATATTCTATAAGAACATATAAATAAATTTTTATATAGCTTTCAAATATAAATAAAGACAATTTACTGTATTTTTTAAAATTGTTTGCTTTTTAATTTTTTGTTGATGAAGTAAGGGTGAAAGTATATTTTAAAAATTCTAAAATTCGAAATGATATCTTTTTAATATGTATTTCAAAAGTACTTTTTTTATACTCATTTGTAGTTTCTTTATACCAAAAAATTATTAAAATTGTCTATGCACTGTCATTCATATTTTCGAAGTATATTTTTTTACTTTTTTTTGGTCTTCCTTTTTTATATAATTATTATCAAAAATTGTTTTAGGAAAGATTTTGTATTTTGACAAATTCAAACTGAATGTGTGTTAAATTGTAATTAATGTTTTATTTTAATTTTTCAATTCCTTCTATTAGCTCACATTCTCCCTATATATAACTTGTTCAAATTTTCAATCGTTACTAAAATACTTTTTATACATCCACTCAAGTTCAAATACATTTTTTTTTGAACTTGTAGTGGATGACACTTGATGTTAATACAGTTTTTTCAAATATTAATTCAGTAAATAAATTTAATGAATTAAATTTAGTTTTTTTAGATTCAAATTGCACACATCTACCAAGAGGTGGCGCCAGATAAACTTAAAAAAATGAATGAAAATTAATTATAAAGGACTTTCTGCAATATAGTGAAAAAAAGTAGGAATTGACTAAACATTTTTTTTTATAATATTTGTTGACTTATTCATGACCAAATTGTAAGAATGGAAACTAGCGTAGGAAATAGAATAAAATCAAATTTTTGCTTGTGGTTTTCTACCCATTTCTTTGAAAGGAAATTAGTAAGCTGCAGAGATCCTAAAGATTAGATTATCTCAAATCGATTGCCAACTACTTGTTGAAATTTTTATTCCTATATACGATATTGCTACAGAAAATGGAAATGAGGGTTATTTCTTCTGAAAGTTGACATAATTAATAATTTTCCGCAAACCATCTTATGGTTGTAATGTAACAAATCTTAAACATGTTTATAACATTAAATTTGCCGTGCATATAGAAATAACCTACAGGTCAAGAACCGAGCATAACAAACACATTTTTATGTTCATTACTAATAAAAACATTAATATATTTTTTACTATAGAGATACTTTATAAGCGCACGTATATCTACGAATCATGATAATAGTAGCAATTTAATATTTATCAAAGTAGCTTTCATTGCATTATTCTGAAAAAAACTTTTTTAAATGACTAAAAACTCTTTATAAAAAGCAGTGATAAACATAAAATTCGCTACTTTAATAATGAAATTTCTTATGTTTACTACTGTTTTTTTTATATATAATTAAAAAAAAGGTTTTTCTAGAATTTAACACTTGCACTGTTAAATTTGCATTGCTAATATAGTCTAAGTGGAATATTAGAGAACTTTTGCATACAGTTACAGTTACTGTTACTGTAAATTTTAAATATAGTTAGGCGTAAAATTTTATTTAACCGCAAATAAAACCTTACACAGAAAGTAAACCAAACTGACATATTTGATGTGAGGAACTGTACATTACTGTAACTTTAAGTAAAAAATTCCCTAACGTTAAAAGACACACATACACACTCCTATTTCAAATTTATTAATAAAAAAATTAAATAAATTAAAATTAAATAAAATTGAAGGTTAATAAAAGAAATCATTTAGCAAGTAAAACAATTTCTTTTATTCACTATAATAATTTATATGGATAAAAGAAAGTTTTCTAAAATTTTTATTCCTAATGCAGCTAGAAAACACTCAGACAGTTGTCTTTGATGCCTTAAGGCAAGCGCTGCACCGACGTTACTCAATTAGCAGTACTGAGGAAGTGCGTGTTTCTTGAAGATAAGCTGCGGACGTGGAGTAACAATACCCCTGCAACGCTCTACGATCATGCTAGATCGGGACCAACGGTTTAAAGTGGATTCTGAACCGCTACAAACATCCACGGTACCACCGGGACTCGAACCCGAAACCTGTGGTACCGAGCGCCAGCCACTCGCCTATCAGGCCCTAATTTTGACATTGCTGTAGATTTTTGTACAATAATAATAGAAATTAATCTTAACTTATCCAAGGAAATATACTTTTCTGTTTCAAAATTAATATTTTTTTGTTCTAATGCAAACACTTAGACAGCTCGGTCTTGGATGCCTTAAGGCAAGCGCTGCGCAGACGTACTCACTTTGCATTACCCAGGTGGCGCGTGTAACTTGAAGATGAGCCACGGACGCGGAGTAACAATGCCCCCACAACGCTCTACGATCCTATTAGGACCGGGACCTACGGTTTAAAGTGGATTCCGAACCACTACAAACATCCGCCGGGACTCGAACCGGAAACCTGTGGTACCGAGAGCTAGCCACTCGGCCATTCAGGCCCCTTTCAAAATTAATATTGAAAATGATAAAAGGTGTTGTTAAATTACTATAAGATTGCAACAAACAAAATGAGAAACTGGGAATAATTTTTTTTTTATCACAGGTAATCATAGTCTCGTCATATTTTTATTCTGCTCATTTAAATAATTCTCGTGAAGATAAGGTTTTTAGAAAAAACACAGCTGAATGCTTTCCCTTCCAAAAGTGCATCGCCTTTTGGAAGAACCGAGTGTCATTCTTCCATGATTTGTCTAGACGTCGGATAAACTTGCTCATATTGAATATGCAAATGAAGTATTTAATGCTTAAAATCTTGCAGAGTTTGTCTGAGACTCTCCATCTTCTACTCACGAGACAACGAATATATGTCTTAACTTCGTTATTGAAATAAAGGCAAATTGTTATTAAATTAATGAGTTAGATAAGAGTTTCGTAATCATAGAACATTTTATACTTTTCATTATAATTAAATATACAATTTAATTATAATATATTTTATTATTCGATGCATTTGGTATTCCGTTATTAGTAATTTGGCTGTTTACATATTAAGCTCATGCCAGGAGTTGAACGCGTATTAATAATAACCAATGAACACTCGTATGAATTACATTCGAATATTTTCTATAATGAACAATTTCCATCCTAAACAAAACTTGGTTGACAGTCTCCTATGGCAATCACGTTTGAGAATTTTCTGTAATGAACATTTTTTATTTTTTAACATTTTCAGCGAGGGATATTTTCTACAGAGCACAATTTCTGTTAAACATTTTCTGCTGGAAACAAAACCTGGTTTATATTTTACAATGACATGTGGAATACATACAACGTTCGCACAGTTTTACATTTCGACCATTTTCTGTATCGAACATTTTTTACAATGGACATTTTCTGTTAAACATTTTCTGCTGGAAACAAAACTAGTTTTACATTCTACATTGACATGCAGAATACATACAAAGTTCGAACTGTTTTACATTCCTATCATTTCCTGTATGATGCATTTTTTGAAACGGACATTTTCTTCCGGAAACAAAACTTAACATAGTTTGTATTCTATTATGATATGCGGAATACCTACAATGTTTGAACAGTTTTACATTTCGACCATTTTCTTTATGAAGCATTTTCTATAATTGACATTTTCTGCTGGAAGCAAAACTTGTTTTATATTCTACAACGGCATACGGAATACATACAGACTTTCGAACAGTTTTACATTTCAGCCATTTCCAGCTACAAACATTTTTTACAATGGACATTTTCTGTTAAACATTTTCTGCCGGAAACAAAAATTGTTTTACATTTACAATGACATGCAGAATACATACAACGTTCGAACAGTTTTACATTCTAACCATTTCCTGTGCAGAACATTTTCTACAAAGGACATTTTCTGCTAAACATTTTCCGCTAAACATTTTCCACCCTAAACAAAGCTTAGTTAATTTTCTCCAGTGACATACCTCAACAGCAGGAATCAATCGCCGGCATGAGGTTAACACGTAAGTACCGTTATTTTTCAATAATAATGGCTGTCATATTGGGAAACATAAACTATTTTTTTCATTACTGGAAAAAATTTAAAATAATAATTTTTTTAAAATTATTGCGCACATCTTCTATTCCATATTTATAAATTAAATTCCTATTAGAAATCATTAATACCATTTTTTTTATAAAAGTAATAAATATAATCTTATTAACAAATTGTCAATTTTCTCGAAATCAGTTCATTAATTTCATTCTAACAGTACATCATTATCTTCACATTAATATAATTAATAAATGAATTAATTTACCATGAATTCTTTTTGAACTAAAAATTAAATCTTAAGACAATAAATAAAAAAAATTGCAATGTTTATTAAATTAAAAAAAATATATACTTTTCTTTAAATATAGTGCATGGCTTATTCATTATAAACTCATTAAAATAATAGCACTATAACATCAGTTGTAAAAAAATAATGGGACAAGTTCTTTTAAATTATGAATTTTAATGATATCATTAAAATAAATTACTTTCAATTAGAAAACAAACATCATATTTTTTATTAATATCGTTAGTCTAAAATATAAGTTGGTTTGATTTATAATGAATAATGATTTTGATTCTTGAAAATGTAGAAGTTAGAGAGAATTTAAGAAATGTCGTTAATTTTGCGAATATACACTGAAGTGACAAAAGTCATGAGATACCTCTTAATATCGTGTTGGCCCTCCTTTCGCCCGGTGAAGTGCAGCAACTCGACGTGGCATGGACTCAACAAGTCGTTGGAAGTCTTCTGCAGGAATATTGAGCCATGCTGTCTCGATAGACGTCAATAATTGTGAAATCGTTGATGGTGCAGGATTTTGGGCCCGAACAGACCTCTCGATGATGTCCCATAAATGCTCGATGGGATTCATGTCGGGCGATCTAGGTGGCCAGATCATTCGTTGGAATTGTCCAGAATGTTCTTCAAAACGATCGCAAACAGTTGTGGCCCGCTGACATGGCGCATTGTCATCCATAAAAATCCCATCGTTGTTTGGGTACATGAAGTCCATGAATGGCTGCAAGTGATCTCCAAGTAGCTGAACATAAGCATTTCCAGTCAATGTTCGGTCCAGTCGCACCAGAGGACCATGTCCATGCCATGAAAAACAGCCCACACCATTACAGAGCCACCACCAGCTTGAACAGTGCCTTGCTGACAGTTTGGGTCCATGGCTTCGTAGGGTCTGCGCCACACTCGAACCCTACCATCAGCTCTTACCAACTGAAATCGTGACTCATCGGACCAGGCCACGGTTTTGCATTCATCTAGGGACCAACCGATATGCTCACGTGCCCACGAGAGTCGCTGCAAGCGATGTCGTTCTGTCAGTAAAGGCACTCGAGTCGGTCTTCTGCTGGAATAGCCCAAGAAAGCCTAATTTCTCCGCACAGTTCTAACAGACAAGTCCTTTGTACGTCCCACATTGATTTCTGCGGTTATTTGACGCAGTGTTGCTTGTCTGTTAGAATTTACGACTCTTTGCAGACGTCGCCGGTCTCGGTCGTTAAGTGCAGGCGGTCGACCACTGCGCTGTCCATGGTGGGATGTTATGCCTGAAATTTCATACTCTCGGCACACTCTTGACACAGTGGATCTGGGAATGTTGAATTCCCTAACGATTTCCGAAATGGCATGACCAATGCGTCTAGCTCCAACTAACATTCCGCGTTCAAAGTCTGTTAATTCCCGTCGTGCGGTCATCATCACGTCAAAACCTCTTCACATGAATAACTTGAACAGAAATGAAAGCTCTGCGAAAGCACTGTGCATTTATACCTGTTCTACGCGATGCTACTGCCATCTGAAAATTTGCGTATTGCTATCCCATGACTTTTGTCACTTTAGTGAATTTGACTATGTAGTAGATAAGAGTTTTGAGATTTGCATTTTTTAGAAAAAAAAATTCGTGCCTTAATTTTTCTACTGTTATTAAAATATTTCCAATTCATTATAAAGCTATTCTAATTTTAAATTTCTAGAGCTATTCTAATTATTTGATATCTTCCCTTGTGGTCCAATTATGATGAATTCTAGAAGATACATGTTCGATACCTTTTGGTGGCTAGTCATTCCTTTGAAAAACAGTAAACTTGTTGAAAATTTGGCAGAAAATCTCGCATTGATAATGGGATTTCCTGGTTGAGATATTCTTTAATATGATATGAAATTACCCCCCTAAGAGTCTCCCTGGAAGATATTACTTTTTCTTTTTTATGTTGTATGTGATGAGGTTTGAATTCCGAAGTGATCATTATCGATCCCCCATTATAAAGATGTCATCAACCTGATGTCTCGTGAATAATCAATCTGCTAACAGACTGATCAGTCCATACCAAAGCTTCTTTTTTTTCGTTTCCCACAGACTTTTCCAGTAATGAATTTTTTAAATTGAAAATTTACAGGGAATCTTCGTATATCACAAAGTATCACACGAGGTCTACAGTAGTAATTAACACAAATGCATAACAAAGTCTTAAAAAACACCAAAGAAATTATTAATAAGAGACAGAAAGAAAGAGAGTATATGTGTGTGCGAGAAAAATAGAAAGAGAAAAATGTATTTAAGAAGAGTTCAGAAATTTACGAAGAGTTTTAAAAGCAAACTTCTTATTAACAAATTGACAAAAGTGTAGTGGCCATTTCAATTTTAGGAATGTTAGTTCTTTTCTTAAAATTTTTCCAGAGTCTTCAAACCTGCAGCAGGTAAAATTAGATGATAGGTATTCTCTTCTCTATGTACACTAAAGTTGCTAAGATAAGTTGAGTATACATTAAATCTGTTTAAGTTAAAATTGCCATGTTCTTGCCATAAACACAGTAATTCCGAATAGATGAAAAAATTGATGATCGAGGAGCTTGTGGGGTACAGCAAAAAATATTTCTTTGTGTTTGGGACACTTGATTGTTCTGCGTACAATTTTTTCCACAGTTTTGCTTTTGTTACAGTTGAACTATTTTGTTATAGGCCAGGAGGATTAACATTGTTACTGTCAGTAAGTTTCTTAAGATGGTAATAGCACACTTAAAAAAGCTACTTTCTTTTTCTCATACTTAAACTTCAGAGGGTTTTCATTGATCAGTGAAGTCAGACTTTATAGAGAAGAATTGTTTTCTTTGAAAACTTCTTAAAGTTTACTGGTATCTATTGAATTGCCATCCGCTGTTATCTAAGATATTTGATGCCACATTGCCATCAAATATCTTAGACGAAATAAAACAACGGCATCATATTGTAAACCATTCATACAGAAGAACACTTTAGACAGATGCAACACGTAACCAATATTTTTTCTTAGTCATCTATTCACACCAAGTATCTCTGCATGCAGTTAAAACAAAAAAGGAAGGATTTTCTACTTACTAGTAGAAGAGAACCTAAACAATCTCATGGCGCTTATTTTTCTCAAAATAAAAAAATAAAAATGAAACAAAGAGGAAGGATGTATATAAAAAAATATAGAAAGGAAACACAAATCCTTCCTTCTACGATTTTGTTTCAATTCGAACTTCTTCCACCGTTTCTGGGAAGTTCTTTTCGATAAAAAGGGCAAACTCCATGGAAAAGTGGAAAGGAAAAGAAAAGAAGAGACAGAAGAAAGAAAGAAGGCAAGCAAAAACAATGAGCTTGCGCATCGCCTTTTCCTTGTGAGTCACTGTTGCGACACCGGGAAATTGCTGCCGCTGTCACTCACGGCTTAAAATTGAATTCCTCTCTTGCTCCAGTGGCGGCCTTCTTCGGGGAAACACTTGTCTCACGACCCTACCCTCTACTGTCTGGCTTTCTTTGTTTCCGATCTTTGTAGGCAAACATTGCAGTTTTAAAGTATGCTTTTATGTCTCTCCCAAAAACTCTATATCAAGCATGCACAGATTTGTGCGAGACATGGATAGCATATGTTCAATATAAAGTGGCGGATGGCCACAAAATCAAAAATGCACCTCAAAAATTATGCAACATGTATATACGGGTATACATGTTGCTGTAAGACGTATTATTTATTTTATATATAACAAATAAATAATAATATATTATAATAAAAATAAGTGATATTATGTAATAAAAACAAGAAAAGAATTTTATGAGGGACACAATAATTAAATGAACAATAATGACCTAATAATAAATTGATTTAATTTTTATAATTATTTCAAGCGAATATGATAAAGCAAATAGTTTGCCTATTTTTTAAATAATCATGCCACAAATGCGTTTTCGTAAAGATATGTTAATTCAATTAATATGTATAGGGTGTTCATAAAGTCTTTTTACAATTTCGAAAATGTAATGCATAGTCAAATGTGAAAACAGATTAAAGCAAATTATTACAAAATAAGACGTATATATTTAAGTATATTTGTTTCTTTTAATTTTAATTTAACTCAATTTAAAAACCCCTATATATGCGCCTCCACATTAATTGCACATCAAGATGGTACTTGATTTCTTGCCCCATTTTCTGTAGCATATTTTTATCAATAGTAGATATCCTCTGCTGTTATGTTAAAGATATCATGTATTGATATCCTTTATTCAATACACGCTATTTTAACACAACACTGGATACTTCGTACACCAGATATCAACCCTCCTGACTTCTTTCTAATGGCATATGTTAAAGATATCGAGTATCGAATAAATGTATGGGACATGACTAACCTAAAGCAGAGGATCACTGATGGCATTGTCATCATTGACAAGGGTATGATACATTGAACATGGCGAGAAATCGAGCACCATCTTGATGCGCAACTAATGATGCCCCTATAGAGATGCATTAAATTAAATTACATCGAATATAAATGAGGAAAAATAACTTAATTATATAGAAAAAAATTTGGAATTATTTTCACTTCTCTGTATTTTTATTTGCCTTTGTCTTCCATTTGCCTTAAATGTTTGATTTCATGAACACCCTGTGTTGAGAAAACCTGCATCC
Source organism: Caerostris darwini (assembly GCA_021605075.1). NCBI lineage: Eukaryota > Metazoa > Arthropoda > Arachnida > Araneae > Araneidae > Caerostris > Caerostris darwini. The sequence goes on from BPLQ01003400.1 coordinate 336,378, forward strand.
AAGTTTTCACTTCATTGATGATCTGATCTGTAATTCTGTAAATATTGCTCTTATTTCTTATTATAACCTTTCCTTAAAATCTAGAAATCTTTTTGAAAAATTACAATTTTTGCTTTTTTAATAAAATTAATGCATAAATGAAATGGCCTTGATGTTCTACGTATTAATTTTAAACATGTGGATAGTATTTTAGCAAAAGCGGTAGAATTTTATGTTCATATGATAATCAAATAAAAATAAATATATTAATCGTATAAATAAACCCAGCGAGACTTTAACATAAATAAAACTTATAAACTGCTGGAAATAAGTTGAATTTAATCAATTAAAATTCTTCCTGAATATTCAGTCGCAGTTTAACGTGAACCTTTCATTACTAAATATTCTAAACCGCCGTACAAATTTTCAATTAATTAACGTAAATATTCAATTAGGGCTGAGGTGTGTTAAGAAGTTTAATTCTGGAAGAACGAAACTTATTATTCGAACTCTAAAAGCATTTGCTTCTAACTTTATACATTCTTTAACTCTAAAATAATGCATAAAGACGTAACTTTTATGCCAGACATTAGTTTTGCGTAATATTACTTATAGTGTCTTTCTATCTTACATCCCTTTGAATTTATCAAATAATTAACAACACATCATTAACGTCTTATTTTAAATTAACACATTAACGTCTTATTTACATTAACGCTTTATTTTAAATTTCACTACTGAGACAGATTTTAAATTATTTTTAAAAAATTTAAATTCGTTTATCAAACTAATAAAGTAATTAGAGAGGAAATGAAATAAACTTTTTTGAATCATTATGATCAATATGTTTTTCGAATTACAAACTATAAAAACATTTTGCAGTAAAACTAGGGATAACACCTTTCTCAAAATGTGTAGTAAATTAAATGCAGGGTTCAATTTACTAGGACATAGATTAAAATTCTTTAACATATTCAAGTATACTGACATTTCAATATGCTTCAATTCAATGTGAGAGATGTTTTACGATTACTTGATTTTAAGCAACTTTTTTGAATAGAAACTGTCAAACGGGAATGATTCGTTGAATGTGAAAAATACATAAACAATTAGTTATGAGACAATAGAGTCATAAGTCTGAAAAAATATCTAAGCAAAATTAATAAAAGAGTTATAATATGGATGGATATTTTATTTCTTCTATGGTATTTTTGAATATAAATGTGAATAAATGTGTGAATATGGAATAATTATGTGCATTTAATTAATATCACATCTTAGATCTTCAAAAGGATTGCAAGTAATTTAATTTACAAAAATTAATAATTTGTCAATAAATAAAATGTTAAACAAAAAACATACACGATATATTTAACGGATATGCAATTATAAATTTAGAAATTTGTGTTTTTCTCATAACTGTCATATTAACTCAAATGATAAATAAAAATACTTTCTAAGAGTTAAATTTTAATTAATGGATATTTCTTGAAGTAAATTTTATCCTGGAAAACTCTGATTTTTATTTTATTCTTACAATTTTATTACCAAGTATTTAAAAATTTCCGAAAAAAAAAGCTTTCTCAGCTTACTTACAAATGTAACCCCGATTTTTAATTTTGTACGTTTAAAAACAACTTCATAACACTTTCATTTTATTTTATTAAAAAATTCAAAGGTGTTATAAATATTGTTCAACTTCTCGTCATCATCTTATATAAAGATTTTTTTGTTTAATGACATAATATGAAGGGTCTTTCAAAACCATCATCAGTGGCGCAACAGCCCTATGGCGGACCGAGGCCGTCTACCTGTTGGCTGATTTCTAGAAGGGTAGATGATCCTTTTCACTGGGTAGGGTTGTCGGCCCTACGGCCAACGCTCTACGGCTATATTAGACCAGAACCTACTACTTAAATTGGATTCCGAACCACTACAAACATCCATGGCACCGCCGGGACTCGAACCAGAAACCTGTGGCAACCAGCACCATAGCGCTAGTCACTGGGCCATCAGACCCAACTACAATGTAACCCACATACAAATTCGTTATGACAAAATACAGTATCCTTCAAAGATAATTTTAAATATTAAGTACATAGTTTCAAAATACTTTCATAAAATTATTCTACATACTTTACGATAATTCCCTTTAATAATAATTTATGACTATTTGAAATCTGCAAACACTTTTTTTTACAGCAATGTTAAAAGTCTTTGCTCCAATAACACATTCGCCTTTTCAAAAAATCCCCCCCTTTTTTTTTCTACTCTTTTACGCCGCCTTTTTATTTGAAATGTTTGAACAAAATTGACTTCTCCAACGCTCTCGGATTGGCAAATCTGGCATCAATATTTATTCAACACTGCTTTCCAATTCAAAAGGAAACCCCTTCTTTATGGATACTTTCTCCCTAATAAAAGAAAACCGTTAGAAACCAGCCTTTTATGCACAGACTTACAACGAGTTAACGAGTTTAGTAAAGGGATATGGAACACATATCGATGGAAAAGGGACATGAAAAGAAACACCAGGGCCGCGTGCTGTAGTACTAAGAACCCCCTCCTTTTAGAAGAAATCTTTTTCCAGTGAAGTAAGAAACCTAATAACTGTTTTAGGAATGTTATTCTCAGCGTCTGCTATTTTATTTCATCTTTTTCGGAGACTTTTTCTTTTTTTGCTGTTGGCAGCGATGCGATATTGCACGATGATTGGTTCTGGCAGAGGAAGGATTTCTCATAACACGGCAGGACGTGCTGTGAATTGGGAATTGAGTTATTGATTCTCATTGGCCCCCGTGGATGCACGTTTATTATTATTTTTTTCATGAAATTTTTTTTTATTTTCTTATTTTCTTATTTTATTCATTTATTTATTTTCTTTCGTGTTTTGACAGGTTTCTTTTGAGTGAGATGATGAAAGCCGGGAGACGGACGAAAATGGATATGTAAGTGCATATGAGGAGGAATAAGAAGATGGAATGGATATGAAAACATAGCTTGTAAGTGAAACATAAAAAAAAGTAAAATAACCGGAAATTTAATTGATGGATTTTATTTAAATTTCACCATTCCCTTATTATGCACATTTATTTGTTTATGAATTATGTTATGTGTGTCTCAATCGAAATCAGATTCCTCCCCATATTATGTAGTCCTCTTATTTATTTATAAATTATGATGTCGTATATACTTGCTTCAACGCTAGATTGCTCCTAATATTATGTAATAAACGCATTGTTTTAATTAATAATGATGGCCCGTCTCCTTATATCAACGCTAGTATCAACTTTGCAACCCTCGTATCAATTTATTCCGATATCAACCTATTTTATGAGTAGTCATCTTATTTATTTATAAATTATAATGTCGTGTCTCTTGTGTCAAAGCTAGATTTCTCCTCCTATTATGCAGTCAACATACTTTTTTAATGAATTATGATGTCCTGTCTCTTTGTATCAATGCTAGTCTCCCCTTAATTACATCCTTTGTATCATTGTATTCTTATATCAACCTCCTCATATTATGTAATCAACGTAATTTTTTTATGAATTATGATGTAGTGTCCCCTTGTGTCAAAAATTTATCATGAATTATGATGTTTATTTCATGTCATCGTATCTATTTATAAATTATGATGTTATGTCCCCTTGTGTCAAAACTAGATTCCCCTTCATATTGTGCAGGCGTATTATTTATTTATAAATTATGGTGTCATGCCTTGCTTCAACGCTAGATTCTTCTTCATATTATGAAGTTATCTTATTTATTTATAAATTAAAAGGTCGTGTCCCCTTGAATCAAAGCTAGATTAATCCTCCTATTATGTAGTCAACGTATTTTTTTAATGAATTACGATGACCTGTCTCCTTCTATCAAAGCTAGTATTAACTTGCATCCCTTATGAATTATGATGTCGTGTCCCCTTGTGTCAAAGCCAGGTTCCTCTTCATATTATGTAGTCAACTTATTTTTTTATGAATTATGATGTAGTCTCTTCTTGTATCAAAACTAGATTCTACCACATATTATATTATTTTTTATTAATTTTAATGTAGCGTTATCTTGCGTCAAAGCTAGATTCCACCTTATTATACAGTTATCTTATTTATTTATTAATTATGATGCCGTGTCTAGTTGTGTCAAAGCTTGATACCTCCCATATTATGTAGTCAACGTATTTTATATGAATTATAATGTTGTGTCCCATTGTGTCAAAGCTAGATTCCTCCTTATATTATGAAGTCACTATATTTTTTTATGAATTACGATGTAGTGACTCCTTGTGTAAAGGCTTGATTCCTCCTCATATTATGTAGTCATCTTATTTATTTATAAATTATGATTTCGTATCCCCTAGTGTCAAAGCTAGATTAATCCTCATATTAAGCAGTCAACGTATTTTTTAATGAACTATGTTGTCCTGTCTCCTTGCATCAACGCTCGTGTCAAAGCTAGATTACTCTAGAATTTAAATAAATACGAGTGTCTTAAAGACTGAGACCTTTTTTCTGTGTTGTATAGACTGTGATAACTTCCTTTTCTAAATTGGGTTATTCACAATAAGCCGAGCTGTCGTACTATAAAAAGGTGGATTTTTTTTTTTTTTTACCATTTTGATTGTAAAAAGTACTTGTAAAAAGAATTCTCATGTAAAATGTCCATTGAGTGAATCGTAAGAATCGAGTCCAAACATCTTCAAAATAATAATCTCTCTCGGAGTTGGGTGTGGGTGTGGGTAAGTTGTTTTCCTTCTCCAAGCACGTAGTCCTCTTCCCACCATGCTGATGTCGCTTGTCAGCCCGTGCCGTTGATTAATCTAATTTATCAACTCGGAATCGACTCTAATTGCTCAACCGAACAGCACATTGTGGGATCTGGTATGCCTATACAGGTTTACTACTCGGGAGTCTGTGTTGGTTAATGCTATTTATGCAGTGGGAGGGAATTAACGTATTAAGTGCAGTAATCCGGTTTGGTTTCACAACATATGATATATGGTTGTTATAGATATATATATTTATTTATAATATTTATATAATTCATTTTAACTTGTAAAATTTTTTACTTATCTGGATTACTTAATAAATCTTTGTTTGTGTCCATATTTATTCAGATTGATAGTTTTATATCAGATCTAAATAATTGTTAAATTTGAATTAAATTGTAAGTGTTCAATTTTAACTAAAGCTTCTGTAGATAAAAAAAGCTTTTTAATTTATTTTTCTTTTTTAAACCAGAAAAAGTTTTTCAGTGAATTTTGGTTTTAAAAAAACTTTCTTTGATAAAACAATTTGGTTATTTTCACAAATAGGGAAAGGATATTTCTTCTCAATAAATAATGAAACCAAATTAATTATGATTTATCAGAAAAAACTTGGTAACTTGACCTAAATGAAGAAATACATTTCTCGCTTATTTAACGCAAATTATTTTAATTTAAAACGATTTGCCTCTGTTAAGTCAAATTTGTAGCAGATTTAATTTTATCCAGTGTCAAGTGTATAGAAAAAAATTTGGAAGAATCTTTATCTTGGAAGTTTAAAATTATATACATTATAAAAAATTAAAATAATACACTAATTGTTTTTTCTTTAAAATATTATGATTTATTTGTCAATATTTTTGCTGTGAAATATTACGACCTCTAAATAACTTTGACAATTTGCCGCACGAAATAAACAAAGTGATTTTTATGTCCTGTAAATGTCATAAAGTAAAGTATTTCTGTCATGTAAATCTTTTTGAACTATTACATAATAATGTGGGAAGTAATTCTAGTTTTTTTATAAATATGTCAACATCAAGTTTTTGTGCAACTACTTACTTTGTGCATCATGTCACATTACTGTGGCTAGAGCTGAGATACTCTTTTGCTATTTTCTTCAATGATGGGAGTAGAGTTGTTTCACTGTAGTTTTGGAAATACAGCGCCAAACTTTGGCATTTATGCAGGGGAAAGATAATCTGACCCCCAGATTTATCGTATCCAAATGTACTGTAGCTTTCGTTTTGTCATCGCTTGTCGATGTTCGAATGAAATACCTTGGTTTGAAACTCAACATGCTCATTCACAGGTACTTCTTCTTCACTGGCGCAACAGCCCCATGACGGACCAAGGCCGTCTGTCTACTGGCAGATTTCGAGACCGGAGATGTTTTTTTTCTACGGGTTAGGGTGCCAGCCTTACCCGAAACAGTCATATTAGACCGGGACCTACTGTTTAAAGTGGATTCCGAACCACTATAAACATCCATAGCACCTTCGAGACTCGAATCTGAAACCTGGGACACCGAGCGCCAGAGTGCTAATCACTCGGCCATCAGGCCCATTATAGTAAAAACGCTTGAAACAAAAAAAAAAAAAAAATTTAGAAAGTACAGTTTACACCCATCTGAATTATAAATAGATTAATTATAAGCTTTAGATCATAAATAACTTACATTTTTTATATTAAATAGCTAAATATATTTTTTGTTCTAATGCAGCTGGCAAACACTTAGACAGCTTGGTCTTGGATGCCTTAAGGCAAGCGCTGCACCGACGTTACTCACTTTGAATTACCCAGGGGCGCGTGTAACTTGAAGATAAGCCACGGACGCAGAGTAACAATGCCCCGAAACGCTCTAGACCGGGACCTACTGTTTAAAGTGTATTCCGAACCATTACAAACATCCTGTGATACCGAATGCCAGAGCGCTAGCCACTCGGCCATTCAGGCCCTAAAGCTAAATAACTAAATACATAAATTTAAATTCTAATTTAATTTATTAGAATCTGTTTGTGGGGCATATGAACAATGACTACGCAGTTCAGTGGTGGTTGAGACAGAATATCATGCTCACTGACTGGAGTTTTTCAAGTTTTTTTTCCAATTAACACACAAATTCGAGAGTTGACGCTAAAAAAGTAATCCCAGAAGGCATCGGGATTATTTTTTGCAATCCCCTTATACCCCTTGTACGAAGTAAAGAGGTTACCATCATCATGAAGATGAGAACTTGACTATTTCATGGACAATGTAATGGTAGACGCAAATACATATGTATCGGTAAAAAAATGCAGGATGTATCACAACTATGAAGTAAGGTAATTAAAAAACAGAATGACATCACACAAAGATGAAAAAAACATTGAAGAGGTGTTCTAGAAAGAATAAAAAAAATTCGATTTCCAAAATGAAGCATATTCAAGTATTATACATTTTGATATCACATGTTTGCTTAAGCACTAGATTGTTTGTACTTATAAGAAACGAAATATATCAAGTATAAAATAATATTCATAAAAAAAAACCCACCAAAGTATTGAATATAAAATAATGGAATCCTTTTTTTTATAATAATAATGGAATAATTTTTTTATATCTCTTCAATCTTAATAAATGTTAAGAGTGCAAAAACCATAAAAAATTTGATCCTAAAAACATTACATAAAAAATTACATAAAGCAGAGATAAAAAAAAAATATGCTTGAAAGATGAAATAAAAAGATATTTTTTTCTCTCATCTTAATTTATTTTTCAAGAAGTTAAGGAAAAAAAACTTAATTAATATGTTGATTTTAGTGACTCGTAATCAATTCTTAAATAAGTATCTTTAGATTTTAATAAGGGATACAGAATTTGTATACATTTCTTTCCCAAGAAGATATGGTCATTATTAGTGATATTGGGTCTTAAAAGATTGACGGTAGTTATAGCATTCGAATAAACTTAAAGTTGATTTCCTTGTGTCATCAATTGCTGAAAGTGTTTCAAAAACACTAGTACACAATATGACAATTTTCAAAATGTCTCGCAGCGATTTATGGTAAGAATTTCCAGAATTTTCTTCCATGTGATGCGCAAATTTAGGAAAGTTCCTTTTGAAACGTTCCCCCTAAGGCATTATTCTCTACCACTTAAAGTTTTAACATCGTGATCTTTTGTGGTGTTGTGACTCATCCTCAGTGTCCTGCAGTGTGGGACGAACATCCCATGAATAATCTACTCATGGACAGAGAGAAAGGGTCCAGCTTCTGCTGTGATGGAGCACCCGTAGATAGAAGTCTGATTTGACTCCGTGTTGCTAAAGAAGGAGGGCAGTGCCTTCAGGGAGGACTTTTAAGGGAGAACTACCCCGCATTTGCATATCGTATGGGAGGAAACTCTCACCAGGTAGTCCGTCTAACGAGATAAGATGCTGAATAACACAAACGACATCGAGTCTCCTCGTGTTTTGAAACAGTGTGTACAAGAAACCGCCAGTGGATGGAACCACAGCCCTCATGCTCACCAGCGGCGCGCGTTGCCACGAAGCCATGAGTTGGGCTAGTGATCTTTTAAATGGAATTTGTTCTTTTTGAATAAAAATAATAATATTATTTACTGTTCTGATGCTATTTGTACTGCTATAGAAGGCCAATAAATTCATGGAATTGGATATTATAGTACAATGGCAGATTACTTCTCTGAATTAGTAGTACTCACCGATTTATTTTGGAAGCTTGCAATTCGGAACGTGTATATTCAAAACATGTACCAGGCTTGCTTGGCTCACAATTAAATTCCTCTGAAACGAAACCTAGGCAGATAACCACCATGCTGTTTTAGCCAATAATAAAATAATAAATACATTCAAATAAATAAATACAATTTTCATTCACAAGATTTTAAAAACAAATCAAGAATTTGTCAATGATTTTAGCAAAATTACTTATTTTTTCTACTCAATTCGTGAAAGTATATCTAGAATGGCAACAACGTATTATTTTTGTACCACAGATGCACAGATTTGTGGAAACCGTAAATATTCACACACTGTCTGCAAAAAAAAAAATGTCTGTTAAAATAATGATTTAATAGATTTTTGAAATTGGTTCAGAGTTTGCAAAAACTAATTCTAAAAAAGTGACAAAACAATTTCCTATGGGTTTTTTTATTTTTTAATTTCTTTAGTATTCATGTCTGCAGATTTTGATTTAAAAATATGTATTAATGTAAATAGTTTTACGCTGTTTATGGTATTATCTAGTAACCACCTATAGATACTGAGTTTTAAAATTCAATATGTTGCTGTAATCACATAAAATTTATAAAAAATTTTGATATATTTTCTAATAGCTAAAGATCTTGATAACCTGATGAGAGATAAAATGATGAGCTGGTATACAGGAGATTTCAGGTGTGAAACAGCTGGAGGCTCTGTTGCAATTACCAGTTTCACAAACGAGGAGCCTCGTTGACAATTCTAACAATATGTATAAAGTGTCTTGTAAATGTCCTGGTGAAAGTCAGTCAAATTACCTGGTGAGAAATTTTAAAATTTATACCACATGATACACAAATGCATAGTAGTTATCCCCTAAAAGGCTTCTTGGAAGTCTATGATCGCTTTTCTGTGGATCGTTGTCTGCCCGGAGGATCCTACTGCTGATCAACAAAAATAATTAAAAAACCTTTACTTTAAAAGGGTTTTTTTTGCACTGCTAAAGTGCAGGAGGGCACAGACGCAAAACCTCTGACGGCATTCGTTGCAGTAACGGGAAACGGAAAAGAGAAGAATATATATATGAGACAGAGAGAGAGAGAGAGAGAGAGAGACAAAGGATGATTCAACGGTCCTGAGATACACTTGAGTACAGCTTACTAAAATGTACATTTTCCATTTAGGAATATAGGGTTGGAAGTGATGCTTTGAGACACGAACAGAAAAAAAAATCAGACAGGAAAAGAAAAATATCATTTATTCCCAACATTAACAAAATATATTTTTTCCTGAAAAGAAAAATATATTTTGTTGATACATAGATTTTGTTTAAACATCGATAAATATTATTTATTCATTCCTTTGCAAAATGAGCTTCTTTGATACAATATTTACAAGAAATGTTCAAAATCGCGAGCCCTTTTTGAAAGCAGTAATAAATGCTTGGTAGGTTCGAAGGAGTGATTGGCGAACAGTTCCAGAGATACCAAGCCTGCTTCAGCGGCAATGGATAATCGAGCAACGAGGTTCTTAATTAAGTCAACTGGAATCTAGGAAAAGAAAACACAGAGAAAGAATAAAAATAGAGTGCTCATCGCGAATATAAGTCATAGAACTTGCAACTCCACCTGTGTTGAGTATCTATTGAGGCATTGTGATTGGCTGTTGCGAGCAATTCGTCTGAAAGTTCAACGTCAATGTCTTCCTTCCGACCTTGCATTCCTGAAAAGCAAGGGTCTCCAAACTACGGCCCGCGGGGCAAATCCGGCCCGCCAGTGTCATCAATCCGACCCGCGACAGCGAATAGCTTATTGTTGCTTATAATAAGTTGGATAAAAAAAACACAGAATGATATTATCTCGGTTTTATTGACTTGCTAGGTGAAGCTTAATGGCAAGCATAATACGCAGAAAATTTAACTTACGCATAACAACTAACAAATAATTGAAAAGAATCCCACTATAAAGTTATAAACTAGTGAACATCCCGCGGTTACCATCGGTAGTTATGTTGGGGTAAAGAGTATCGCATATGTATGTATATCGATGTTTGGAATGTGTATATCCTGAATCAAACATATGATTTTTATCCTGAAAATCCCTCAGGAACGGAAAAGATAAATTAACGCGAATGAAACCGCAGGGTATCCATTTGCAAAAAAGTACTAATGGAATTTATGTAATTGTGATTTTTCACTGACAGTAGTTTGTAGTTAGCAAGCGTATGCTCGCTCAGAGAGCGTACTCGGCGACAGGTCTAGAAATTATAGATAATGGCAGAAAAAATAAAATGGTTTTGGCCCTTGGTACTTACTGGAGTAAACAGTATGGCCCTAAGGCTGGAAAGTTTTTAGACCCCTGCTGTAAAGAAATGTATGTTTTAGTAATCTGTAGCGGGGCCTGAATGGCGGAGTGGCTAGCGCTCATACCAAAGGTTTCGGGTTCGAATCCCGGCTGAGCCATGGACATCTGTAGTGGTTCGGATTCCACTTTAAGCTGTAGGCCCCGTCTTATATGACCGTAGAACGTCACAGAGCCCAATCAGACTTCTCACCCACATCCTTCCCAAACTGTAAAGGGACACTCAGCTCTAGGTATAATGATGTGATGTGGTGTGGCGCAGTAGTAATCTGTAGCACTCCCTCAAAGTTTGTTTCCTTACTGTCAAATCAGGCATATATATATATATTAGTGTTTATACTGCATTTTTAAAATTGGGCGTTTTTGTAATCTCATAATATATATAATGAATTTTTGGACCATTTTCCAACAGATAGTTTTCAAAGTGCAGACTATTGTTTTAGGGTTTTCAACGGCATATTATAGTCAACTTAGGTTGCATTAAATTAAAAAAAAAATTAATAAAAAATTTGTTTATTTTTTAAGTGCTTTTACTGACTTCGATTAGAACCAGATAGTTATTCAACAAAATCAGAAAAATTTAATTTTTTTTTCAAAAATTACTTATTATATGATTAGAGCAAAATTCATGTGATGATAATTGTCATTGACCCTTGCATCCTTAGCTACAAGTCAGCGACAAAGTTGTTCATGTATAAAAATACTCAATTCTATTTCAGAGACGAGGCCACCCAAAGCCTATTCCACGTTAAAAGTAATTTCTCAATAGATAATGAAACAACAGATACGGAAGGGGAGGGGTCTGTTAACGAGATTAGCAGATAATGCAGCCCCTGATGAACGACATGTTCCGATAGGCCCAGAGCTTTATTTACCGCCCCACCGTAAGATAAACCGGGGCATCAAATTAATATTTGCCGAACCCTTTCAAATCAAAGATAAGAGCTGTTAGTAAATGTGTTGGTCGGCCGGATTACGCCGCTCCAAATATTTGCTGAGCAAAGTTTGTTGAAAGTGGTTTGGGTGCCTAACAGATAGAAAGCCAACGGATTCTTGTCTGCCCTTAAAAGACAAAAAACAGGTTGTCGTGTTTTCTTATTTGGAGCAAGTGTTCTTAAGCAATGAGTATTTTATTGTGAGCTACTTCGATTTATAGAGTCCGACTAATGGCCTAGTGCGCCGCTGGTGAGCATTAGGGCGGAGGTTCTATCCGCTGGTGGCATTATTGTAGATATTTTTAAAAAAGGAGGAGGCTGAGTGGTGTTTGTGATGTTCAACATCTTGCCACATTACTCGGACTACCTGGCGGGAGTTTTCCCGATTTTCTACCATGCGATAAGCAAATGCCTGTTTGTTCCCTTTAAAAATCCTCCCGGAAGGCACTGCCCTATTTCTTTAGCGAGACTGAGCCAAGTCAGACTTCTACCTACGGGTGCTCCATCACAACAGGAGCCGTTCCTTTTCGTCCTTCTATTAGTACACTACTCCCTCTTTAATAGTGTACTAATAGCAGAAGGGAAAACGTCCGCATGCCTCCTCTGTCGGACACTGAGGATTGGTCACAATAATAATATATTTATCGATAGTTATCTTATAATTATTTGTATTTTTAATATTTATAAAATACATATTATTGTATATTTATTTAGGTTTAAGCATGTTTAAGTCTAGTTCTTGACTTCGCCACGTACAAGTAATTAATTCTACATATGTAGGGAAAAAAATCGAAATTTTCCGAAAAGTTCTGAATATTCTCAGCTTAACCATGAATAAGCTGAGAATATTCAGCTAAATTAAGGAGATCGGCATATATGCGAGCCTGCAAATCTAGCAAAAAACATAGGTACAATTCCGTTAGCTGGGTTCAAGCAATGAATTGTCAAAGATTGTTAAATACAGCACGTTTTATTCTTGCAGTTTGTGAAAAAAATAAATTAAATGATTTATTCCCGATAGTTTTTATTTATTATGATTTATTAATGATTTATTTTCTAAATTGCCTACATTGATGATTTTCTCTTTCTTTCTTTGAAAATAATAGCATTTCAATTAACATAAACCTTAACTGAAATATGTGTTGCGTGTGACTAATACTGAGTATCCCGCAGTGCTGGACGGATAACGCATGTGTAATCTACTCATGGATGGAAAGAAAAGGGTCACCTTCTGTTGTTATTTAGCACATGAATGTAGAAGTGTGACTTGGCTGCGTGTAGCTCAAGAAGGGAGGAAGTGCCTTCCGGAAGGACTTTTAGGGATGGGCTACCCCGCCCGGGCTACCAGGGAGAAAAGCCTGGAAAACTCCCACCAGATAGACCGACTCACGAGGCATGTTGCTGAGCATCCCAAATACCATCGAGCATCCTCGGTTTTTGAAACAGTGTCCACAAAAAAGCCGCCAGCGGATTTAAACTCCGCCCTAATGCTCATTAGCGGCGCGCGTTGACACTGAGCCACGAGTCGGGCATAACTAAAATATAATAATTAGATAACATTTAAATTTAAAACCACCCTGTGTGCTTCACATGACGGAAAACACTTGAGAAATTTTCGTAGGAACGAAAATGCCTTAACTCTGTAGATAGAAGGAAAATCTATTGAAAATGAATTAACAATTTAAATTTATTAAGCTCTATTTGTCAAGGAATTAAAATTTCATTAATAATTGTCGTTTACACCAGGCCTGAGGGTTAAGCGTGTTGGAATTGTAAAACAAGGAAGCATATTCGAAAAGCGGGACTTAATCAAAAACTCCTATGACTAACTATAATGGGGAGAAATCTGTTGACCTGTAATGTATTTCTGTTTGAAAAAAGAAGCACAACTTTCAAAATGCTTTTCCTAGGAATATCTTGATAAATGCACTCAAAAGTATGTTGATAAAATGGGGTGCAATGCAGCAGGCCCTCAATGTTTCAGCTTAAGTAACGCTGAATCCACTACATATCTGATTTTTAATGACTTAGTTTAAAAGGCCTAGTATTCGAAAAAGAAAATATTTTTAATTCTCCTGCCAATTTAAAACACGGGAATATTTTAATTTATTTGTCGCTCTGCGGTCATTTTGTGCACTCTTTGGGCTAATTAGACCGGGACCTGTAGTTTAACGTGGATGCTGAACCCCTAACAAACATCCACGCAAACGCTAGGAAACTAATATTTCATGTATCTAATAATGAATTGGATGGATTTGTAAGCGGTTTATATGCGATCGTTATCAAATTACAAAAAATAAACTCATCACAAAATATTGTATACCATAGAGACTCGTTCCTATTATTGAAAGACTCCGTAAGCGAAATAATAAACATATGACGTATTATAATAAAGCTATAATTAATTTTAAAAAGTGTCAATCATCAATATTCGTTTGATATTTGATCTGCAAAGTATTTACACGTGCAAAAAATTTAAAGGCTATGTTAAATTTGGATCATTGCAATGCTTTTCATGTAAAACATTTTAATTTTTTGTTCACGTTTTTATTAGTACGTATCTTTTCTTATTAAAAAATAGTTGAATATCACTTTTAATTTTTGAAGGACAAATAATAAGTTCATAAAACTTATGTCTTCTATTCTTTGGATGTGAATTCTAACATTCCAAAAAATTTTTTCTTTTTAAATGTAAAAAAAAAAATTCATTCTAAAAAATTATTCAGATTTTAAGAGTATAACTTTCTTACTCTTCTAGGGCAATTTAATTTTAATACTTCTTTTTGTTTAATAATTTTGATAACATTGCATTTTAATTTGAAATTTATTTTATAAAAAAATGATTATTACTTAAAAAGTAAAACCTATCATTTGCCAATCTGAATTCGAAGTTTATACAAAACTCTCGAAGTCTCAGAAACATATGTAAAGCAAAGATCTAAATAATGGTAATAAGAAGAAATTAATCGTTAGTAAATGATCAAAAATAAAAAAATTGTAATTGAAATCAAAGTACAAAGCTGCTTCGTGAGCAATAAACATCGCCCTTCGTGGTTTCATGACATCTGCAAAACCGGAAATAAGAGGACAAAACAAAAAATCTCCTGATTCGTCATTTATTTTGAATAACAAAGCACGCTCGGAGCAAAATGCTGACGCAGCCTTCACAATTAGTACAGACTAAACAAATTCGAATCCGATGCAGAGTTTGACTTGATTCATAAATGCATATGTCGGAACCTCTCTCATGTTTTTCTTGTGGCCCGTCTCATTATAGGTCCGTTTTATTTATGCATATTTGGTAATAGTTTTTGAATGATGGAAGATTAACACAGGATGCAGCTTTAATTTAATAAAAATAAAACATTTAAATGTAGGAAGTTTCATTCTATACTTTTTACATTATTGCCGATTTTAAAAGTAGGAACCTTTGTTAAAAACATCTACCTCGATACATGATACCTATAAATGTATTTTTTTAAAATTTCTATGATATTTATTGCCACAAACATGCTCCATTTTAAAATTGTGCTAAATGTATTGATCGCTCCCTGTTGCATTAAAAGAAAAATAAGTGCAGATTCAACCCAAGCAATGTTGAATCTGCAATATACCTTCCGTTCTGGTGACCAATGTCTTATTTTAAAATACACAGCATTCGGAAAAAAAAGTATGTATCTTTAACTTCTATGCCAAATTAGGTGATTGAAAAAATTTTAAAAGCCAGCTTAATAAGTTAAATGCATATAATAATTAATGGATGATTTTTCCAGATGTTTTATATGAAATCATTTCATGAACAAACAAGAACAAAAAAGAGACAATACAAAATAAATATATTGTAGACGTGGGTGTTGTAAAAAAATATATCAAAATGAGTAAGATCCATATTTATTAACAAAGCATTTTAAGTATGACTATTAAAAGACTTGTTTAATAAAAACCATTTGGCTAGTCACTTTTCTCTTTGATTACTACAAAAAACATTTCCCATAAAAATAAATTAGTTAAATGGGCTAATATGCATGAAATATAATATATTACTATAATACGTACAATAATATATAATACGTACTGTATACGAAATATATTATATTTCATGTATATTACGTAATATACATGAAATATAATATATTATTTTATTTTACATAAAGAAATGGTTATATATAAATCTGCATATCTATCCCCATGGTGGGCCAAGGTCATCTGTCTGCTGGAAAATTTCGAGACTGGAGAGGGTTTTTCTTTTTATGGGGTATGTGGTAGAGTTGTTAGCCCAACGCCTAACTCTCTGCAACCTTGACCGACACCTGCCGTTTAATGTGGATTCTGAACCACTACAAACATCCATGGCACTACAGAGACTCTAACAAGAATATTGTGGCAACGAAAGCAAGTCACTTGACCATCAAGCCCCATATATATATATATATGTGTGTGTGTAATGTATGAATGTATGTGTAGATACATAATATATTAATTAATAAGATGCAATTACATAATTTTTGAATTTATACTTGTGGATAACTTTTTTGCTAAACGTTGTGCAAATTTATTATAC
Organism: Caerostris darwini; assembly: GCA_021605075.1. Classification (NCBI taxonomy): domain Eukaryota; kingdom Metazoa; phylum Arthropoda; class Arachnida; order Araneae; family Araneidae; genus Caerostris; species Caerostris darwini. The sequence continues at coordinate 352,681 of BPLQ01003400.1, forward strand.
ATCTATCTTAGATTTAACTGAGAAAAATATTTCAATGAAATCCATTATTACTTAGACGTAATAATATTTTATATTCACAGTTTATATTAAAATTTCATCCAGTTCAAATTAGTAGGTTAGTAAAGGATTACATTAGGATTTCTGTCATTCTCGAATGATGAAATTTCATATTAATAAGTTGAGAATTTCATATAATATCTTGAAAAAATCGAATGATGAAATTTGATACTAATATGTTGAGAATATTTTCTATTGATTTCTTTGCTTTTTTAGCGATATTTTTTTCTAAATTAAAATATTGTACATCCGCTGATATATTTTTATTATTACTGAAGTAAAATAAAAAATATCATATTTGTAAGTCTTTTAATAATATATTTTATCTTACTTTTTGAAACATACTTAAAATATTCTAATTCTTCAAATAGCAGTAACATTACAAATACAATAAGCCTTACGAATAAAACACTTAAAATATTTCAACATTTTCCATAACTTTTCAGTTTTTATAAATTTATAACAATGATGAGCTTAAAAATCATAAAAAATTTTCTTTAAAATCCTGCTGTACTTTTTTGCTTTCTTATTTATTAAATACGTACAAGTTGAATTTTAATAAAAAAAATGTCTCTTATCTCTAAGAAAACTAAGTACCATTTTTGTTGAAGAATCAGAAAAAAGGCAGCGCAACTAAGAAATCAGAAACAGAGACATTTCTTAAATGAGACATTCAAACCTTTTTATCAAAAGTCTTTTCAAATAATACTCTTCCGCAGAAACAAAGCGTTAAAAAATATAAAAGATCCCTCTCTCTGAGTTGGAGATAGAAGACTAACAAACAAAACTCTACCGAAGAAAAAGTAAAGAAAGAAATAAAAGAAAAAAATGTATAAAAGGAACAAGTTCCACTTTCTTTAATGCTCTTTCTCTTCCAAGCCATTTTTATCCAAAAATGTTGAGGTTCCGAACGCTTATAACTTCGATCTGTTGCCGTTTTTGCTTCACAACTCATAATTTGTACGCCATCTTTTACGTTTCATCTTTCGCTTTTGGCAACGGTTTCTTTTTCGTCTGTTTTTTTTCCCTTCTGCCAGATGGAATTCCCTTTTTTTCCCCTTTTCCATTGATCCAGAGCTCTTGCCGAAATCTTTCTTCAACTGATGTTTGAATCAACAAAGGTTCTTTTACAGTTGTAACACGATAGCCACATTTTATTTACTTTATCGAGATGGATTTTTTTATAATAGTAATCATAAAATTATTTGACTTTTTACATCAAAAGAAGGCAGATGAACTGTAATGCTTCAATGCAAGTGAAATAGCTTATATAAAAATAGTGAAATAGAAATAGCTTATAGAAGTATAGTCCGTCTACGGATTGTGTGGCAAATTGGCAAACTGCCAAGTCAAGAATTCAGAAAGAGCGGCTTCATAGGGGAGGGATTTTCATTTAACAAAAAGATAATTTCAATTTAACAAAAAAATAATTTCAATTTAACAAAAAAATAATTTCAATTTAACAAAAAAATAATTTCAATTTTAATTTTTATATTTTTTTTTGTCGTTGAACCTAATGTTTACCCTTCCATACTAAGGTTTTCCCTTCTTGGCCGTACTTTTATATTTATCTGTAAAATAAGATTTTAATCAAAACTCTAATTTTTTTCTTGAATAGATTTATTTTATTATTTTCTGATCTATTTTTAGGTAATTTTTTATCACTCATTATTCAGAAATAGTAATATAGTAATAACGTATTCAGAAAAGAGATTACAATGCCAATAGAATCGAATCCGTGTACCTTTCTACACCAGATATTGCTAGTGGAATAAGATGGGAAACTGTACGTATATTAAATAAAAATATCTCACACCCAGTGGAAACTTACCAAGTACGATTCGTGGACCAGTGGCAGCGTGCAGGAAGGCTGAGTTCGAATCTTGTTGGCGGCGTTGTTGTTATCACTGCTTTCAGAAATGAGGAGTATATACGGGGTGTAAAACCTCGCATCGGCTATTAGGCTATTTCCCATGCGATACGCAAATGCGGGAACAGTTATCTCTAATAGTCCGTGACCATCCACCATCGTTGGGTTGATCGCAGTACAAAAGAGGCCCACCGATGTTCTACACTCACCATTCAAGCTGGTAGAGGCTTCATAGTCCTAGGTATGGGATTATGAAGCCTCTATCAGGTAATGTGGCGAAGAAAAGAAAAGAAGAAAGTCGTAACGTGAGCAGAAGGAGTGGACAAATTCTCAGAAACGAGGAGACTGGATGGCGGTTAAGCAAACATGTGTAAAGCGTTTGGCCTCAGTACACATGCTGCCTGGTGGAATGTTTACTGGCTTTTTCTGATTCGATATGCAAATGTCATTTCTTAATTATTTCCTGTTCGTGGTACACGACCTGAACGCGGTGGAACACAAGGCACAGATAGTTTTTTTTTAAAGTAAAAGGGAAATAATTTATAAAAAATATTTATATTCGAAATGTTATTTTTTTTAATATACCTTCAATCTGTTTCTGTGATAGATTTTTATTTTTGTGTGAGACACTTATTACAGATTTATTTTAGATACTTGTTTTATCAATCATTTTTCACAAAATAATAATGCATTAATTATGCATCGACTCCTTTTTCAGAACAGTGACTGAAATGCATTCCATAATTAGAATCTAATCCGCCCATCAGACAGCACTCACTGCTAATACAATGACATGAAATTTATGAACATTCATTAGAAGTATAAAAGACTATATCGTATCATGATAACAAGTCATCTTTTTATAATTATAATTTTTCTATATTATAAAGACTATAATCTTGCTGATGTTATTATATAATGTCAGTTAAGTGGTTATATACAGCGCTTTATTAAACTAGACGCTAATAGAGGATGAACGGGACAGCATTCTTTTTCGAATATTCTTCCGACAACGTCATTTTGATTGAGAGCCTCCATTTTCTTTTCTTCCCTAATCACTAGTTAAGTAAACTAGTATCTATATATTAGTTAGTAAATGAAAATCAGGAAGGGTTATTTAACCTCTCGACGAAGATAAATTTTGCATGGGTAGCCATGCATTTCATAATTGAAGTAAGAATTTATAACATTTTTAATTTAAACGATCACAAAATTTTGAAGAAATTAATAAATCACAAACTTTAATTTACATTTAGTTAATTCGATAAAAGAATAACAAAAGGGTCTTATAACTGTTTAGTCACAGGAAATTTTCGATATACCAAACAGATGAATAAAAAACAAGAATTTATTTATTTTGTTACAACAATTTCTAATAATTTTCATTTTCGTTATTTTTTATATAATTTAATGATGAAAACGTTGTTGACATCTGAATTGTTGCAACTTCAATTTGACTTTTAGACTTATGCTAACCTATTGCTTTCTTTATTCGAATTTTCCCTTTTTTGTCTTAAAAGTTAGGATAATAGTTACAGAGTAAAAGGAAAATATATTATAAAAAATAAAATAGGTGCCCTAGTTTGAGCAGCCAGTTTGTAAATGGGTGTAGTTGAGTTGAGATACTTGAGGCAAACTAACAGTTTTATTTACACACGCACAAACACCACATATACAACTATACACAAATAAAATTTGACACATTTATAACAAAAATAGATAATTATAGCCTCGTGGAAGGATTTCACTTCTGAGACGAAAATAGACCTCGCGGCTTCGCGCAGGATTGCATGAATATGTACTTCTTTCTGAGATGAGAATCTGTAGGCCAAGTAACCATTTCTCCTGAACACCATGGTGGCGCCTTTTCCAGTGTATATAGGGAAGTATGATTACATAATTATGTATCGACTCATTTTTCAGAGCAGTGACTCAAGTGCACACCACAAGTAGAATCGAATTCCCGCCTCTTTGCTTTCTGGCTAACTCACTAATAGGAGGATAACATGGTAAAATTTATTTACATTAACTAGAAGTACAAATGAATGTACCATATTATGATTCAAGTAGTGTTTTTCTAAAAATATATAACTGGTTTGTTTTTGTTTTTCTCATCCAATGCCATTTGAAATAAATAACAATAACTAATGTATTTGAGGACATTTTGATTGTAGGGTCACTATTTGGAGTGACGATGTTAATGCTGGAATCTGTATTTAGATGATTCACAGATATTAAAAATCTATATTACTTCGTATATCATGTCGAGAAAAATTGAGAAATCTTCAGTTCTTTTGATGCATATAATCTGACTAACCAAAACATCCTGATACATGGCGCATTAAGTTTCCAGCTAAGGATGTTTAGAGAGATAAGCGATGCCAGACATAAAACTGAAAAAAAAATTTCTGTATGTGCCATGTATTGGAATTAGGGAACTGTGCCAAGGATAAATCTCTAGTCCAAAATATTCTCTGCGGTTCTTAGAGGAGGGTGGAAGATGCAACCCACCCTATGTCAACTTTTAGGGGGATCATTTCAATTTGACGGGGTGCAATGTTATTTTTTTAGTTCTAGGTGCAGTAACATTGTATGGTGTAGTAGTAATTCGACACTAAATGCGAGCCACTATTTAATTGCCACAAAGTGTTATATTTGCTTGTTTTTTAAAATAGTGACTGTAGTGGCTCCTATAATGGAATCAAAACCTCAAACATCTTAATTAGCCATCGTAAACTACCCTAGGGGCACAAATAGAACTGTGAAAGGGACAATAAATGGTGATTCTACGGTCATAGCGAAAACTTTGCGGAATGGTACAGCTCACTAAAACCTGCTTTATTTGCATAGGAATTCCGGGTCGGAAGAGAGGCGTTGAGGCGCGAACACACTTCGAAACCAATTTCTCGTAACAGGCAGGCACAATGCGCAAACTGGTATCCCTCATGTGACAATGTTTCAAGTTCTCCGGTTGCCAATGCACACTCTGTTTTATTCTTATTTCGTGTTAACAACTGTGTTTTCTATTTACGAGACTCCAAGTGATTCAAATGGAGACATCATTTCTGCAAGCGTGTCTGGCATTTTTGGAACTCCTTCGGCGCTACCAAACTTGCATTACTGATGGTGGTCGCAATTTTGAGCATTTATTTAAAACTTTAAGCCCTTTGAAATCATGTTGTAAGAAAAAAAAATGGTTTTCTTTTCGTGTCTGATATTTTGTGTTCGTGCCTCAACGCATCATTTCCGTTCCTACAAACCTACACAAAAGTTTTATTTCAATAAACCGTACCACTCCTCAAAGTGTGCCTGACTCATCCTCAGTGTCCTGCAGAACGGAACGGACTGCCCATCAACAGTCTACACATGGATTGAGGTAAAGAGGCAGCTTCTGTTGTGATGGAGAACCGGTAGGTAGAAGTCTGACTTCGCTCCAAGTCGCCAAAGATTCCTTTATTTTTTGGAATAATTATAGACGGGAAGAAAACTAAATTGCAATTTTATGTAATATTTGTAGGTGTAAATACAACTTTTTTTCCTCAGCATTTTTTAGGATTAAATGGTATGCCTCGGCGTTATTCATATTAGACACCTACTTTTTAAAGTGCATCCTGAACCACAACAAACAACCAAGCCACCGCTGGGACTCGAACTCGAAGCATCTGGTACCGAGCGCTATGCAGCTAGTTTCTTGAGCATCAGGCCCCATTTTTAAAAGCGTCCCATGATTGTTGAGTCATCCTATCTCAATTTAACTTTGGGTGCAAAAAAAAGTAAAGATAGATAAGGTGCAAAAAAAGGAATTTCTATCCAAAACTTGTGCCTTAAATATTGTATAAAAAGTAATTAAATGCAATACTATTTATATTTACCACCTTCAAAAAATCTAACTACATAATAAGTCATACAACTCCTCAAAGTATGTTACATGACCGTTGAATCATGAAGATTGTATGGTTTTGTTTGTCACTCTACGGTCATTTTGCGAATAGTTTAGTCTAATTAGACAGTACCATACAGATTAACGTGGATACCGAACCACAAACAAACACCCATGCAATCGCCAGATTTCGAACCTGAAGCATCAAAGGACATAACGCTAACCAATTCACCATTAGGCCCCTAAAGATTGCATACAAAGTAATTAAATGTAATACTATTCATATTTACCATCTTCAAAAATCTAACAACATAAAATTTTCTTTTTTTTTTTAAATAAAAAAAGTTTCCAACGTGCATCGATAATGGCCATATTGACTCGAAACCTTCTTTTCGAAAAAAAAAAAAAAAAAACTACTCATCTATGGCTTTTCCAACTGGTAAAAAAAAAAAAAAAAGAAAAGACATCAACGATTCTCTCCCCAAGAAAATGGGAAGAAGTTCATTTGAAAAATTCTTCTTCTTGAAGCGCGCATGTGTATCTATAAAAATTTTTATGTCTCAATAAGTCATACCACTCCTCAAAGTATGTTATATAACAGTTGAATCATAAAGATTGCATGGTTTGGTTTGTCTCTTTACGGTTATTTTGTGAATACTTTAGGCTAATTAGACCCTACCTTATAGATTAACGTGGATACCGAACCACAAACAAACATCCATGCAATCGCCAGGATTCTAACCTGAAGCATCAAAGGACAGAGCTCCAACCAATTGGCCATTAGGCCGCTGAAGATTACATACCAAGTAATTAAATGTAATACTATTCATATTTACCATCTTCAAAAACCTAATAACATAATCTTTTCATTCTAAAAATATAAAAAAGACCCTCCAACGTACATCGATAATGGGTCATATTGACTCAAAACCTTCTTTTCGAAAAAAAAAAAAAAAAACTACTCAGCTATGGCTTTTCCAGTTGGAAAAATAAAGAAAAAGACATCAACGATCCTCTCCCCAAGAAAATGTGAAGATATTTCAATAAGTCGTACCACTCCTCAAAGTGTTCCTGACTCATCCTCAGTTCCTACAGAATGGGACGGATGGCCCGTCTACACATGGATTGAGGTAAAAGGGCAGTTTTTGTTGTGATGGAACACCCGTAGGTAGAGGTCTGACTTGTCACTGAGTCGCTAAAGAACGTTCTACTGTTATATTAGACCGGGACCGACGGTTTAAAGTGGATTCTGAACCACAACAAATATCCATGAAACCCGAAGTCTTTGGTACTGAGAGCTAGACTGCTAGTCACTTGACCTTCAGGGACCTTAAAGTATGCCCCATGACCGTAGAATCATCTTATATATACTTCTATCTTAGCTTAATCTTTAGTATGTAGATAATGTACAATAAAAAAAAAGAAAAAAAAGAATTTCTTTCCAAAATTTATGACTTAAAGATAGTATACAAAATAATTAAATGTAATACTATTTATATTTTCCATCTTCAAAAAACTCCCTCCCAAAAAAGACCCTCCAAAATGCATCGATAATGGCCATATTGACTCGAAACTACTCATCTATGGCTTTTCCAACTGGAAAAAAAATAAGGAAAAGACATCAAGACGATCTTCCTTCTCTCCCAGAAAATGGGAAGAAGTTCATTTGAAGAATTCTTCTTCATGAAGCTGCACATGTGTTCGGAAGGAATACTATACACCACTCTCTACGGGAACGGGCGGGTGAAAAATATCGTCAGCTGTTGCCCGCCCCCGAATCAGTGCGGGGGCGAAATTTCTGCCCGAATGGCTTCTCGCAACCCCCCGAAGACAGTGGCCACTGATGCACGAATGAGGAAGAAGTAAATAAAGGGGGCGAGAAAAAGCGCTTTCCATTGTTCCTACTCTGGAGGAGTATGAAATTGATCCGACTCGCAGTTCTGTTCGTAACCGCAACTAAGTTCGCCCCTGCCAGATATTGACTGATCAGCGATACAATATCCGACGCCTTTTCGCGGTGCTTTTAACCCCCTCCACCCCTTAGTCCACCCCTTTTCTCAATCGATACAAGAAGCGTTTCGTTTTATACAATATCCATTATTTTTCCTCCTTTCACGTGGCCCCGGGGGGAATTATTTATTGTGTTATAACTTTAAATCATTTTGCAAGAATCTTTGTACGTTGCAGAAGTTTCACTGCATGACTTCCGTATTTTAATTGAATTTGTTTCTTTTTTCCTTATTCCAGACATTTGACATCATTCCATTCGTCACTGATGTACGATATAAATTTCGTAAGATGCAAAGAGAAAATGTTTTGCATTCAGATTCGAAACTTGAAAAATTTCCTTTTGAAGAACTTTAATAGAGGAATTGATTCATATTTATTTATATGACGAAAGCATTCAACCCAACAGAGATTAAATATACTGTAGAAATCGCAATATATTTAAAATTGTATACTGAAATTGCAATTTATTATATTGCAATTCTAGTAAACAATTTTAAATAGGAGTCTTGGAAAGACAATAGTAACAATAATAATCTGTATCTAAAGTTGAGGTGGCCTGTTGTACAATTGGCTAGCACTCTGACCGTTGGTACTGAAGGTTTCAGGTTCGAATGCTGGTGGAGGTATGAATGCTTGTTGGTGGTTCGGAATCCACGTTAAATCCTTTTGCAGAATCTTTGTACGCTGAAGTTTGTTCTTAGGAAGTTGGAGTTTTATTGCATGACTTCGTATTTTAATTGAATCCCGTTTTTTTCCCTATGCTAGGCATTTGACATGATGCCATTCGTCATTGATGTATGATACGTTTTTCGTAAGATGCAAAGAGAAAATGTTTTACATTCAAATTCGAAACTTGAAAACTCGAAAAGTTTCCTTTTGAAGAACTTTAATAGAGGAATTAATCCATATTTATTTTGTACATGACGAAAGCATTCCACCCATCAGTAATTAAAAATATTGCAGAAATGAATTTCAGTCTACAATTATAAATGGGACTCATGGGTAAACAATAGTAACAATAATAACCTTTATCTAAAGTTGCGATGATCTGATGGCCAATTGGCTAGCGCTCTGGCCGTTGGTATCAAAGGTTTCAGGTTCGAATATTAGTAGAGGCATGAATATTTTTTGGGGGTTCAGAATCCACATTAAATTGTAGGTCCCGGTGTGTTCCAAACTGATAGCGGAAAAAAGTGGGTGCAATACGTTTATCCCTAAAGAATCCCCTACAGAAACCCTAAATAATGTACTACTTATCAACCATTCCAATTGCGAATGTTTTCAAGTCCCAATTACTAGCAATTGAAAATAGCAATAATGTGATGATCCTTAGGAGATATGGAAGCCTGATGGCCAATTGGCTAGCGCTCGCGCCTTTGGTACCACAGGCTTTAGATTCGAATGGATGTTTGGGAGTGGTTCAGAATCCACGTTAAACTGTAGGTCTTGGTCTAATTAGTACAAAGTGTTCAAACAAAATGTCAGTAAAGTGATAAACTAAACTAGGAGTCACGGCATTAAATAGATTATTTTTATTACATAGTTATGCATAATGGACCTGATAGCCGAGTGACAAACGCTCTGGCGCTCGATGCCACAGCTTTCGGGTTTGAGTTTTGGGGTGCCATGCATGTTTGTAGTGGTTCGGAATCCACTTTAAAGCATAGGTGCCGTCCTAATATGACTACAGAGCGTAGGGTTGACAACCCTACCCGGTGAAAAAAAAAACATCTCCTGTCTCGAAATCTGTCAGAAGGCAGACGGCCTTGGTTCACCATGGGATTGTTGCGCCATTAAAAAAGAAGAAGTTATGCATATTAGAATGGCAATGAAGTGAATCTATTTTAACAGCACTGTTGCTGGCTTTTGATGCAAAGAAAGATACCTTTATTTATTAATTCAGATATTTTAATAGCTTTTGGATAAATTGAGATAAAGCAGCACCAGCGAGCTTACATCTCAACGCACCTATCAAGTCAAGTCATTAAATCTGAAATTAACTTATTGGAAAATTTGTACGGATGGATGCAGTAGATAACTATAAAGTTCTAGTTAAAAAAATTTTAACTGTATAATACTACATTTCAAGTTATTGAATGGGTTTAAAGAAACTATAAATCATATTCCCTCTTATGGTGGATGGTTAAAAGAAGTATCCAAAAGTATCTGGAGGACATGGTATGTACTGCACTTATACATTAATCTACATTTAAAATATTTTCATCCGAGATATTCAATAAAATCCTTTGATGAGTCTAAAATATCCTTTGATGAGTCTCCGTTTATGAACTTATATAATTTCATAGCAGATTAATTAATATCAATGAAAAACTGTATAGTTTGTGATACAACGATATTAGCAATTTTTTCACTTTTTTAAGTTTTACTAAAAGTAAAATTGATTTTAATGCAAAAGTTTACTATTTTAACCAGTAAGAATAGTTTTATGTTGAAAGTTTAATTTATTCAGATATAATTTAAAATTATTTTGAATCTGAATGTGTTTTATATATGAATCAACAGTTTAACCAGAACACAGCTTTCAACTATTCAATCGGTCAGTCGAAATGCAACTGAAATACCATACATATTAGCAATGTCTAAAAACGTGCACATTTCATTTTGTTTTCCAAATTTGATAATAAAAAAAAGCTTATTGTCTGTGGCAGTGAAATTTTTTTTTTTAATTTTAAATACCGTTTGTTACGAAGTGTAAGTATAATCATTTATAAAATAAATTGATAAAAGTTGATTTTTAATCAAAAATAATTAAAAAAAATTTTTTTTTGGTAATTTAAATTCTGCATATGTAAACGATTGTTTTACTAAAGATTGTTTTATTGCATATGTAAAAGATTGCTTTGTTTTAAGATTGTTACATAAAAGATTGCTTAATTGTCGTTTCTTATATAAAACATTCTGATTATAACCGATTATAACCCTGATTACAACTATGCAGTTTATCATACACCATTGTTGAGATAAAGATGCTTGATTTTTATCTAAATGTAAGAATATTTTTTACATAATCCCTTTTTCCCAATTATATTTTTCCATAATATTTCCAGATTTGTAGACTTACTTTTTTCTGAATAAGAATGGTGATATAGAATGCTATGGAATATGCATGTTCCAAAGGACAATTAAAAAATAGTATCTTTTCAAAAGCTGTATTGTCTCTTTTTGAGACATACTATTTGCAAAGATTTGGAAAACAAATCACAGTTTCCCTCAAACCATATATAACACACGTTTATTAATAACAATCTCGATTTCATTCAAAGCAATCCCGAAACATATTTAAACACGCACCACTCCCTTTCTATCCAAGCAGCCTGGGATCAGCCGAGCAATCTAATGTTTTCCCAATTAGCCATCCTCCAGACACTGTCCCAGGCAGTTCTTCATCCCACAATGAATGAATGAATGAAGTGTGCGTTTCATAATAGTCCACGGCATTTAGTTTGCTGTCTCACAATCAACTTCCAGCCAACGGGCCTCTAATGAATATTCACAAGTGGCCGTTGGAGCTCCTTTAATCAGCACAATCCCAACATCACAGGATGCTCATCCAGCATTTACATCGATTAATGTGGTGGCAACGCACCCCCTTTCTTCGCAACAATCCTTTTGGATGAAGCTCTTGGATAACCTCTCTTCTTCCACTTACGTCTAAACTTTTGCCGGGGGCCATGGCCCTTCTATCTATTCGTTCCATTCCCTGCCCCCCTCCCCCTTTTCATTTAATTGATCGATATAATTGTATTGATTTTGCCCCCCCCCGCCTTTCATGTCCTAGGGTGGTGTTGGCTTTGAAGATAGTGCTCAAAGTTATATACATAAGGAAAACTCACTTAATTTGGCCTTATTTTCCCCTTGCAAGTTTGATGGTGGCGAAGCAGTTCAAAAGGATCGCTGGGTTTGGGTTAGAGTGGTGTGGTGCTTATAAGTATCTTAAGGAGCTTAAGACTCGATCTTTATTTGTATAATGCTGCGACTAAACGCTCATTTATTAGACTGCGGTGTGTAGTTTATTGATTTTGTTAATATAATTTTAACTGAACGAATGTTGTTTTGTATAATATTTATTGTATTATATATTTACTTCTATATAAGATGACACGGTCTCAATGTATATATATTCAATATATGTATGTATAAGCTGACATCACATTCATCTATATAAGTGTATCTACACATTCAAATAATTTGACATTCATATTTATGTAATTTGACATTCATATTTATGTAATTTGACATTCATATTTATGTAATTTGACATTCATATTTATGTAATTTGACATTCATATTTATGTAATTTGACATTCATATTTATGTAATTTGACACTCATATTTATGTAATTTGACACTCATATTTATGTAATTTGACACACACACACACACACACACACACACACACACACGGCTATATATCATTTAGCACACACATACACACCTATATAATCTGATGCTGACACACACATATGCATCTATGCAAGCTAACTCTAACATATAAGGCGACAAACACATGCACGTCTATACACAATATGACACACATAAATATCTATATAAGCTGACGCATACAGAATCGCAATACACTAAATCTTCTCTGTTAATAAACTTTTCAACAGCTTAAGTATTATAATAACTCATTTTAATGTTAATTGAGAGCATATATACTTTTAGAATGACGTGCTACATTTGCAATCTTATCCCTTAATATACATTTTCTTATGTAAAATAATAATTAATAAATGATGTAATAAAAAAGCAAGAGTATGCTGAGCTGTATTACATATATTTTTATAAGTGCTTTAATATTTGGTTCGATTTTTGTAATATCAAGCATAATTTTAAAAATATAATAAAAAAAAAATATAAAAATGCAATATAATAAATAATAATCGAATAGAAGAAATAAACAGGAAAAGGTAACAGAGGGCAAAAATTGATCACTCAGATTGTATAAAACTGCTTTTTCACTGATTTGTGTTGATCCCTTATGCATTTTAATGTACTTTTTGGCAATAAACATCGCATATATGTGTGTGGGTTTGTTGTTCTGTATTCAGATTAGCATTTTATAGTTACCACCGATTGTGTGGGTAAGTGTCTTAAAAACTGAAACAGAGTAGTCGATTACTTGTTACTTGTGCTGATAAAATTAACAAACTAAATTTTAAATTTATGGTAAAATATTTTTATTAAATTTGTATTGATATGACTTAATTTTAAAATTTCAATAATTTTTATTGTAATTGAAATCCTTTCGAAAGTATCTATCTTAACCTCTTGAGAATTATGTCGCTTGCCAGTTTTCCACACAATTCGATGTTTGAACCCTGCTGATAAAATATCTGATCTACAAAAATTTTTTTAATTATCGAATACAATATTTTTCTAGTATTTAAATATTTAATTTCGTTAAAATAAAGATGGATCAAATGCTTTTCAATTTTTTAAAAAAAATTACAAAATGCAATCCCTATGATGTAAGACTATTGATGAGATTGGTAGACCACCTGTGCTTCTCTCATTTAATCAAACCTTTCGAATTAGAATTTTTAATTTGAGAGTTTAATGTTATTATAAGATCCAGCAGAAACTATAGTTTCATTTATTCATTATAAAATGAATTTAACGAATATTGGTGAAATAATGTTCGTTCCAGAAATTCTTCGAAATACTGTCTTTTCACTTTATCAGATTCCATAATATCTGTCAATGAAAATTGGTTAAAACTGGAATGAAGATGTCATTTTCTAATTGCGAGTTTCTGTCAGCATATCATGAGAAATCTGAAACGTTGTTTGTTTACGTTTCTTTTAATCCTCCAGTATGAATTAAAAATAATTTTAGAAAATAATGAAGAAAATTATGTTTACATCTACCTTTTTGTTTTTATAATTTTAAATTCTTAAGAAAGTCTTTTTTTTTAACCTATTGTTTGCGAGGACATATTTATCATCATGTAATTTTTTATCAAAATGTCCCTCTAGAACAGGGGGGGGAGTCCCGAATGACTTTAGAAATGCATCGTAACTCCGCGGGCAGAAAATAAAATTAAGATTTAGACCCACTATAGACGTTGTTTTGCAGTGAAAAATTGAAACATAATCGGTTGTTATTCATGTGGTTACTATGATTCTTACATGTAAACATAGACAAGCAATAACCATACTAAACCACACATTGTAAAGAAATATAGAACACTAAAAATGAAATATAAAAAATATATAACCATCAACGAAATAAAAAAATGAAATCATTAAAAAATATTTACTTTACTAGTGCGATATTTGTTTCTCCACTCTTTCAGTTTGCTTTTGCAAATCGGTTTCAATTTGGGTACTTCCACATTGTAATTGGCGTTGAGTCCGTTATGTTTGAGCGTGTTTGGTCAATACCATTTTCAAAAAAAAAAAAAAAAAAAAAAAAAAAAAAAAAACGATTCGCAGGTGTAAGTTGAAACAAAAGCGTTAACAACTTGAACTAAGAGTCTGGCTTGCTCTGCTATTAACAATCGACTGTACGTATCGAGGTCACTGCGTCACATAAGTGAAACATTTTTTTTTCTAATGCAGCCGGCAAACACTTAGACAACTTGGTCTTGGATGCCTTAAGGCAAGCGCTGCACAGACGTTACTCACTTTGCATTACCCAGGAGGCGCGTGTAACTTGAAGAAATCTGACGCGGAGTAATAATGCCCCGCAACGCTCTACGATCCTATTAGGATCGGAACCTACGCTTTAAAGTGGATTCCGAACCACTACAAACATCCATGGCACCGCCGGGACTCGAACCCGAAACCTGTGGTACCGAGCGCCAGAGCGCATTCAGGCCCATAAGTGAAACATAGAACCTGTTATATTAGATATTCCAAGATGCACGCACCTCGTGAGTTCACAGAATATATTAATTATTCTGCGAACTCATAGCAGTAAACTCATAAATAAAACAGTCAATACCTGTCATATATGGATGCACACATAATGTATTTTTTTACTTCATTGGTTTTCACTACTTTGGCCAATATAAAATAAAAATGTTTTGTAAATGTGATAAATAACATGGGACCGGAAAAATATTCAAGGCGGCCAGCGGGTTGGCCACCCCTGCTCTAGAATTTCCCTGTAAATTATTAATGACAATGCAATGAATATCATCATGAAAAATATTTACTTAAATGAAATGAAAGTTGTATGTTTTTTTCGCTAATATATTTAATAGATTTAATGTTTTCAATACAGATAATTTATAATTTTTTTTTGTAATTTTATTCAGCTCACATATTTGCATTCGATAAAAATCTTACTACAAAAAATGTTTTTGTTAATCTTTCTCTCTTTATTATGTAAAGAACTAAAAATGAAAAAAAACCGAATTCAGAAGAACTTAAAAGTGGCGAGTTTTTTTTCCCTTCTCTTCGTAGTTTTATGTCCATTTACTTTGTAATCGTAGACATTTAGTTCTTGGAACTTCTTTGGAATTTTCATTTGTATTGGAATGCTTTCAAGGAGATACTTGTAATGATGGTGCTTTTTGTGTGTGAGAGAGCTCGAATAGAAACGGTGGCAGCCATTTTTTTTCTAGGCATTCCGCCAGTTTTTAAAGAGGCACAGATTGTTCTAAATGGCCTTTTTGGAGTTTTAAATCGTTTTCTTTATTGAACAGTTATCTTTGGGAAGGACATTCGCCTTTTTGTGAATCGAGAGTTTATTTGCTTCCTGAATTTATATGGCAGAAAATCAGAAATCTGTTTTGGGGCTTGATTTATAGTGTAAATCATTTTTATTGCATCTAAAAGTTTCATTGGAGTAATCGTGTGATTAAATTTTGAAAATTTAAATGCATTTGTATTTTTGGATGTCAAGTAAAAAAGAAATCGCAAAAATATTATAATAGAAACTTTCAGCTTTTGCTATGGTATTTACAGATATATTTGCTATATATTTTTGAAAATGCACTTAATAAAGTTTATTAAGCGCTATCATTAAAAGTTAAAAGCATTTTGGGAAAGGACGTTTTTTTCTAAAGGATTTTTAATTGCTAATTCGACGAACATATTTTGTCAAATTCTTTAAGCAAATTTTTATCAAAAATAAAATTTTTTTTTATGAATTAACAATATTTGATTTGCTGCACGAGTAACAAAAAATGTTGAAAAAAACGTAATAACTTAGGGGGGAATAGTTTGGGGATAAACATATATATTACAATCTATAATATCTACATATAAGCATAAAATCTACTAATTTGTATTTACACATGTAATATATAATATGTCTACGTTAATAAGCATTTGAATACTGGAAATTTAAAATTCTACTGTAAAAAAAAAAAAAAAAAAAAAAAAGATTTTTCACAATTGGAATTTTTTTATCACAATTTATGTATTACTTTAAGTTTGTGCATATATATATATATACATATACATATATAATATAAATAACCTAGTTTCTTATATAATAACCTCGTTCTTCATTTTTTTCCCAACATACAATTAACAGATTTACTAATTGTGCTGATCCCTATGACCATTGAGTTCTTTTTTTCTCATAACAGCCTTCTATAACGGCCTTTCTATAATTTATGGCTGCCTTTACATTTCTTTTTATGAACTCTGTCCAATTCTTTTTCCTCAATCTCTAAAAGATATTAATTACTTTTAATGTTTTGTTTATCATTACATTCGTTGTAACTGGTAGAAATCCTACAACTGGATACAACACAGTTATTACTCCAACATGCGGAACCAACTTTTTCAGGGGTTATCGAATATTCAGAAGTGCAAAACGGATGTTATTACTCCCCCACCCCCCCAAACCACACACGTAGACAATTTCCCGATGATTAAATAAAGCAACATGCCTTTAAACAATAACAGTAATAATTGAAAACAGACGGTTCGGCATGAAGCTACGACTACAACAATGATTATTTCTGTCGCCAATATATAAAAGTATAATATACGGAGTAGTGATGCCATGTATAGTTCAAATAATTAGTAAGTAAACAGGACTTCCTACATTTCGGCCATCCTGCGTTATTCCGACCCCGGAATCGATCAAGATTTCATTAAGTCAGCTGATGTTGTTGTGATGTTTGCTTTACCGATTTTCCTTACATCGTAACGGTCGTGAGGCCTGCAGTTTGAGGCTGCATATGACCCTTAATATTTTGGATGCAACTTCATACCGGTGCCGAATTGTCTTTCTTGATGGCAACGAAATGATCAACTCTATACCTTTTATCTGATTTTTTTTCTTATCGTAAGTCGTCTTGTTTTCCAAGTGATTTTTTTGAATATTTGTTTTGACTTGTTCTCACATCTTTAAACGTTTCGATTTAAATTCGTTTGCTGCTTCTTCTTGTAAGATCTTGACAAATTCTAGGTCTCCTTTGATTTTATTTTATCTGCTATTAGAAGTTCAAACGGTGTCCATTTAGTGCTTCGACAAGTAATGCTGCTTAATACTCGTTGTAATTTGTCTACGTGTTTTTGAACCATTTGACAGTACCTTCTAAACTTAGTTTTGCAAGAACTGGTATCAATATTCTATGCAATCTTTCGCCCATTTTTTCTTGCTACACCTATAGCTATCTGCAAATAATGAATATTTTCTTGTTCATAATAATCTTTGAATTATTTTGAGGATAATGCTGAGATTCTGACGCTAATTATACGAAATGGATATGCCATATGTTTATGTGGCAAGGCTATTTTTTCTAACGCATCTTGCATGGAGATGGATTTGACAAGACACAGACATGTCAGTAACAATAAAGATGCGCTGATAGCGTTTGTTAGTAGGCGGTAGAGGTCATATGAAATCAATGTTGTGCGTGTTAAGAGGTCTTTCACGGAGCTTCCTTTGGAACACAATTTATTGAACATTCTTGTTTCCAATTTTTTTTGTTTTCTAATATAGATGCCATGCAATTTGTAACTTATGTAGATTTAGAATAAAAAATTCTTGTTTAAAAATATTCCATTTACGAGTTTGTATAATATATTTCGTTTAAGGAAATAAGCATCAGTATTTCCACCTTCAAATGATTGTTTTTATGTGATAATGCAGTCTTCATGTGATTGTGCTACTTTAACTTTAATAGCCACATTTTCTTCTACCACAATTAAAACTGGATGCCTGCTTAAGGCGTCAACACGCGTCATATATATTTTTTTCTGGATGATGAACTATTGAGTTGGCAAGAAAGTAAATTCGGTTAACATCATTTAAGTACATTATAAAAATCGAACCTAATTTCTTGTCATACTTCCTTTCAGAGTTTAAATCTTCGAGAAATAAAGCCTATCTAGCGACACGAGTTGTTAAATCTTTTTTGCTGATTGTCTTTTGGAAAGTGGAGCAGTACATGACAATTTTGGAATTTTCGCCGAGATATATTCGGAATTTATTTAAAGCTTCATTATTTTCGAAAACTTTTAGTTCATAGGCATAATATTTACTTCAGCATGAGTGAGCTTCTTGTTCTTGTAATGCTCAGGATGAAGTTTGTAGTCTTTTACTTTTTTGAAGTAAAATTTCCCCTTACACAGGCTTGCTTGCATCTCTGTACAATTCAGAGTCTCCAATTCTGTTGGAAACTATAAAGCACTGGGAAGTTGACAAGCAGCTCTTTCAACTTAAGTAATGTTTTTTTTTACTCCTCATTTATAATGAAATTCAGATATTACATTTATTTCTATTTAAAAACTCCACATTTTAATCAGCGTATATTCAACCCAAACAATGATTACTAAATGAGAAAATAAAGATTTCGTATTAATAAAAATATGGATGCTTTAAAAAACAGTTGCTTGCATAAAATTTTATTGATAACGTATTCTAATTAGAATTACATTTCAATTTGAGTTTCCAGCATCTGAAGAAGTAATTGTTCATCTATTAAAAAACGGAATTTTGTTATTATAAGAGATGAATATTTTTTAAATGAAGAAACATACATAGTTATGGACATTATCTAATATATTTCCCGGAAATACAAACAAGTAAAGATTAAATAAACGAATAGCTCCATATGAGAAAGGAAGAATCTATTAAATCGACTGTTGGAAAATTTGAACTGATTCTAATTGAAAAAAAAAAAAGAAATGTTCCGACTACTTGTATTATTTTTATTAATTATAGAAATAAAACATTGATTATTAACACAGTAAATCGGTATGTGTAAAAATTCCATCAACTATCATTAAAAGAAAAAAAAAATGCATTTTTAAGGTTGATATTTTTTTAAATAAATTACTTATCGGTACTTCCGGGAAAAAAGAAACTACTTATTGTACTGAGTATCAACGGATTACAGGCGAAAAATTGTGGTTATTGAAGAGTTATAGAGTTTATTTTTTTAGTTTTTATCGATAGTTAATTTTTACTATAGAAATTTAATAATTTTGTAAAGGCATTTTTAAAGAAAATGTTCTAAAAAGTGACTTGCATTAATATATTTACAAAGTGAAATTTTGAAAGTATTTTACGCTATTAAAAATAATATCAATGTTCTTAAATTTCTTTTAAATAGAAGAAAGTTTTTTTACATTGTTTTTAATCAATTTACCCATATTTTATAGTATTTATCAGTAGCTTTTATTACATTTATCTTATTTATTTTTAAATGAAATTATTTATTCTATTGCACCAACATTTTCTACATTTTATTTTTCAATATATTTAGACACAATTAAATTTATAATTATTTTTATAACAAAAAAAAAAGTTATTTTTCTAAGGCAGAGGTGGCCAAACCAAATGATCTTTCGGGCCACTTTGGAAATGCATTATAACTCCGCGGGCCGCTTATAAAATTATATATTCCCATATTAGATTTTTGGAGTGGAAAACTGAAACATAAGGAGTTATTATTTTTGTGTTTACTGTCCGTATCTAGGGATGGTCACTGCGTCACATAAAGTGAAACATAGAACCTGTTATATTAGATGTTCCAAGATGTGTGCGCCTCATGAGTTCGCAGAATATTATTTAATTATTCTGCGAACTCATAGCTGTGAACTCATAAATAAAACAGGCAATATCTGTCGTATAAGAATATTATTTCAATCAAAGTTAATTTTTGCTAATAATTTCGGCAGTTAATTTTTGAATTGATGGATGCACACATAATGTATTTTTTTAATACACTGGTTTTCACTACTTTGGCCATTACAAAATAAATATATTTTGTAAAAGTGTCATAAATCTCACTGGCCGGAAAAATATTCAAGGTGCGCTGCATGCGGGTTGGCCACCCCTGGTCTAACGTAATCTTCAAATACCTGGTTAAATCAATCCAAGTCTAAAATTAAAAAAAAAAAATGTTTTTTTTTCTAATCTACTTCCCATGATTAATGTTTCTGTTAATAATGAAAAAAAATTAATTAAAAGCAAAATGGAATTTCTTTTTTCATTTAAGTCAAATAAAAAGGTGATAAACTGCAAATGAAGCTTAATTTATTTAAATTGGTCCTAATAAAGAACTCCTATCATTATTTGAAACTTATACTGAAATAGTCTTCTATAAAAATAAAAAAAAAATAGCCAAATGAGAAAATTATTTAGTTACAGCATGCGTTCTTTCGAATATAGCTTAATAGGGAATTATTCCCCCTAATTCATGCAGCTTGAGATAATGATGATTATCTATATAATGCAATTATTAAATTTTTTTTCAAACGACGACAGACGAAAGCCTTTTGCTTTTAATCAAGAAAGGGGACCTCATTTGGGTTAAAATTGCCCCTAAGGCTTTATTTAATTTGTCCATAATTCGAAAATAGCCTTGGGTCTATCAAGCTCATCATAAACGCAATTTAGTCCTGTAATTTGGATGGGGTATCGAGATGCCTCGTTAGAATAGGTTTCAAATGAATTTAAATTGTAATATACTTGTTCGTATTGGAGTGTTTTTACTACCATTTGAATAGAGAAAATTACGATGGTATTATTGCCTAATGCCAAAGGAGGATAATTTTTTCTTTGAATTTTGTAAGAAAATTCAGCAAATGGAAGAATATAATAGGTAATTCATAGAACCTTGAATTGAATTAGAAGCAGCAACAAAATAATTTAAGTGGTATGGAAGTTAATTCACGTGGGAAACTGAAAATTAACTCTAGAACTTTTCTAGAATTTTTTTGCTGTTCGTAATGACCAGAAAATTAAATACACATTTGTAGGCACTTTTAAACCGATGTGTGATATAATGCTGTATATCACATTGAAAATGTGGTAAAGAAACGAAATAGAATGTTATTAAATTAAAAAAAATATTAAAATAACGGGAAAATTATTGATAAAAATAATTAAGTATAATTGTTTATATTTTACAAGATAAACTTATTTTGGAAGGACAGTAAATTCAGTTGAACATTGAAGGAGTCTAATATGATAATTGTATTTCTAAATTTTCATTATTATAATTTTCCCCATTGAGTATTAATGTGGATGCTACATTATTATTATTATTTTTGATGAATGTTTGTTACACATGAAGAGAAAATGGAAAGCACCCATAAAATATTTCCAAAACAATGTGATAAAAGTACCACTACTAGAGAAAATATTTAATAAAAAGCCTATTAGACTAATTAATTTAATTATTTTTTCAAAGTGGTTACATGGAAAAAGTTAGTTAACATAATTAATAATAAACATAACTAATAATAACCATTAAACAATTTAAAGAAATAAATCCCTAAAGGAGTGGCTCCACGTGTATTTGTTCTACAGCTACTTCAAGAAAATAAAAAAATTACTCAATCAACCCCTCTGTCGTAGAAATCTATCTTCCTCAGGCTAATAAATATATTTAAGATGTATATTAAATAAATCTAACTACATCGTAGGATAAAGTGTATAAAAATATTATAAATAAGACACCTTGAAGCTTGAATTTATAAAATGTATGAAAGAACTTTAAATAGTATTCGCAGATAGTTTTATTTGACGGTCTACTTGAAATGAAAGCCATATGCTCCTCCTCTGAAAGAAGAAAGATGGAGCGACGCAAAAATAGTGTCGTATTGCATATTATGATGCAATGCTATGCTAAAATTTAGATTCACTTTTTTTTAACATAATAGAGTTTAAAAGTGAAAAAAAATTAAAATTAATAATAGTCTTCTTTTTAAATTCCCCTGTACGCCGATCTCAGCCTCCAATATTCGTTAAAATTAACTATAGTAACATTAATATAATAACATTTCCATTAAATTATTAAGATTGATATATTGATGGTACGAAGATGAAAATAAAAATTATGAATAACATTGAAAAGGATTCTAATGAGAAAGATGAACCTCGTGAATTGGCATCAATGAATTAATCCTCGCCTGTATTTTTGCCCACAATAATCTTATATCACAGCGATTCGCTACTTGCAATTAGTTTCATTTCTTTTGTTAAGAAATTTGTGATCGCATTAAACCCACATTCGACAAAACAGGATGAAAGAAATGCAGCTAATCCTATCTTCTATTCCTTTATACCTTTTTCACCTCCTCTTTACTTTTATTAAATGTGCCCTAAATTCCTCGTTGGCTACCATCGTCGTCTTTGATGAATACATAGCGTTCAATGGTTACAGAACTGGTTCCCAAAATGGACAATATTGCCTATTTTGGGAACCAGTGTTCCAAAGGAATAATCATAATATACGCTTTATTGAACAATTATTAATGAAATTCAAGTTACCATGGGTAATTTTCTAATCGTATTTTTAAATCAAAAACATTAAAATAATAATGTAGATAATATGTTTTATAATGTTATAAAAAGGGCCAAGAAGTGTCCAGACACATTAAATAAATTTTTTCTCAATACTTGCAAATATCTTCTTCCGATTTTATTGAGTTTTCGTTGCAAAATTTATGCAATAACATAACTAGTTATTGCCAATTACTTAAATAGCATAAGAACATAGATGAAAACTAAATTCTCTGATAAAGAGATTATTTTAGAAAATCACTATACATTAAAATAAAGATGACTGAAATTAATTTTTTTTCCACGATTATTTTAACAAAATGGGCAAAATTCTGAATAATATAAATCATTGCGTGTATACATAAATATATTTGTATTAGATAGGCTAATGCAAAATTTCACGGGAAAATATTTAACAGCATCAAATAAAATTAGATAATTAAATTTGCCCGTGATGACGTTAGTTTTAAAGTTCTTTTCATCATTTTGAATCATGTATTAAAAATCTTTTGATTGCTTTATATCCCGAAATTATATCAACTATGAAATCTTTTTTTTACTTTACTAACCTTGGGGATATTTTAACGGCCTGATGACCAAGTGACTAGCGCTCTGGCCTTTGGTACCACAATATTAGAATCCTGGCGGTGGCGTGGATGTTTTTTAGTGATTCGGAAACCATTTTAAACTATAGCTCCTTGTATAATTAGACCTCGTGTGCAAAAATGACAATTGAGTGACATACTTAACTAAACCGTTGGAGATATTTGTCAAAAAAATCCCTCCTTTATTCTGCTTTTACTGTTCTCCGCCATATAAAGGATTCTTAAACAACGTACTCTTGAATTATTCTGATCCTAAATTGTTAAATAGCTCATCGGTAATGTATATAACTAAGATTCAGGATTACACTGACAGCGTTTATTATAGTCACTACTTAGAAAAACAGGATACTTGATAACATTTGTTGATTTGCAAATGTTAATATCTATTCTCCTGCTACTTATTAGGATTTTTCCTGTTTTTTCCGAATATGAATGTGAAGCATATTACACCTCAAACACCGAAGCTGTTGAGAGCGGCCTGATGGCCAAATGGCTAGTTCTCTGGTCTGATACCGCAGTATTCAGGTTCAAATCCTGGCTGTGGCATGGATGTTTGTTAGTGGTTCGGAATCCTCGTTAAGCTGTAGGTCCTGGTCTAATTCGTCTAAAGTGTGCACAAAAGGACCATAGAAGTTCAAACGAAACTAAACCGGTTGTTTGGGGCATACATAACTCGAAGCCCACCGATATAATACAAAAAAAAAAAAAAAAAAAAAAAAAAAAACTGTGTTTTTCTAGATTTTGATGTTTTAATTCGCCTATTACTTGGATCCCAGAGAAAGAAGCAGAAAATGCCATTTGAACTTTTTTAAGAATATCCTAGAACGCCTTTGACATTAAAATGGCCTAACTGTTCATGCTACTACTGAATAAATGGAAATAAAAGAAGCACGAGAAAATCCACTCCAGATATCGAGCTCTGCACCCAATCTTAGCGACCTGAAATGGGGTGCCTTGTCGAGAACCGGGCCCCGAATTTCTCTGGGCGAAAACAATCCATCCCGGTGCAGGAGCTGATTGTGGAGCTTTGTCTCGCGGAGGCGTATTAGTGATGACACTTGATAAGGAGGTGATGAATAGATGCGCGGGATGGAAATTCGATCTTTTGTTCCGATGTAGATGGATGGCACCCCGGTAATCGCCGCACTGGAATGCCGGAATTAAATTCTGATGGGCCATTGCAGCGGAGGGGTGCAATCGAGCACAAACAGATATTAAATTGCTTTTTGCAATTATATCATATCCTTTGGAATGAATTGAAGATAATTTTTATGTTAAATAATTGATCCAAACATTATGATGCAGTCACAATGTGATTGGATTGTTTAATGTATTGATTGTGAGAATTTATAATGGTATTGTGAGAATTAATGTGGTTGATATCTTAATAACTAATGTCTGTACTTGGAATATAGAATGATGCATTTTGTTCTTGAGTCTTAGAATAAAATAATACCAATATAAGAAACGAAATACATTACATTTTTGAGTAATTAATAGGTGTCTACATTATGTATTGATGAACATCGGGTTTTTTATTTTAATCATGCATAGCTAAAAAAAACCATTCAACTGGCGATAAGACGAGGACCGACTCGGAGAACTTTAAAGTATTTGTACCCCGCATTTGCGTGTCGTATATGAGAAAATTCCAAAAATTTCCATCAAGAAGCCTAACTATTGACATGAGATGTTTTACACACTTTGTTACAATCGCCGTAGAATCTCTTCATTTCTGAAAGTACTGTCTGAAATAAACCTCCATTGGTTTCGAAACTGAAAACGTCTTTGCATCAACTACTCACGTTACCATTGCAATACTCGGGCGTTATCTACATTAAACTAATGCTCGACTTTGGTACAATGATAACAGGGGTATGAAGACATTTTTAGGTTCGAAAGCCATGAAGGTGTTTGTTTCAGGCACTACTTTCAGAAATTAAGAGATTGTATGTTAGTTATAATTGCAATCGTAATTGTAGCAATTGCAAGCTTAATTATAAGCAATCGTATGGCTTAAGTACCTTTTTATTTGTAGCTTTTATTGACGCGGAACACATTTTAAGAAAGCCTAATCTTTAGAAAACAGACAAAATATTGAAGACTGAGTTTATCTATACTAAAGTATTTTTTTAATCTGTTTTCTTCAGTGGTTGTCTTTCGCATATTGATATATGTAAATGTTTCATAGTATTTAGTTTTTGTCACTCCAGTTAATGTGCACTTTAGATATGTGCACTTGAGATTTTGAATAAATTTTTCTGGTTTTTGAATCCCTATTTTACTGAAATTGATTGAGAGATAATTGTAAAACGATTGTTATTTTGGTGCATAGGAATGTGCTTTATTAAATCCATTGATTGTACTTTAATAAATTACTTTTTTAACTAATTTATATTTAACATCTGTTTTAATTCAACAAATAACTTGTTTCTTAGGCAGAAAAATAGAATTTAGATAATGGCTTTGTTAATTTCAGTTGAATTTAGTCTAGGTATTAAAAAAATTCCAAAAATAAAAACTTCTTTTCTTTCATTCATAATCGCAATAAAAAATTAAACAGCTTTAATTATTGCTTAAATAATTAATTATCCTGTAGTATTTTATAAACACAACTACAGAATAAATCGTGATTCCGAGCACTTATAAGATGTGTTCAGACAACTTGCGGGCACAATTATGTGATTCTAGAACGACTCTGAACCTCCATTTCTGTTATTTTTTCTGATGAGATTCTTGCACGACTCAATTTTCTAATAAATTTTGAAAATGAAATTTTATTTGATTGATTTTTTTTTCAGCAAATATCTACATCAGAGAATCTTTTATGTTCTTTTTTGGAATAGGTGAAATAGCTGAGAACAAAATATTAACAAAACTATTGCACTTAAAAAATTTTCAAATTAATTTGAAACAACTTACATAATTAAATAGGACGTCTAAGAGCCAGATTTACAAACATTCTAGGTGGTGTAGTGTTCCTCATGCGACTCTAAATCACATTGAAATACAGCGTCTATGTATGCGGTAAATGTAGTGAATGCCACATGTGGTAATCGAATCTTTGTACTCTAGCACATTAGCTACCACATGCAACCTGTAAAGATTCATATTGAGAATTACATTATACAGCTGTATACAGGGTACCTTTGCACCAGATTTACAAAAATCAAGGAGGGGTGGGTACAATTAGATTATTCTAATTAAACCTTGATTCCAAGCATAAATAAATCATTCCTAGACAACTTCCGAGCACAACTACATGATTCCAGAATGACTCGAAATCTCTATACAACGTGGAATTACATTTTTTGAAAGATTATATTTCTATTTCTCAGATTTACAAAATTCTAAGAAGAGTAGGATACATCTGGATGATTTCGAAGCACATAGAAGCGTCAAATTTACAAAATTCTAAGAGAGATAGAATACAACTAGACTACTAGAATTCAAATAGTGGCGCAAGATTTACAGAATTCTAGGAGGGGTAGCGTACAACTAGACAACTCGGATTCACATAGAAGCACTTGTTTCACAAAATTATAGGAGGGACAGAGTGTGAAGATTCGGAATCACATAGAAGCAGTGGGTTCCAAAGATTTTCCTGCCAATATAGTGTACACAAAAAATACCAGAAATGAAATGTCAACAAAATGGACTATGGAACAAACAAAACAAAACAACAAAATGGAATATGGAATATGCGTTTGGACAAACAAAACAAAAATGGAATGGACAACAAAATGGAATATGCGTTTATTAATTAATTTAAATCAACATAAGTCAATAGTCAACTGTGGATGCATTTGGTTACACATAGAATCCATTGAACACTACAGCGGGACGTCTCGCTATGGTGTGGCACATCTTTAACTTGGATTGTCCTGTACCAGACCTAACACAATCTCCTTCATGTCCATGTTATGCAAAGGCCAGCTCTCTAAAAAAAAACCCTTCTCGGATAACCGCTGGTTCAATTGTTGTGAGGGGTCGTTCTTCGCAATCCAGTAAGCCAAATTCATATCGGATAGTTCCGCTTTCGTATGATCAATCATCCTACTATAGTTGTGTCACTGTGGGAAATAAAGAATCTCTGCAGAAACGATTGGAACCCATGCACTCGACCCATTTACAGTATCTGAAAAGCATGTAGATATATCCTAACCTTCCCAGAAGTTTTTAAACTTGATGTTGAGATACCCTATTCAGGCGTAATCAATGGGAAACAATAAAGCACAATTAAGTATATTATTTGCTATCGAAATCCAAATTAGAACATGTTAAATTTCATTGAATCGCTAAGATAAAAAAATTATGAATATTAGACACAGATGTTAGGAAAGCAAATACAACGCTTTTTTATATAAGTGTAATATAAATGTTTAATAATTTCTGTGATAAACTTATAATAAAACCTTTTTTATGAGGATAAAATATATTATTGAATGAAAAAAAATTAAAATTAAAGTAAAATAGCAACTTATGTTTAATAGTAATCGTTTTTTTTTTTTTTATACTTAATGTCTTCTGAGCCAATAATATGTTCAGGGTTTTGTTAATTTAAATTATTTTAACTGAAGAAAATTTTTTCGAGTTTATATCATGCAAAATCCGATAAAAAGAATGAAAATTCTATTCGTTTAATGTCAGCACTGATCATTTCATTTTATCCCTTTCCTTTCATGTCATTACTGACATTTTTTTTATCCATTCAAGATTGTTTTTTAACCCATTTAGCAGCTTTATGTAGACAGTCATGCTGTTCTGGACCTAAAATTCTTTCGTAAGTCAAAGGAAGCTCAGGAAATCAAATCTTACCAGGTACGCCCTAGATTAGAATTGTAATGTAAATTTATTGAGATTGAAGGGACGGTCTGGCAGAGAAAGTAGACATCGATAAATTACGTTAATTGTTCCTAGCGAACATTTAAATTGTTAACTTTTGTACAGTATGTTTTATTAAGCGTTATAGATTTAAGGAAAATGAGAGGGAAACGTAAAAATAAGAGTAAACGAGAATGAAAAATGAGAAAATGCCTCACCAGGAATTATGCAGAATAAAAAATTGAGCATATCGATAGCACATTAAGAATGGAATAAAGAATTTTGACTTCGAATCGGTTCCTATTAGAATAAAACGTCAAAAAATATATATTGGAAAAAAAATTTGAAAAATGAAAATACGGCATAAGAATTTCTTAAATAGTTTAACGTTTGATAAGTCACTAACCTAAAAATGAGACTAAAAATTATTCCTAGTTTCCGTGTTGAAAGTTGTTTAAAATTAAACTAGTTATATTTGTGCAAAATTAAAAGGAGAAAAACCTATTTTCTTCTAATATAAACAATTTTTAATTATAGTCTTAACATACAATGTCGCTTATTATGAATATCGTATTGTTTTCTAATATTTTTCTACTTCTCTGACTTAATCTTTGTATAAAATTAATAAAATGTAATCAAAACTAAATTATGGCTTCATTTATCTGCAGATTACATTCTTATTAATTTTTTAATCCACATTTTGAAGCATACAATGATACATAGTGACTAGGGATTGCAATATCGGACCTAAAGTTCAATACCGGTATTCGGTATTTTTTAGATGTTAATATCGGGATACCGGTAGTAGAAATTTTAGAAAAAGAAAGAAAACACAGATTTGTTTTATTTGTCAGTTTTATTAGAGAATGTAAATATCACAAAGAAATTTGTAACTTATAAATTACACCAGTATATAAAGAATCACAAAAAAAAGTAAAGGAAACTCTTATTTATTTAAATCACAAAAAAGTGTAAATATCACTATTCAGTCTGTGGTACTCCTCCATTCACTTTAATAACTCTTGAATATTTTTTACATTGTGCCACCATATTCTTTTCATCATATAAATAATGAAACCAAACCGAAGTATTATCAACTGATTTTTTATGCTCTTTAAAGTTATTCTTATTCATTATTATGGGGCATTATTTATGAGTATATATATGATAAATCTGAAAAATATTTTGAACTATGATATGCAAATACTATGATATGCAGTATGATATGCAAATACAATGTGAATACCAAACACACCGATTTAAAAAATATCAAAATATTACACACTTTCTTCACAACTACAACGTTATCCTCACAGATAAGAATTTCTAGTTTTCAGATAAGAATTCACAGATAAGAACTAGAATTTCACAGATAAGAATTCTTTCACAGATAAAAACTCTAAATTTCTAGTAAATACCAAAAACCGGTATTTAAACTTGTGAATACCGATATTACAAAATTGTACAAATGGCTCAAAATATCGGTATTCGGTATACCGGTATTGCAATCCCTAATAGTGACATTTATTACCTGAAAATGCTATATTTTCATTGGAATAATAATTAGTGGAGCCCGTATTTCAAAATGATTGCAGTCGGAGCGGTATTTAATTTTCCACAAAGAACCAATTATCTACAGATTTTACTGCGGGTTAGACTGTAAACTAAAAAACTAAAAAGTTCTTTTTCCCCATAAAATCAACCATTAAAAACAATTTACTTTCTAAAATAATCCGTTGGGGGGAGGGGGGAAACCTGACATTTATGTGAAAATATTCTAGTAGAGAAAAAACTGAATTTTTCCCATCTTCCCATTTCTTTTTTTTATCTAAGTACGCGTGGATATAAGAAATTAAAGTTAATGGTTAGTAAATGAAGATAATGTGCTAAAAAAATATATTTTAAATCTAATAAAGGACATTTTCCTTTGTTACAAAGAGCATTTTTTTATTTATAATATAAATAAGTAAAAAAAAGGCCATTAATTTTGTGATTTGCAAAAGAAATTACGATTCGTTTTGAGAAGTAAATTAATGCAAGAAATATTTAAATATTCAGTTATTAATGTTTTTATAAAGTAATTTTATGACTCAAAATATTTTTCTTTTATCGTTAAAAAAATAAATAACAGACTAATTATTGAGAATTACATAATAAATAGACAATTGGTCAGTAAATTAAGACATTTTATGAAACTTCTTTTGAGTTTTTGAATATTTATTTAATCCTCGAAAAGTACTTTAAAAATCAGAATATATAATGAGTGAGCAACTAAAATAAATAAAATATAGTACTAAGTATTATTTTGTATTAAGCATAATTGTTTAATAGTTTGAGATGAAAATCATTAATTTCATTTCATGCAAAATATTTTTACCAAGCATATCTTTCTGATAATTTTTTTTCAGTGATTTTTTTTTTTTACCATTAACCTAATAAATTTTAAAATATCACGATTAATCAATAAAAATTCATTAAAATTTATCATTAAAATAAAAAATAAATAAAACAAAACTTTAAAAACTGATAAAAGTTTGGGTAAATGGAAATGGGGTTTAGGAAACCTCCGTTATTAATTATTTTTTCGCTTTAATTTTCGTTTAAAAATTTTATCACTTCACTTCAGAACTCATTACTTAAAACTAATTAACTGTAATTTTTCACTTGCTAATGACTTCCGTAATTTTCAGTGCTCAAGGAAAAACTGATGGTTTTTCTTCTTTGCTTTAGAATAAAGAAAAATTCCGGAAAATGTGAAAGGCTTCCATTTCACAGATAATGCCTCTTTTGCAATATTTAAGGAAAACTGAATTAACAAGAATTTGCTTTTAAATGATCACATATTTTTTTTTGTGTGTTTTTAAAAACTTGTTTGCAATTGCCGATTTTTCTACGACTCATTGCCGTCTTGTTTTTGATAACAATTATAGAAGCTTTTAAGTAAATGTTGGGAACTTCACAATATCTGAAAGTCTATTATCTTTAAAATTGTTTTGAATACGAATGAGTTTTTTGCGAATTTTGTGTTATGAAATGCTGCAATTTATGTTAATATTAATTGTTAATTACAGATTTTATATGTATTTTAATAAGTAATTTTTTTTTTGGATAAATGAAATTCTGCTACTTTGTTATGACAAAAACACTACCACTCTTATATATATACACCAGGAAGTATAATGTAACTATTTTGTTTTACCTTATAAAAATGAATCGTATTTATAAAATAAAGGAAACAACAGATTTAAAAAAAAAAAACGCGCTTAAAATTTTTAAATTTTTGTATAAGACATAATAAATGAGTCTCAAAATTATTCAAAGTTTTCATGTTGAAAATTATTTAAAATTACGCTTGATACCATTTTTGCAAAATTAAAAAAAACAACCTATATTTCTTCAGTATGAATTTTTTTAATTATTTCTCATATACACGAACATTGTTTTCCAATTTTTTCTACTTCTGACATACTGTTAGTATAAAATTAATAAAATTTAATCAAAATTAAATTATGGTTTCCTTTCTCTAAAGATTACATCCTTAATAATTTATTAATCCACATTTTGGAACATGCAAAGATACATCGTGACATTTATTACCTGCAAATGCTATATTTTCAATGGAATAACAATTAGTGGAGCCCGTATTTCAAAATGATTGCAGTCGGAGCGGTATTTAATTTTCCACAAAGAACCAATTATCTACAGATTTTACTGCGGTTAGACTGTAAATTAAAAAAACTAAAAAGTTCTTTTCCCTCATAAAAATCAACCATTAAAAACAATTTACTTTCGAAAATAATCCGTTGGGGGGAAAAAAACCCTGACATTTATGTGAAAATATTATTCTAGTAGGGAAAAACTGTATTTTTCCCTCTTTTCGTTTTTTTTTTTTTTTTTTTTATCAAAGTACGTTTGGATATAAGAAATTAAACTTAATGGTTAGTAAATGAAGGTAATGTGTTAAAAAAATATTTTTTAAATCTGATAAAGGACGTCTTTCTTTGTTATAAAGAGCAGTTTTTTATTTAAATTATAAATAGGTTGAATAAAAAAATGGCCATTAATTTTGTGATTTGCCAAAAAAATTACGATTTGTTTGAAAAGTAAAATAATGCAAGAAAATTTTAAATATTCAGTTATTAATTTTTTTATGAAGTACTTTTATGAGACATAAAAAAAAAAAGGTCTTATCTTTTAAAAAAATAAGTAACAGACTAATTATGGGGGATTAAATAATAAACAGACAATTGGACAGCAAATTAAGACATTTTGTGAAGACTTCTTATGATGTTAATATAAACGCAGAATATTTAATCCCCAAAAAGTACTTTAGAAATCAGAATAAATAGTGAGTGAACAATTGAAATAAATAAAACACAAAGAATTATTTTGTATTAAGCATAATTGTTTAATAGTTTGAGATGAAAATCATTAATTTCATTTCGTGTAAAATATTTATAACAAGCATATCTTTCTGGTAATTTTTTTTCAATAATTATTTTACCATTAACATAATGAACTTTAAAATATCACGATTAATCGGTAAAAATTCATTAAAATTTATAATTAAAAAAATCAATAAAATGAAACTTCCAAAACAGATAAAAGTTTGAATAAATGGAAATAGGGTTTAGGAAACCTCCGTTATTAATTATTTTTTCGCTTTAATTTTCGTTTAAAAATTTTATCACTTCACTTCAGAATTCATTACTTAAAACTAATTAACTGTAATTTTTCACTTGCTAATGACTTCCGTAATTTTCAGTGCTCAAGGAAAAACTGATGGTTTTTCTTCTTTGCTTTAGAATAAAGAAAAATTCCGGAAAATGTGAAAGGCTTCCATTTCACAGATAATGCCTCTTTTGCAATATTTAAGGAAAACTGAATTAACAAGAATTTGCTTTTAAGTGATCACTGATTTTTTTGTGCTTTGGAAAACTTGTTTGCAATTGCCCATTTTTCTTCGACTAATTATCGCCTTGTTTTGTTATCAATTATTGAAGCTCTTTTAAGTTGCTGTTGGCAACTTTTCAATGTCTGGAAGTTTCGTCTCTTTAAATTGGATGAAACTGTTTTGAATACGAATGCTTTTATTGAGAATTTTGTATTATAAAATGCTGCAATTTATGTTTTTATGAAGTAATGTTTATCACAGATTTTTATGTTTCTGCTAAAAATTTTAATTTAGATAAATGAAATTCTGCTACATTGTTATGACTATAAAATTCATATAAATATCGGGAAATATAATGTAACTATTTTGTTACATTAAAACAAGTAATATAAAAAAAAAATTTGTAAAGTCAATTCGTACTTTTTTTTCACTATATTGCAGAAAGTCCTTTATAAATAAAGTTGAAATTTTCCTTTTACATCTGGCGCCATCTATTGGTAGATACCTGCAACTTAAATCTGAAAAAAACTAAAATTAATTAATTAAATTTAATTAATCAATTAATATTTGAACAAACTGTATTAACATCAAGTGTCCTCCACTACAAGTTAAAAAAAATACATTTGAACTTGAGTGGATGAATAAAAAGTATTTGATGAACGATTGACAATTTGAACAAGATACATATAAGGAGAGTGAGAACTAATAGAAGGAATTGAAAAATGAATCGCATTTGGGGAAAAAAGGAATCAACCGAGTTTTTTGAAAAAACGCTGTTAAAAATTTTATATTATTTTTTTATAAGACATAAATAAAGAATAAATGAGACTCAAAATTATTAAAAGCTTTCATGTTGAGAGTTATTGAAAATTAAACTTGATACATTCGTGCAAAATTAAAATAAACGTAACTAATAATACTAACCATGTTTCAAAATGATTGCAGTCGGAGCGGTATTTAATTTTCCACAAAGAACCAATTACCTGCAGATTTTACTGCGGGTGAGACTGTAAATTAAAAAAATAAAAAGTTCTTTTTGTCCCATAAAATCAACCATTAAAAAAAATTTACTTTCTAATATAATCCGTTGGGGGAAAAAAACCTGACATTTATGTGAAAATATTATTCTAGTAGGGAAAAAACTGTATTTTTCCCTTTTTTTTTTCTATCTAAGTACTTGTGGATATAAGAAATTAAACTTAATGGTTGGTAAATGAAGATAATGTGTTAAAAAATTTTTTTTTTTAAATCTGATAAAGGACATTTTCCTTTGTTATGGAGAACATTTTTTATTTAAAATATAAATTTGGTTTGTCAAAAAAAAAAAAAAAGGCTATTAATTTTGTGATTTGCAAAAAAATTACGATTTGTTTGAAAAGTAAAAAAATGCAAGAAAATTTTAAATATTCAGTTATTAATTTTTTTATGAAGTACTTAAGTTTTTTTATGACTCAAAATATTTTTCGTTCAGTTGACAGCAAATTAAGATATTTTATGAAGACTTCTTGTGATTTTAATACAAATCAGAATATTTAATCCTCGAAAGTACTTTAAAAATCAGAATAAATAATGAGTGAACAATTAAAATAAATAAAATACAAAGAATAATTTTGTATTAAGCACAATTGTTTAATAGTTTGAGATGAAAATCATTAATTTCATTTCATGCAAAATATTTATAACAAGCAAATCTTACTGGCACATTTTTTTCAGTGGCTTTTTTTTTTTTTTTTTTACCATTAACATAATGAACTTTAAAATATCACGATTAATCAGTAAAAATTCATTAAAATGTATCATTAAAATAATAAATAAATAAAATAAAACTTCTAAAACTGATAAAAGTTTGTATAAATGGAAATAGGGTTTTTGAAACCTCCGTTATTAATTATTATTTTTTAGCTTTAATTTTCGTTTAAATATTTTATCACTTCACTGCAAAATTCATTACTTAAAACTAATTAACAGAAATTTTTCACTTACTAATGACTTCCGTAATTTTCTGTACTCAAGTAAAAACTGATGGTTTTTGTTCTTTGCTTTCAGAATAAAGAAAAATTCTGGAAAATGTTAAATGCTTCCATTTCACAGATAATGCCTCTTTTGCAACATTTAAGGAAAACTGAATTAACAAGAATTTGCTTTTAAATGATCACATAATTTTTTTGTGCTTTGAAAAACCTGTTTGCAATTGCCCATTTTTCTTCGACCAATTGCCGCCTTGTTTTTGATATCAATTATTGAAGCTTTTAAGTAACTGTTGGCAACTTCATAATGTCTGAAAATCTCGTCTCTCTAAATTGGGTAAAACTATTTTGAAAATGATTGGGTTTATTAAGAATTTTGTATTATAAAATGTTGCAATTTATTTTATTATTAATTATTTATGTTTATTACAGATTTTAAATGAATTTTGTTTACTAAATTTTTTTTTGAATGAATAAAATGCTGCTACATTTTTATGACAATAAAATAATGATTGATAAATATCAGGAAGTATAATGTAACTATTTTGTTTTACATTTAAAAAAATGAATCGTATTTATGAAAAATGAAATCAACCGATTTTTTTATGAAAAAGGTGGTAAAATTTTTATATTTTTGTACAAGACATAAGTAAAGAATAAATGAGACTCAAAATTATTCCAAGTTTTCATGTTGAAAGTTATTTAAAATTAAACTTGATACATTTGTGCAAAATTAAAAAAAAAAAAACCTTTTTTTTTTACCAGTATGAACTTTTTTTTTTTATTTCATACTAATATACATGAGCGTTGTTTTCTAATTATTTTTCTTTCTCTGACTCACTGATAGTATAAAATTAAAAAAAATTAATCAAAATTATATTATGGTTTCCTTTCTCTAAAGATTACAGCTTTAATAATTTATTAATTTATCTTGAAAAATTTATTTATTATCCATTTATTAATTTATTTTGGATATATCGCGGCATTTATTACCTGAAATTGCTATATTTTCAATGGAATAACAATTAGTGGAACCCATGTTTCAAAATGATTGCAGTTGGATATTTGATTTTCAACAAAGAACCAATTATCTGCAGATTTTACTGCGGGTTAGACTGTAAATTAAAAAACCTAAAAAGTTCTTTTCCATCATAAAATCAACCATTAAAAACAATTTACTGTCTAAAATAATCTGGGGGAAAAAATTTCCTGACATTTATGTAAAAATATTATTCTAGTAGGAAAAAAACCCTGAATTTTCCCTTCTTTAATTTTTTTTATCTAAGTACGTGGGGATATAAGAAATTAAACTTAATGATTAGTAAATGAAGATAATGTGCTAAGATAAAGGACATTTTTCCTTTGTTATAATGAAAATTTTTTTATTTTAAATATAAATATGGTGAGTCAAAAAAAAGGCCATTAATTTTGTGATTTGCAAAAAAATTACGATTTGTTTTGAAAAGTAAAATATTACAAGAAAATTTTAAATATTCAGTTGTTAATTTTTTATGAAGTACTTAAAATATTTCGAGATATAAAAAAACAACTTTCTTTTATCTTTTAAAAAAATAAATAACAGACTAATTATGAAGGACTAAATAATAAATAGACAATTGGACAGCAAATTAAGACATTTTATGAAGACTCCTTTAGAATCTAATACAAACGTAGAATATTTAATCCTCGAAAAGTACTTTAAAAATCAGAATGAATAATGAGTGAGCAACTAAAATAAATTACAAACAAGTGCTTTGTATTAAACATAATTGTTTGATAGTTTGAGATGAAAATCATTAATTTCATTTCATGCAAAATATTTATAACAAGCATATATTTCTGGTACATTTTTTTTCAAATGATTTTTTTTTCACCATTAACATAATGAAGTTTAAAATATCACGTTTAATCAGTAAAAATTCATTAAAATTTATCAGTAAAATATAAATAAATTAAAACTTCCAAAACTGATAAAAGTTTGGATAAATGGAAATAGGGTTTTTGAAACCTCCGTTATCAATTATTATTTTTTCGCTTTAATTTTCGTTTAAAAATTTTATCACTTCACTTCAGAATTCATTACTTAAAACTAATTAACTGTAATTTTTCACTTACTAATGACTTCCGTAATTTTCTGTGCTCTAGGAAAAACTGACAGTTTTTCTTTTTCTTTGCTTTCAGATGAAAAGAAAATTTCCGGAAAATGTTAAATGCTTCCATTTCACAGATAATGTTTCTTTTGCAATTTTTAAGGAAAACTGAATTAACGAAAATTTGCTTTTAAATGATCACAAATTTTTTTGTGCTTTTAAAAATTTGTTTGGAATTGCCAATTTTTCTTCGACTAATTGCCGTCTTGTTTTTGATATCAATTATGGAAGCTTTTAAGTAACTGTTGGCAACTTCACAATGTCTGAAAATCTGTTGTCTTTAAATTGGGTTAAACTGTTTTGAATACGAATGCGTTTATTGAGAATTTAGTATTGTAAAATGTTGAAATTCACGTTATATATTATATTATATTCCAATGCAATTGTAGATTTAGAGCTATGACTGATTGTGAGCTTAACATAATGAATATTGTTTGATACAAAGATGGAATGTCTCCTTTGAAAATTAAATTAAAGAAATTTCTGGTAGAAATTCGAGTTAATTTTGACCTTTTTTTCCTACTTTCCTTATTTTAAATTTTTCATTGTAAGCATATCTATTAATAATCATAAAAAATTTAGCAAAACTTTCCTTCTTTTCTATGTAACAATATTTTAGGTCCTTTCTGCGCGTAAATGAATTCTTTTTCACTGAAACCAGATAAATATATCCAAGCTTTATTAAATTGTAACTGCATATTCCTCTTTTTGGAAACTGCATCCTCACATCAGGAACCTCCACAAGATATATTTCGAAATCAACAATCACAAAAAGGGAGTATTACCCTCTTTAAAACCCTTCAGATGACGCTCAGCTGTATTTGTGTGTCATATGACAGAAATCTCGATAACGCTTACCAGTTAATCACATTGTCTATTTGAGATGCTCACACACATGTTTCCATGTTCCACTACGTCTGACTAATGAAAGCATTGACTTCAATAGTTACCATCTAATTCAAGAGAGTGCTAGTCATCTCACTCACTAGATTACCCGCTATACCACTAAAATGTAAATAAGTAACCGTAGCTTTATTCTGAGAAACATTTCTTGGCGTTAGCCGGTGCATATCGTGTTTCTTTTTTATTTTTTGTTGCATTTAAATCAGTTGCAGTCCTTATAAAGATGCATAGCGATAATTCTATGTCTAGGTTGAATTTTTTTAAACAAAAAATAGTTTAGATATAATATGAGGTGTATGCACTATTTTATTGGATATGAATGCTTTATATTTTTTGCAGTCAAATGTAAAATTTAACCTTTTCTCCCTTTTTTTTATTAATTATGCAACTTATTTTATCGTATTGAAATACTAAGACTCTGCTTTTACACATTTTTTAATAATCGAATAAAAGTATTTTTTTTGTAAAACGCAGAAATATAGCCTTCCGTTCATTTATTTTTCAGAGATATTTTAAAGACAATAATAATTTTAATGATACTGAAAATAATTAAACAGCCCTATTACAAATGAATACCATTCAGATTTTTTAAAAATTTAAATTTAATTTATAGAGAAAGTCAAAAAAAAAAGTTACAAAAATGTCTGATTACCCTCTAATAAATTTATATTAAATGCCTCCATATTTCAAATTAAAAATAGCATTACGATTGAATAGAAATGCATAAAATCTCCTTAACGATTGGGAAATGTATTGAACTCTTATTTAGAGTTTTGCGGTATTATGTAGAAGCTAGCGAGTAAGATGACTAACATTTTCTTAAAATCGGTGGTAACCGTTGTAGTCACAGTTTTCAGTAACCAGACATGTGGAACTTGGGAAAATGTGTGTGAGCTTCTGACACAGACAATGTGATTAATTGATAAGAGCTATTGACATTTTTCTCATATGACACACAAATACAGCGCAGCGACATCTGAAAGGAC
The DNA here is from genome assembly GCA_021605075.1 of Caerostris darwini. Lineage (NCBI taxonomy): Eukaryota > Metazoa > Arthropoda > Arachnida > Araneae > Araneidae > Caerostris > Caerostris darwini. The sequence continues at coordinate 391,554 of BPLQ01003400.1, forward strand.
TTAGAGAGGCCAATGAGCCCTTTTCTGAAGAGATTGTTCGAGGTATATTTTGTGATGATCCAGTTAGAGACCAGAAAGGATACTCTAACAAGTTGATGTAACCCACAAATTAGGGTGAATTTTTACTTATGTTCGTAAACAAGAATTTTCTTTATATATAGTATGGAAGATTACGGCCGTTCCATGGCTTCTGAGATCACCAGATTTCAAATCGCTTGATTTTTCATTTTATTTATATATCATGGACATTATTTACAAAAGCCTTGTATCCTTACTTCGTGTACTTTAATTTACTTATTGAGGAACATAAATATTTTTGAGGTCTTAACTTTTACTTAGTAAAAGCTGAAGAACTCTTGAAGAGAATTTGACATTTTTCTTGATGTATTATGTGTCAAGAAAATCAACCACGTAGTAATCAATTACTTTATTTATGAGTTATAAAAATTTTTGAAATTGTAATTAATAAAGAGTAGTATTTTTTTCTGATGACCGAGTCAGCTCTTAGGCACAGTGTTGCAGTGTGGTGTAGCAGTAGTAGTAGTCATATTAGATGAAGCCTGAATGGCCGAATATCAAACACTCTGGCGTTCAGTGCCACAGGTTTCGGATTCGAGTCCCGGCAGGTGCCATGGATATTTGTAGTGGTTGGGAATCCACTTTAAACAGTACGTCCCGGTCTAAAATGATTGTAGAGTGTTGGACTGATAACCCTATTCCATAAAAAGAAAACATCTACCTCGAAACCTTCCAGTCTGCAGAAGGCCTTGGTCCACCATGGGGCTGTTGTGCCATTGATTATTCGGTTTGTCGCTATACGGTCATTTTTTGCACACTTTAAGCTAATTAGATCGATACCTACAGTTTAATGTGGATTCCGAACCACGAATAAACATCCATGCCACCGCCAGGATTTGAACTTGAAGCCTGTGGCACCAACGGCTAGAGTGCTATCTAATTAGCCATTAGGCAACCAAGCCAATGAAGAATATTTCTCCTGCATTTCTTTTATTTGAAATTTGTAAGGAAGGAAACGCCGATATTTTATGTACACATTGCATATATAGTATAGTAAAGCTGGAGGTGTATCTTGCAGTAATTCTTTTAAAGGAAAAAATGGACTCTGTTGATATTGTAACATCATATATAATCCTCTTACACTGACACTCTTACCTAATGGGAGTTTTCTAGGTTCTCTTTAAGACATGCAAGGACAGTCTCCAAGGAAGACAATCACCTCATAAATGCACCATCTTTGGTGTACTTCGTAAGACATGAGAACCGAATGGTATTAAAAAAAATAAAGAATGAACTTTTTGTTATAAGAATCTTTTACTTATCGTTGTTTGATAACATAAAACTTACGTATTAGTACAACATTTGAAGTGCACTGCTTATAGTATCTGTGAATGATACCAGATGGTTTGTGAATAAGAAGATGAGCGGCAACAGATTATAGGGGGTCTTAGCATTAAATCTCCCTCTTCCAAATACTATACCAGCAAACCATAAATCCACAAATGGAGGTTTCCAAATTTCGCCCTGCAGCCAAGTCGGCCTGTAGGTGAAATCTTTCATTTCCTTTGTAATGATTACAAACTAATCAGGGCACATAATACGTAATATAATTGTCACTTTCGTTAATGGAGCCTGCGATAGATTAATGCGATAAGGGTAGGCAAAATTACACCTAATAGCTAATGCAGATCACGGACTTGTATCGGCTATGATTATTCTGAATACCCTAATGGCTCAATTATTGTGTTCCACAGTTTTGAACAATGCTTTTATGATGGAGCGCCAGTTCAATTAAATTCCGGCTTAATTGCTCGCCAAATGGAAGTTTGCAAGGGCCCGGAGGTGTTTTGCCCGGGAATTATTCACGTGGATGGTTAATGGATTGTTTTTCCTGTTTTTCCGGGGTTTTATTGGATTACCGGAAATGAAAGGTAATTTTGTAATTGGAAAGTGATTATTTATTGCTTGTAAACACACTCTTGAAATTGGTTGCCCTGCAGAAGAAAATGATTTCTTCTGGTTTATGGTTGCGGTCATGGGGAAAATGCTCTATGTATAATTTCAGGAGGAGAAGGTTCTCGGGTTACTTCCATCAATGCACGCTGGTAATTACGTTGGAGTTTTGTAATAATTTTGTGGAAAGCCATTTGCTTTTTTTAAAAAGAAATATGATCTTTAAGAGCTATTTTAATCCAGAAGCAGATCTCGTATTGTAGTACAACAAAATAAAAAGATTCAAAAAGATGAGAGTGTGTTCTAGCTGATGTTTAGGAGGACGTGGATTTAGTTCTGCTTCTGGTTTACGCTATATATAGTCAATGCTTTGAAAAAAATAGTTTTATGCATGAATTTTATGCTCAGTGTAAATGATTACCATTTGGTGTGGTTAATAAATTTATGGGCTCGATGGTCGAGTGATTGGCGCTCGGTGACCTCGTTTCGGGTTCGAGTCCCGGCGGCACCATGGATGTTTGTAGGGGTTCGGAATCTACTTTAAACAGTAGGTCCCGGTCTAATATGACTGGACAGAGTAGTGCGCAGGACTAAGAACCCTATCTCTTAAAAAGAAAACAGCTCGTGTCTCGAAATCTGCCAGTAGACAGATGGCCTTGGTTTATCGTGAGGCTGTTGCGCCAGTGAAGAAGCTGAGAAGAAGGAATTTATAACTATCGTATACAGTTTAAATGCTGTTTATCGGTTTCCACTATAAAGGACTATGGATTATTAATTTGCTTACTTTTTATATAAAATATATATTTCTAATTGCATTTAAATAAAAAAAAATTTGTAAAAATTAAATGTACTTAGTGATATTTGAATTAAAATGCAACATTGATTAATCTATTTTATCCTGTTTCTTCTTTTAAATGTTTAGCATTGAAAGCCTAAATCTGTAAATGTAAATGGTATATATTTTATTTCATGGATTGTAAAAACTATAAGGAATATCATTCGAACAATGGCTCAGAATATTTTTCAGACTCGTTCCTTCATCTTCCTCTTTCTAAAAAAAAAAAAAAAGAACGAGTCGGAATTCATGTCACCCACCTTTAAATTCTTCCCGTCCATTGCCATTTCCTCCAGCAAAGGGAAACTTGAAATTTTGATTCTCTGGTTTCTGAAACTTTTTATCTCTTTATCCTTTTTTAACCATTCCGAAATCGTAGAGGTTTAATCATTTTGGAGGTTTAGGAATTCCACCAAAGAAGCTAAGAAAATGTTCCGATTTTCTAGATTTGGGCATTTGTCATATCTTTAACCGTGATATATCGCTGCAAGGAATTCCAAATTCTTTCTGTGGGATGATTCCGTTGTACTGGCAAAGCTCCAGGCTCCCCGGCCTTAAATTCCATTTATATATATTTTTTTGGAACGCCACAGGGTGGTAAGGGGGGTGAGTTATAACGTTCGTTACTCACGATGGAACAAATTCGAACAGAAGAACGATGTAATGAAGACTAACGGGCAGACGAAAATCACGTGAAAATGGCGCGAAAAAAAAAAGATTCATCTTTTGTCCTTTGTTTTTCGTTTCTTTTTTGTTTAAAAAAATTCTAAAAGACATTTTTTTTTATTCTTTATTCGATGATGGAATATTTCAGCTATCTTTGGATGGGACATTTAGAAATTAGAAAAAGCCTCGCTGTGCTGTGAAGTGGTTCCAAAAAATAAAAGGTCAAATAAATAATAAAAAAATATAAAAGGTTCGATTTCTTTAAAAAAAAAAGAAGAGAAATAAAATAAAAAAGGCGGCGTGTTTTAACGTAATACGCTATTTAAGTCCCCAGGTCACATTCGAGCTCCTTGATTGGTTGGAATCTTGGAGTAGTCCATCCAAAATCGAACAAGGAATTGGAAAATACACCCCTTGGAAAAAAAAAGTAGTAGAAAGCGGAAAGTCCTGGGAAAATGGAGAAGAAATAAAGAATTCCTAAAAAAAAAAGAGAGTAAAAAAAAAAAAAAAAACGTCTGTTGGAGATCCCAAAATTCATCAGGATAGAAGATTCTGTGGGAATTGTTGAAAACATTTCTGAGTTCTAAAAAAAAAAAAAAAAAAAAAAAAGAAAAGAATAAAAAAGAACGGGAAAAGAACAAGACGAAAATAAAACACAAAGGTAAGAGGCGGGCTGAATTTTCTTTGCAGAACACTTAGTACCACCCTGGCTTTTGCTTGCAGTGCTCGAAGAGAAGTGAGGAGAGAAAAAGGCGGGAAACAACTTCGATTTGTAGCGGAAAAATTCGGGAGAAATAGCTGCGGGGTGAATACGGCCAAAGGTAAACAGAGATAAGACGCTTCTGGATCTTTGTGTGTCTGTGTATACACAGAGCGTTTTCGCACATGAGCGGCCAAATGTGTGGCGACTTTTGCAGAACGCTTTTAACGTGAAATGGTGCGGCCATAACAGATCTGTTTTGCGGAAAAATAAGAACGAATGTTTTTTTTTTGAGGATTTTTATCCTTTTAGATCTCGTGGAAAAAAGCATCAAATATTTCAAAAGAATCCAAAAAAGTTATAACACTATAAAGGTAGAGAACAGGATATTTTTATGTATGTTGTTGTTGTTGTTGTTGCTTATCCCCTTGATTTAGAATCCTAAACCAAGTCCAGTAGATCATGCTGCATCAATAGATAAACTGTTTCATTCAACAGTTGCCTCACAGAGGCACCAATACAATCTATGAAGATGAAGAGGGAGATGCGATGGTCGAACAATGACAAAGGGTATATGTCTTTCGTCTCCGTTGAAGGTCAAACTCTTAATGTGGCCAGTCCTTAGTCTAGCTAAAACCGTCTGAGCAAGACAGGAGCACTGTATGGACATACCAGGATATTTAGCGGCGTACCATGCATGAATTGGTGGCGACCTTCAAGAGGTATTCACTCTGGCTAAAGTCATGGAATGAACCTCTGAAGCTACACAGATTGAAGAAGAAGCTTTAAAAGTTCGCAACCTTCCCTAGCGAGCAGATCAGCAATTTCATTTCCGTAGATGCCCACATGGGAGATTTTTATGTATATTATGAATGAATGAATGAAATCTATGTATCTTTACAATGTTAACATAAAAATTTTTTTTTTTTCTGAAGCCCCTGCTAAATTTATACAAAATTTAAAATGATTCTATTGATTGTGATGTGAATATTTTTCTGTCTTCTTTCACAGTTTTTTTTTTAAAGTACAAACTCCCAAATACCAGATTTGTATTTGTTTAGTTTGACTCACTACAGTTAATTTTTGCACAGACCTAATTAGACCGAGAGTTTAGTGTGGATTCCGAACCACTAAATAAAGATCCAGCCACTTCCAGATTTCGAACCTGAAGCTTGTGGTACCAAAGCTCTAGCCAATTTAACATCAGGCCGCCACAAATGCTGGAAGGAATTATGAAGTTTGCTGCATTATGAATATTTAAATACACGTTCAAAAATTAAATTTAAAAATATAGAAACATTGCATTATTTCGTTGACATTTGATTTTTTTTACATCAAATACTTAATTTCCCATTACATAGTGTGTTTAGACGAAATGCATCCGAAATTGACGGCGAACACTATACCAGGCCCCACATATACGTATATCTAGCTCTGTACGAATATTATTTGACTGGCTGCAATGAAATGGTATTGGAGTCAATGCCAGACATGGACTTTCGGGGATCATTTGCATATGATATTGAAGGAAATCATAACAATTTCCCGCCAAGCGGTCAGCATATTAATATATGCAACATTTTTACATGGTGCCACAATTTTCATATAGTCGCATTATTTTTAAAGTTATAACATCAATGATACGAGTTGAGAATTCTAATCCTTTTCCTTTATCCCACTATCGCGACCTGATGGTCGATAGGTTAACGCTCTGGCTATTAGTACCGCAGGCTTCATGTTCAAGTCCTGTTGGTGGATGTTTGTGAGTGGTTCGGAATCCACTTTAAACTGCAGAGCTCGGTCTAATTAGTCGAAAGTGTGAAAAAAAAATTACCGTAGAGCGACAAAGCAAACCAATCTTGCAGTCTATCTGACGAGCGTTACCACTCGTGTGATTTTCCTCTTAAGGCTTGATTGCACTAGCAAATTATAATCTTTGAATATCGCACATCCAACTAGTTCATTTGCAGTTGTCAGAAATCGAAACGCATGCGATTTCGTTGGCCAGCTTTCGGGGGAGGAGAATTTCTGTTCGATCTAGTATCAGTTTTTGGTTACACATGAAAAAATTTATGACCTGACTAAAGACTCACTTATTTGAAGGTATAGCAGGAATTGTTTTTCTAATTTTAATCTCAAGGGGAAGAAAGAAGCTAAGGTTTAACTAAATATTTCAATCTGGTTTTTATGTCATAGCCTTTGCGCTTTATAACTGGACCATATATCGGACTGATATTTAGTCCAGTAATGAAAACATTTTAAAGGGAATGAATGGGATTATGGGACCTGATAGCACAGGTCTCTGCGGTGTCATGGATGCTTGTAGTGATTCGGAATCAACTTTAAATCGTAAGTGCCGGTCTAATATGAGTACTACTACTACGCCACACCACATCAATGTACCTAGAGCTGAATTAGTCCTTTACAGTTTGGGAATGACGTGGGTGAGAAGTCTGATTGGCCTCTGTGATGGTCTACGGTCATATGAGACCGGGACCTACAGGTTTCAGGATCGAGTCCCGGCGGTGCCATGGATGCTTGCAGCGGTTCGGAATTCACTTTAAGTCTGAGTCACTTAAGTCACTTTGAGTCCCAGTCTCATACGATCGTAGATCGTCACAGAGCCCAATCAGACTTCTCCTCACCCACATCATTCTCAACCTGTAAAGGGGCAACTCAGCTCTAGGCACAGTGATGCGGTGTGACGTAGTAATAGTATTAGTCATGAGACTGGGACCTAAGGCGTAAAGTGTCCGAACCACTGCGAACATCCATGGCACAGCCGGGACCCGTATCCTGGCACCGAGCGCCAGAGCACTAAACATTCGGCCATCAGGCTCCTAGGTCTTCTGTATAGCGTTGGTCGTAAGGGTAACAATCCTACCTCACACAAAAGAAAAAAAATATCCTGTCTCGAAATCTGCCAGTAGACAGACGGCCTTGGGCAACACCATGGGGCTGTTGCGCCAATGAAGAAGTAGACAGGGATTATAGTTTTTCACGTTAAAATGGCGCAATGGTGAATGAAAAATTTTTAGAAACTCTACACTGTTGTATTTAAAGTTAACTTTCATTACAAAGTAAGAAACTTGTTTAATCTGTAAGAAAATCACAGAACTGAGTAGCGTGAAAGAAGCTTCCAAAAGTCTGTTCATTAAAAGTTCAGCAATACAGAGAATTATTTTCCGTCATTTTTTGAAAGAAGAGGGAAAAAGAAATATCCCAGAAAGGAAAAGCCGCTAATTTTTTTACTGACGCTTCAAGAAACAGGTAACGAACCGAAAAATTTAAGTAGGGTTAGTGGAAAAATTAAGAAGATTTTGAGACGGAAAAAAAAAGTTTTTTTAAACGCCATGTAAGTTCACGCACCTTATCATGTCGCGTGACAAAAAATGTAATTATTCCAAACGTAGGTTGACTTTGAAGTACCGGAAATTTTTCTTTTTGTTGTTGCATTATTTTTTGAAAGATACAAGTGAAAAAAAAATGAAGTTCAGGAATTATGTCTGGAGGTTAATGTAGTTCCTTTTACAATAAAATAAAGGTTTGGAGAAAATGTTTTTTTCTATTTAAATTTTTGTTTTTATAAAAAAGAAAAGAATATGTACTTATTGTTTTGCGTAGTATAGAAATACGCATTGTGCTTCTGGTAATTTATGAGTATTAATTATATTATTTAAACTGCAGGGAATACATTTTTTTTCTTCAGCTGTGAGTAATTATTCTCAGTTGAAATACTCCAGAATAATTACTTCAAACAAGTATCTTCATGTTAGTATGTAAAAATTCTAACAATGTGATATCTGGTTAAAAGGACGAACATTTGTAACTTTGTTTTTATTTTTTTTTAACTTGCTAATTTTTAAATCGGCATAATGATATTAATATCTAAATAAACATATTTTTGTTAAACGTATTTTTTATAAATCCTTTTAATGATCTTAAAAAGGAATTTCAGTTTGTGAAAGAAGCCACCAAGCGCTAAGTTGAAATTCATGGTAATACACCAAAATGTTTTATAAAATGAGTCTCGGACACAAAAATAAAATTTGAATAAATTATACATAGAATCATCAATGCATCAATCCTACACGAAGAAGTATTTTCCCATTATGCATCAAATTATCTCACTCATAAGAGTTTGGCTAACTGATTATTAGAATAAAATTTGGTAAAGATAACGTATTCAATTTTATGCTTGTACATGTTTATCTATATTCACAGATGATTTAGATAAACATATATTTGTAATCATATATTTATAAGCATATAATATATAAACATATATTTTTCTAATATATTCATTGAAATTTGGTAAAGATAACGTGTGCATATCGTAACTTTAGATAAACACATATATAAGCTATTTTTAAACATATATTTGTAATCATATATTTATAAGCATATATTTTTCCACTATATTCATTGAAATTTGGTAAAGATGAAACGTGCACTTGTATTCAATTTTATACTTGTGCATGCTTATCTATATTCATTGATGATTCTAAGATCTAAATAGCAATAAATAGGATTGAAGTCATTTTAATGAATTTTAGATAGTAATTAACGTGTCGATATAACTATTATTATTTTTTTAATTCAAGTTTACAAAAATCCTCGTGTACCACAAAATATCATACGAAAGTAACTAACAAGGAAATCAACAAGAAAACCTTAAAACACCAAAGAAGTTATAAATTTAAAAGAACATATAACATGACACAAGAGAAATAAAATCAAAGAGAGTGAGAGAGAGAAAAAGATTTAAAGAATGTTAAAGTAAGAATTTACAGAAGGCTGTAAAAGAAGGCCTCTTATCAACAAGTTGACAAACGTTTAGTGGCCATTTGCTTTTTTGAAGTGTCAGTTCTGTCCTTAAAATTTTTTTTAATGTTCAAGACTAGAACAGTAAAAAAAAAAAGCACTCGATGTTTTACAATCTACCTACATCATTGTTGCAAAGACTAGTTGAACATATTTTAAATCTTTATAAATAGGACTTTAAATTACCATGTCAAGTCATAAACTGAGTAATTACATTGTAAGAGTTCTTTGTAAAATGTATGTATCCATTCCTTCTCAGGTGTATATCTTCTTTAGATATGTGCTGTTTTCATGCAACCGAGTAATCTTTACCTTCATGCTTTTGTCCTTTCCTCATTTTCCTTTTCACCGTCATTGATGCAAACCTGATCTTATTCTTAATAGCTTGTTGCCACGTCATGATCTTTATACTTTTTTCGTATTTTTTTTGTTCAACCGAATATAAATTGTTATTTATAGTATTTTTTATTTTATTTAATTAATATTTCTAATTAGTTTTATTTTTTACCAGCAATGTCCTTAATCTGATCCACGTGCTTGCTATGTGATACGTGCCGCAGGATAAGGGAATCCTGTCGATTGAGTCCAGATGGTGTTGCTGTTTTGTAAGCAACACATCTCTATCGCCTTTGCTCCTATTAGACGGGCGGTGCATTTCTATTTCTAGCTGTATCAATCGGTTGTGAAGTAAGAGAATGGGTCACTTCGTGGACATCTCTCTGTGGTGGAAGTTGTCTAAGAGGGTGATATTGACAGTATAGGTCTCCTAAAAGAGCTATTGCAGGAATTTACTTTCTCTTATTGCACACCACGCGAGGGTAAAGCGGTATCGGATCAGATATATTTTTTTCATTTCATGAATTCTCAGTCTATTATCTCATGCTTTGGTAAAGTCCTTATTTCAACCCAACTCGATACTAAGTCTGGTTATGACTAATGTTTAGAGAAATCAATTACAATTAGAGTTAAAAGGATATTATTGTTTGGAAGATTTATTAACATTTAAAATAATTATTTTCTATTGGTGGAGATTTAAAATCTGTAAAAAAAAAAAAGTAAATTCAATTGTCTAGTTCTTGATTATCAGACACAGGAGAGACAGTTTCAATGGTCCTTTAAGATAATGAATTTTCTAAATTTCCAAATTTTTATCGATTTACACAGAACGTAGAATTTCCTTATAAGGATTATATATGAAACAGATTTACTTACTTTTCCAGAATTCGAAATTATAGAACAGTTATAAAATCAGGATTTTGTATTTTTTTCAATGATAACCAATTAAGAAACACTCTAAAATTATACATATGAAACATCCCATTTTAATTTTTTAGGGGGTAACTGTTTTATTTAAAACCATACAAACTCGCTACTTTAACTCCTACGTAACTAATCCCATGCGATGTTTTAATTGCAAACAATACAGAAACTCAAAAATATCATTGAAGTGGGAAAAAACAACCTCTTCGAATTATGCTTTCCTTGGTCACGTTTTTTATAATGTAAATCTGGAACAAAATGAGTCAATAAAAATGCGGTAATTCATATCCGTCAAACTCTAAACGCTTCCCTCAGTGACAGCTGGAGAAAAAAAAATAGCAGGTAATACAAATAACTAGAAATTGAACTTGTGGAACCTGAAGGCCAAAAAACTAACATCTCAAATCGCTTGCTTAATCACATTGAAATTAACTATTCACAAACATAATAGTTAAACCGATTTGCTCTGTTTCTGTATTGATTGATAGCAATATTACTGGAACAATTTATCATCCACTTCAGAAACTTAAACCCTTTTCTCATCCAAAGCCAAAATATACTGAATCTACTACATTTGTTAATGTTTTGTCAACGCCAGGGGTCTCCAAACTTTCCAGCCTTAGGGCCATATTGTTTACTCCAGTAAGTGCCAAGGGCCAAGACCGTTTTAATTTTTCTGCCATTATCTATAATTTCTAGACTAGTCGCCGAGTACGCGCTCTGAACGAGGTATACGCTTGCTAAATTCGCTGGTTCTCAATTACTACAATTACTATTGTGTGTACTGATACGACCGTGACACTTGATGACATCTCGTGGTTAAAAGCGGAAATAGGTAGGTATAACTACCGAGGGTAACCCCGGGATATTCACTAGTTTATAATGTTAGGGGGATTGATTTCAATTATTTGTTAGTTGTTATGCATATTATGCGTTTCTGCATATTATGCGAGTTATTAACGTTCTGTGTTTTTTTATCCAACTTATTGCAGCAACAATAAGCTATTCGCTGACGCTGGCCGGATTGATGACACTGGCGGGCCGTAGTTTGGAGACCCCTGGTCTACGCCATGGACATGTGCTATTATTTCTTCAAAAGTTGTTTCTTTGAAAAAATTTATACCTATGTTACAACAAAACAAAATTTTAAAGCAAATTTAACCGGTAAAAACAAGAAAAAAATTATAAATTGAAATAGCCTGAGCTAAAAATTTATAATAATTTTTAGCAAAAGAAATATAAATCTTTCTTTCACCACATCAGAAACCGGATCATCACCGGAGCGAGAATCGATATCGAATTCAGCAGCAGGTCCTCTAATGATGGAGATGCAGTTGAATATAATGATAGAGACATGTTATTGGCCAAATAGGTAATAAAATTTAATTAAATATTAACTGGAAACTTTTAACCTGGTGATGACATGTGTATTATTAAGTTTTTATATCAATTTTATTTTGTTTTGGGCAAAAAAAATATTTTATTGATTTTGTTCTAAATTTCATCAAAATTGCTTTTATCAAAACATAAAATTTTTTTGGTACAGCTTGGCAAAAATATTAATTAATGTCTTATTGCCATTATATAACATCTACCTACCTTGATCCTCTCTTGCAATTGCTATCATGCTAAAGAATGACGGTTCGAATCAAGTTGTATACAGTAACTAGTTTAAAAAAAAATCGTAAGGGATTATGAACTGCACAACCTTAATAATTTTGTGAACCTGAATGATTTTCTATTTTTATTTTTTTAATTTCTCTGAATTTCGAGGCAATTACTCCAAAAGATTTTCCGGGAACATAGCAAATCCTATGGTAAACATATCAGTTGGACGATGTTAACTCATTGATGTGATATTTCCCATTACAAAGTGGTTCAACAAGTTTAGTTAATTGTTGGACAAATGTGAAGAATAAAGTTTTCCAAATGGAGAGAAAAACGTGAATCCGTTGTTTCACTCGTACATGAAATACTCCCCTGCTTCTTGAGGTCAAGTACAACATTTAATTTAAAACAGATTTTCTATTGCAGTGATGGGAAATGACCTCTTATCAAAATGTTTTACATTAGAAAACAATATAGTGCTCACATGCACAATTCAGCTGCACTTGTTAAACTACACCAGAATTTATTATTTTAAAACAAAATTGACCTTGATTTATATTTATACACCGTAATTAAAAATCTGACTTGTGGCTCAGGGGTAACGCGCGATTCGGTAGGCTGAGGTTCAATCCGCTGGCTGCTTTGATGTAGACACTGTTTCAAAAAAAGAGGAGATCCGATGGCGTTTATGATGTTCAACATCTTGCCTCGTGAGTCCGACTGCCTGGTGGTAGTTTTCTGGTTTTTCTCCCATACGATATGCAAGTGCGAGGTATTCCCCCTTCCCCCTAAAAGTCCTCCCGGAAAGTATTGCCCTCCTTCTTCAGCGACACGGAGCCAAGTCAGGCTTCTACCTACGCTGCTCCATCACAACAGAAACTGCTTCTTAAGTTCACTGCCACCCTTTTTCCACCATCTATCAATAGACTACTCGTGGGATGTCCGTCCCTACCTGCAGAACACTGAGGATTAGACATAACACCAGAGGCATGACTACATAAGTATATATAGTAGTTAAACATGACCTAAAAATTTGAGTAACATTCACAATTATATGAAAACATGTTACTCGTGTCTTTATTGGTGATGCAAAGGAATTACATTAATGAAATTATTTTTGCTTAGTGGAGATGCATATTGAAATATTCAATACATTATTAAAATAAAGGCATTGGGTTCGTCTTGCATTTTTTATTAAACTGATTTTAGCTTACGGACAGAAAACGGGTTTTTTTTTTTTTTTTATTCTTACAAAAGTTTACTTTTCTATTAATTTAAACATTCTGAAGTTTTGAGTAAAGTTATGTTAGATTTATCGTTGAAACATTTACTGTTTGGTGGTGAAATTTTTAAAAAAATTGAATTTTAAATTTTTAAGTAAACAAAACAAATAAATATTTAAAAAAAAATCAAAAATTCAATTAAGAATTAAAATAAATAAAGAAATCACTTGTGAAAATATTAATTATGGTAGATTTATAAGTATAGGTTTGGTTTGTCTGCCTACTGCCATTTTGTACACACTTTAGGCTAATTAGAAGGTTGTGAGTGGATTCTGAGCCCCTAACATCCAGTGAGGCTGCTAGGATTTGAACCGGAATGCTGTGTTACCAATAACCACAGCTCTATCCTACTGGCCGTCAGGCCGCTTTTCTGGAGTTTATTAGATATTGGAATTTATTTTTAGAGAAATATTTTTCAAGTAGTTTAAAAAGAATGAAATTAATTATAAGTTATTAGTTAAACCACTTATATTTTTTAAAATAAACTTATTCTACAAAAATAAATAATTAAAAAAAAAAAAAATTGTTCTATACGAAAAAAAGTAAAGCTCATCAAGGAACTACCTAACAATACCCATTAAGTTATAAGTTAAAGTGATTAAAGTTATAAAAAAATATATATTTGTAATTTAAAGCTTCCATTCGATTAAAAAAAACTGCTATTCTTGCCTCAAGAAAATAACACTTGAATTTATTACTAATCTTGAAATTAATGGAGGGGGCTTTATGGAGGCAATTACGATAAGATTGAGAAATATCACTTACAAAAATTGCTTTGTAATTAGGGTGAAAATATACTTTTGAAAAGTGAAAGAATAATTAAGTGCATTCCAGATAATTAAACAATTATTTTTTTATTATTTTTATTGTTATTAATTGCGTTTCGAGTTACTAAAATGATATTTTTAACAAAACTGATTAAATCTGTAAAACCGAACTAGACATAAATATTTTGTTTAGATTAAAAGATAATGAAAATAAGCTTCCTGATTAATTATTTTATTTTATTTACAGAGCTGTCTCTTATTGGTGCATTGTCGGTGACGATGTTCCTAGAATTGTTCAACGAATAAGGTAGGGAAATTTCTTCATTATTATAGTTTAAAAATTTTAATTTTACATGTTGCCCAATTATACGATAAAAATAACGTTGGATTGTTAAAAATATAAGCAATAATTTTTCCCTCAAAAGTCTGAACGGATGATGTTGAAGACTTGATAAATTTAATTAATTAGCATTAAAGATAAATTTAACATTCATTATTAGTATCTTTAAAACATTTTCTCTCCCTTTTGTCAAATGTATATAAAAAAGCTATTTTTGTACACTGCTTACTAAATAACATTGAATAAATTTTAATTAAATGGTCTTTAAAATCCTATAGTCCTCACACGTTCTTCAAAATCACAAAATTTCGCCAAATTGACATTATTTTTAATATTGTTTAAGGTGTAATTGGTATGGTATAATGAAACAAAAACATTTTTGCAGAAAATCACCTGCAATAAATCCCCCAAAATCCTTGCCAAAATCTCCCCGCAATTGGCGATATTTTTAATTAAGGCGTAATTGACATGTTATAATGAAATAAAAACAGTTTTACAGCAAATCACCTGTAATAACTCACAAAAATATTTGACAAAATTTGTCCAAATTGCCGATATTTTTAATGTTGTTTAAAGTGTAATCATTATACAGGCATGTTATAATGAAACAAAAACATTTTTACAACAAATCACCTGTAATAAATCACACAAATACAGAACTTCTTTTTAAGTTAATTTGATTAAATGATTAAGTTTTCAAAAAATATTTTAAAGCGATTCTTATTCACTTTTACTCGACCAAACCAAAGTCGCAAACCATTATTCAAGAATATTTTAAGAATCGACTGATTCAAGGAGAATTGTATTCTTGGTTAACTTAATTAAGAAAAATATAAATTCCCCAAATATCATCATTGACTGTGCATTAAAAATTTTAAATTAATAAAACATGTATTATGTAAACAAATATTTTTATATAGATTGATTCAATGTTGATATACTTATAAATAATTATAATCAAAATCATGCCCTTGTGAAAATATATCTTCTTCATTGACGCAATAGGCAGATGGTGGGTCAAGGCCGTCTGACTACAGCCAATGAAAATAAATAATGGTAGAAATTTATACAGTTATGAACATTTATACAATAATTGCAGTTATATGAATTCATAGCTTTAATTAATGAAAAATACTTTTTGTAAATCTTTTTTAAATTAATTTTTTTATGCAATGTTGTTAAGTTAACCATAGATATTGGGTAACGACTGATTTTAGTTACTGAGTGAAGTGAGATGGTCTAGGCCTAGACATTCACATGAACCAAGATTTCTCAGTTTATATAATTTTTTTTATATAAGCCTAATTATCTCGTCATATCAATCTGTCCATTTTTAAAAGCAAATATAAAGTATAGTAACATTAATTCAATTTTTATAACTATCGATCCAACTCTTATAAATAAACGGTTCCTTTGTTATAATGATAAGCGCAAAAGTTGGCCATCATTCAAAGTATATCCAACAGCATTTATAGGGTTATGAATACAAAGGAGATTCTTTTGAGTGTATAAAAAAATTATTGTTAATTATTACGACCATCTAACCGAAATCGCCGAAGTTTACTTCTGCAGCTAAGGGCGTTGAAAAACATGTAGGAAAAATGATGTGAGATTCAGGAAAAATGCCCTTCGCTATAAACAGAAAATAAGTTGATCCTATATTCTGACAGTTACCAAAACCCACATTGTAAGAGTAACTAATTAGAAGAATTTGCCTGGCAAATAATGCCTCCTATACCTACTTATCTCGACCTTGCTCCAACAGATAACCAATGTTTCCATAAGCTTGCAGAATCTTTTTTTTTGTACAAATTGGGATGACTTCAAGAGAAGAAATAAAGCTAGATTTTTTTTTTCATGGAAAAAATTAAATGAATTTTATAAATAAAAGCTTAAAATAGCTGAGGAGATGTAATTGAAAAGAGTAGTAGCTAATATGTATATTTTGGCTTACTAATAAAGTTAAAAATAAAGTTATAATAGTTTTAAGTAACTAATATATATATATGCATTGGCTAAGTTTAATTCAACAGAAAAACCTGAAAGAAGGTTCTTTACAACTTGATATTTCCAAAAGTATTTCTTAGTTTCTTAAAAGATTGAATAAGATATTGCCAAATAATATTTTGTTTACCATCATAATAATTGCAATAGTATGATGTAGTTATAATAAGATGGTTGATTACTCCAATTCCAGTCGCTTTTATGATTTAGAATTAACTGATGAAAATATATTTATTGAAGAAACTGAAATGCTCCATTTTTAATATTTTAATTTTTAAGACTATTTCAGAAAAGATAAGATAATCAAAATATGCAGTTTAAAATAACTAAAAAAATATTAATTCAGAAATTTTAATCATAGAAATTCTAAAATGCATGCTTAGATATTGATTAGCCCAACTCGTGGCTCAGTGGCAACATGCGGCACTAGTGAGCATGATGGCTGAGGTTGAGATGAAAAAAAAAGAGAAGACTCGATGGTGTTTGTGATATTCAGCATCTTGCCTCGTGAGACTGATGGTAATTTTCCTGGTTTTCTTGCATATGATACGCAAATGCGACGTAGTTCTCCCCCCTTGAAAGTCCTCCCAAAAGGCACTGTCCTCCTTCTTCAGCGTCACGAATTCAAGTCAGACTTCTACCTGCGGGTGCTCCATTGCAGCAAAAGAGGCTCCTCTACCTCCATCCATGACACTACTCACTGGATGTCCACCCCGCGTTGCAAAACACAGCACAACAGGACTGAGTTTTAGGAAGGTTGAGGTACGAATAGCTATTTACAAAACTGTGATAATTTATCCATTATCAAAACGTTCTCGTGTAGTATGTAAACATGAGCCCAACTCGTGGCCCAATGGTAATGCGCGTCACTGGTGAGCATTAGGGCTGATGTTCCATACACTGACAGGCTTTGTTTAAAGAAAGAGAAGAATCGATGGCGTTTATGATATTCAGCACCTTGCCTCGTTAGTCAGACTGCTTAGGGTAGAGTTTTCGTGGGTTATCTCCCCTACCATACGCAAATGTAGGGTAGTGTGCTCTAAAAGATCACCTGGAAGGCACTGCCGTCCGTCTTCAGCTACACAGAGCCAAGTCGGTCTCCTATCTACGGGTGTTCCATCACAACAGAAGCTGCGTCCTTTCCTTCCATCCATGAATGGAGTACTCATGGGGTGTCCGTCCCGCACTACAGCACAATGAGGATTAGACACACACACATTAATTAGCGTAAAAAGTAAGCCTTAACTATTATATTCATTAATAACACATAATATGAATTGCTAAAAATTTATTACATATTCTTTCCTAAAAGAAACGACTAGACATTACAGTCTATCGAAATTCCTTACCCCATGCCAGTTGACATGAATTCCACGGCTGATTCTGAAATTCTGAGTACAACATAATAGTGGATAATAAATCAGGACAAGTAAAAATAAACGACATGCAAAAGAATTCCCTTTCAAAAGATTATTATTAACTCATACATTCTTTTACATTTAAATAACATCCAATTTCTTTCTATTCCACAATCACACCTTTCAACAATTTGGACATAAAGCATCAAAAACATGAAAGCAATCAGTTTCCGTACAACGGCTATTGATTAAAGTATGACATTGACAGAAGCGTATCTCGCCACGTTCTTTTATCAACAACGGGGGAAAAAATGGAGACATTCTTGTTCTAAAGAAAGAGACATTCGTTTTCAACGTGAGGAAAATCATTCTTTATTGTTATTTTGGAATAATTTTGTCACCATGATGTAAAGATTTCCCAGTAGTAAGCTCCACGTAATATTCTGAATTATTGCGTAGCGAAAAGGGAATTGACTTGCTAATGTTTACACCAAATGTATTCACATAATTCATGAGTATTGCTGCGCGAAAAAAAAGTTTTTCCCATCATGTATTAAATTTGTGGATTCCTTTTTTGCCTTCTTTCAAAAAGATGTTTTTCATTTTCTGAGTTAACATTTTCATACTTGTCATGCACCTCAAACTTCTTTTCATACAGGACATGCTTTTTTAGCAGACTTTTGATAGATTTAAGATAAGTTTGTGCTGAGATATGGGAATCGAATACAGGGAATAATTGTTACAATAATATTGTTGCCATTTTTGTTATTTTATTGTAGTACAGATAAATAAAAACATGAGAAATAGATGGATAGATGGATAGAAGATCGAAGAGAACTTGACGAGACTGACAATCCCTAATTAGAAACAAAAGGCATCTAATCGTTTGGAATGGACAAAAGACTTAGAGGTCGCGACCTTCAAGGGCTGTAGCACCACTGATGATGATTATGATGATGCTGGCATGTACCCACACATAAGATTGATCCATCGACATGCTTTATTGTTCCAACAAAGTTCTTGGAATTAAGCTTCTCCTTTTTTTCAATTCCTTCTATTAGCTCACACTCTCCCTATATATATCTTGTTCAAATTTTCAATCGTTCATAAAATACTTTTTATTCATCCACTCAAGATCAAGTACATATTTTTGAACTTGTAGTGGATGACACTTGAAGTTAATACAGATTTTTTCAAATATTAATTCAGTAATTAAATTTAATTAATTAATTAGATTTTTTTTTTAGATTTAAGTTGCATGTATCTACCAATAGATGGGGCCAGATAGGACTTTCTGCAATATAGTGAAAAAAAGTAGGAATTGACTTTAACATTTTTTTTTTATATTACTTGTTTCTTCTACATAAAGTTATACATATTAGAAATGTTACATTTGCTTTAATATTCAAAAGGGCATGATTCAAATAAGTTTCGAGCTTATTTATCATTTATATTGCGAAGGAAAGCCTAATATTTCCATTTTTTTGCACCTAAAATTTTTTTTATCCAGTAGAATGCCTATGTAATCCTTTTGATATTGGCACTTAGACAATCGAAATTTTCTATATATAAATGGAAACATAATTTTTCAACAATTCCGTGGAAATTGTTTACAGCCGTAAAACAAAGTTTTTCACAAATTTTCTAACAATAAATTCATGATCAATATTTAATCACAATCCAATACGATCACGATAAATTTAAGGTTTAATTTTGTCGATCGAAAATTTATTACTTTTATTACGTTACCAATTTTCATCTTTATGATATTTTATCACATACTGCAATATAGAATGTGATAAGTTTACTAATTGAGCAGTATTTCGAAATGTTGTTCCATTATTATGATGAAAAATAATCAATTTTGAAAATCAGCTTGTTGTTCCCTTACCACTACGAACCTTTATACAAATTATAAATACAATATAATGAAGTTAGCAATTAATGGTTAAAACCAAATTTAAATGTTACCAAACCCAAAAAATGTTAACAAAAAAGGCTTAAGACTGAAATTTTATTTATAAATTTATTCAAAAGTGTTTTGGAAAACGATCACACTTACGCTACGTTCATTCACTGCACCTTTGCATTTTTATTTTTTAAAAAATTTTTTTATTTCATTTAGTTATTTTTTTATTTTTTGAAAAAGAAATTGGTCTACATTTTTTAAAAAAAATTTTTGGTTTTATTTGGAATAACACGAAGATGATATGAAAAAATATTATATTTTACATTCGAATTCATTTCCAAATTAAAGATTTTTCTTCAGATTTTTAAAACATACGAACATTTTTGGGAGTCACTGTAAATACAACTGGAGAAATAAATTAGAAATTGCTAAAGGGTAAGTAATTTAATCTCATAAATATTTTTTCACAAAAACAATAAATATATTTTACAAGCATTGAAACAAAAAAGTTTAAGACCAAGACTGAAGTGAATCTTAATAAATAATACAGCAAAGAGAAAAAAAAAGCAGCCTTATTTCTTTATGTATATCCAAATCTCTTTCATATATTTTGAAACAATTCTAAAAATCCCCAGTTGCCATTTTCACATTTGAAATTACAAATGTTCTACATCCATCACAAACAGATTCAAAACAGAAATGCTAAAAATATTCTCCTTCTTTAAATCATTTCTCGCTATTCAGCAATCATCCTAAAAATCCAGCAATTCGATCAAATCTGAGATGATATACCACTGATTGCAATTTTTTTTTGAAAACTTGAATGTTTGTTTTCCACCTATATGAACTCAACTATGATTTGAGAAAAGGGGAAAAAAATAATAAAACGTATAAATGAATTCAAATATACTTTTTTTTCCCTTTATTTTTTCCCTCTTATGATGAAACTGTCCAATAAGATTTATGGATATGATGGACCTCTAAAAACAATGCCATTTTTCATTCAAAATTTCGGTGAACCATTTTATGGCATTTGGCTAAGTAAACACAATCACTTTTTTCCCTTCAAAATCACCTTGACTGGGAAAAAAGGGGAAAAAAAACGCGAAGGAAAAGTGGAGAGACGTTATATCCTGAAGGGATGGATAGGGAAGAAATATTTTCGAAAAATACTTTAGAATGTTCGAAAAGATATTGAGTTTTCTTGTTATTTGAATGTAGCCTGTTTTCGGAACAAATTATGCTTTCAATTATTGTTTTTCCTGTGAATATGGATTCTTTGAAGAGATTGTTCATGTAAATTGTAAAAGATTTTTTTTTATTGAAAATGTTTTATTATTTTTTTTTGATTGAAATGTCAACAAATGTAATATCATCAAAAGGATTCATGCATTGGGACATAATATTTATTAGCTGGTATTTTTAGCAGCCAGAAGAAATGTTTAATCAGACGGATTTTAGATTTTCAATTTGGAAATGATATTAGCTTAGCTTTTTATTATAAAGACTATTTTCTATTTATATAGTAAAGAATGGTTTTCGCTTGAATGACTTTTTAATATCGGAAATCCTATTTCCGAATAGTATTTTAATTGAAGAATGGTGAGAATTTCTTGTATTTATCTTTCAGTGTACAGTTTTGTTTGAAGGAAGGCATTGTTAAAAACCTGATGAAAATAAATAATTCCTTTTTGTAATGACAATGTATATTACATTGAAATTAAAAAGAGTTAGGATGTATTATTTATTGTTGCAAATCTTTAATTTGGTGATAGTTACCTTTAGAAAAATACTTTATTTAGATATATTCGAAGAGAGCTACTATTAAAGTATGCACAGATAAATAATACAAGCTAACTATGAAAAAACTTTTTTTATAATTTGAATTCTCTTTTATGTTTTATTACACGCTGAATCCAAAAATTACCACTAAATCATCACAGGACGTACAATTTCGTCGAAAAAGTATCTTTATTCTATATACTTGTACATGGCTAACTTTTAAAGAAAACAGGAAGATTTCAGCTTGCATAAATCAAAGATTTTTATGATTACTATTAAGGTTAAATTATGGAAATTCCGTTTATCTCAAAAAAATCTACGAAAATTAGCGTTGCGAAAGATTATATTCAATTCCCGAGTAGTTTATTTTTGTGACTTGAAAGTATTAAGTATGTTACTAGGACATCAAAAGTATAATGGTGTTAAGTATGTTACTAGGCTTCATGAGTATAATTTGTAAAAATAATCCCAAATTCTATATCTTATCTCGGTATCTATGCTAAAGAATAACCTTGGAATCATAGACACCTTTGAAATAACCTTGGGATACCCATAACTTTGAAGCTTAAATGAACTCGAAAGTAAAGGATCTTGGACTACGTTTAAAAAAGTTGTTTTTGAAGTTCCTTGGAAATTAGAAAGACCCTAATTACGAAATTATGGTTCAAGTTATATGAGAAAATTCGATGAATTCAAATATTATACGAGTTTGAAGGTTCATTTTTATACATTCGTGCTGGAATCTTTGCTCACTGAAATTTTTTCTAAGGAACAAGGTAGACATTTTTCATCAAGATATTATGAGAATGGAAAAACGATGTTAAGATCTTTGGAATATAAATATGACTGCTGGTTCCCCTACCCATTGAGCAACTTTGGAAACCTCACTTAAGAGAAAAAAGTACATTCGAACATTTAGGGACAAAAGGTTCCGAAAATTTACATTTGGATTGCTATAGTGAAAGATATTACATACCCAAACTTTTATCCTTACCATTTTGAAGAAATGGAGTTTTAAGTGCATTTTTACTTCGATATTATGCACATCTTTAACGATGCAAAAGCCAAAAAATAAATGTTGCACAAAAATAGTGCGGGAAAGTAGAAAAGCCATTGAATAATTATAATGCGTATACCTAGAAATGTAAGAAAAACTTTAATTCATGAGAAAACGTTTTTAATAATTATTTTTTGGTTGGTTTATGTAGTTAAATTAATAGCAAGTGGTTATAAGTGCAGCAAATATATACATATGTTTAGCTCTTTTTCTGAAACTAGAGCTTGTACATTGTAAAGGATAAATAAAAATAAAAATTATTAAATTTAGCAAATTTAATATGTGTTAATTTATATTATAAAAAAATTCGCAAAAACATAATATAGAAAAGAATTTATCATTTATGAGATAAAACCAAGTGAAATTAGATGTATTAACCAAAAAAAAAGCATAAAGAAATATTGATGCAGCATTTGTAATAAATATATGTATTTGATGATGCCAATTAACCATTACCTGTGTTGTAATTTAATTATTTATTTTATTTATTGATTTGTATGAATTTAAAAACTAAATACAAATATATTTAATATAATGTGAACAAGGTAGCATAGAAGCACTAAATATGGAGCAATACATCTGAATTGATGAAACTTTTCAATATGAAAACATCCCCTACATAAAAAATGCAATAAAAAAATGAAAATATTTAATACCTGAACTTTAACAGTTTTTTATTTTATTCAACGACATAGAAAATTTAATTATTTGAAAAAGATTTACTTTTTATGTATCGAAAATTTAAGTTAATTTAATTTAATCATCTTATTTTAAAAATAGGAATTCAAAAATAAGAAGAGTTTTTATGTCGAAAACTGAGTTGAATTTTTACAATTTGTTTTGTTAATATTTATTCATTTAATCAAATTTTTCTTTGCATTTTCACAAAATGTAACTAACAAATGTAACAAAATGTAACATTTCAGCTTGCTGTCTGCGCAAAAATATGTACAAATGCAAACTAAAAAAATACCTTTAAATAAAATTAAGAATATTGTGCCAAATATTAGGACAGTAATGCACTGTATTTAAAGACTCGAAATTTAGTTAAAGATATAATTTTAAATTCTATTTGTATTAAATATAAAAATAAAAATTCTTTCTTTTTCCTTCAATAAAAACAATTGTTCAATTATCGTCATTTCTAAAAAGCCTTTCAGAGTGAACTTGAACAAAATAATAAAAGTAATACGAGATTGAAATTGATTTAAAATAAGAAGAATAAATCAAATTTAATTTCAGCAAATCTTATAAAAGTAAATTTTTCTTAAAGCAAATAAAAAAAATAATCTCTCGAACAAAATCACTTGCAAAGAATCGTGTTAATACAATAAATTCAAAGAGAGATCTATCCATTATTTGAATAAACAATACTTGGCAAATTAGAAAGCAAGCAGAAAAAAAGGGATTAAGTTCATTGTGTAGAACTCAGGTTTTTGAAATCTAGAGAACAAATTTATTGTTTAAAATATATTATATTATATTTTGAAAGAAGTGTAGTATTTTAAAAATACTAAAAAGAAGATAAGTTTAATAATAACATTAATTATTAAAAATTAAATTATTATTAGGGATTTTTGTAAGAACATATTTCCCTGTTAATGTAACAAATATTTTTGTAAGAATTTTTTAAAAATAAATGATTTAGTTTTAAATAACAATGTAAAACAGATATTTTCGATGTACTTTGTTTTATTCAAAATAGGATTATGAAATTTCTAAACAATTGTTGTTCTGAGAAAGTTATATTCATTCGACATTTGTATTTATAAATAATGTATTGAGAAATCGGAAATTCATAATTCAAAATGCTTAATATTTATTAAGCAGGTCTCACTTTCCGTCTACAATGACTCAAGAGGCTAAATAAAATTGGATAGACCCGAAGCGAAATAAAATAAATTAAAGCTATTTTGCAGATTCTGGAATGGTTAAATGAATATTTCTATATTTTCCAAGGTGTGATTCAATTATCAATAAATTCCTTCAGAAAATTATAAAGGAATACTTACAATTCTTTTCAGCTCTATTCCACCATTACAGAAAACCCAATTCCAATCGGAATTCCGTCGAATGTTTTGCTCGAATGACTTGTTTAATAAAGTTTTTACATTTTAACCCGCAATGAAATATTAAATATTTACTTTTTATGATTAGCAGGAAATTTAGCATTAACTAATATCACGGTCTCAAACAATTGTTATTTTACCATAATTTCTTGCTTGATGTTTGCAACTGGGCGAAATAAGAATGCAACCAGTACCGAAACCCCAATTGGGATAAGAATCTCGTCGAATAGGTACAATTTGAGAGAAAAACGACTTGTTTAATAATGTTTTTACACTTAAACTCACAATGAAAGATGAAATAATCCTTTTTTATTATTAACAGGGAATTTAGCATAAACAAATATCACTGTCCCAATCAATTGTTATTATACCATAATTTATTCTTCAGTATTTCCATGAAGCGAAATAAGTATACGGTCCGCAATCTGGCATGTTATTAGAGCGAGTGACCAATCCAGTAACGTATTTGGAAAGCATTGTGGTCGCTGGATCGGTTTAAGTTCTTTGTGAGAATCGGGAAACTTGTTGCAGCAATTCTTCATTCTCATAATGTGGTTGCAGCATTATCTTCAAACACAGCTAATTCCTTCTTGACAAATGGCTTCTGCCAGATTGTGTTCTTTTAAATAATTATATCGAAGAAAAGCTACCATGAGCCTCAAATAAGTGTTGAAAATTATACCAATTCAGAACAGTTTCAAATAGTCATTTTCCAATATATGACTCATTTAAATCACCAACATGAAAGATATTATGATTATCATACCGTTGGAGATGATTTTCATGTAATTGGCAAGTGCAAGTTTGAACCTTGTTTTAAATTCTTAATAAACAAATAACTGTGAATATTAAATTAGTAAACTCTGAAAATTGCCATGAAGTTAATAGCAAATAGCAACGATAAAACTTATTTCATGATATACAGTTTAATATCTAGTGCTGCACTGATACCATTTGCTAATGATATGGTGGATTCATAACACATTCAATAATTCCCAGAGAGTATGACAGAGACTTGACACACTACACCTTATTTAATTCCACTTCAATTTTGAATCAGCATCCCAGGAATGGAATCTAGAAAACTCTACCTTCCCCTTCGTTTTGTAACCTGAGACACTTTCTGGTGCTCAAATTAATCTTACCCATCCAAGACATAGACACGAATTTTTTTCAATTCTGTTTATTTTGATTGAAAGGCCAAAGCTTTGACAAATAGTCTTCTTAAGGTGAAATAATTTTAATTTATGTAATGGCATATAACAATGATAATGTCTCATTTTGGCTATAATTTTTAATATGGAAGAAAATACAACAGCCTGATTTTTTTAATACTTTTTTTTTAGAATTATCTGCAAAATATTTAGGGGTAATAGAATTCCAACTCCACCTGTTTACAAGTTAACAGTGAAAATATCTTTCGGGTCGCGCTGACTCAAACCGATTGTCTTCTGAGCAGGAACAACAGTGTCGGACAAAGCCTTTCCCGCGCTTTTAGTCACAAAAGAGGGTTCCCAAAATTGTTCGATATGGAGGCCGCAGGTGTGTCATTGTTGGTCCATAATACACCCATCACGTATAATTGCGCTGTGACACTATCAGAATGCCCACCCTTGAATTAATAATGATCGTCTGCAAAGCAGCTGTCCTTTTCCTGTCAGGTCCGTGCTGAGTTGTCGCGCTCCTCCTGCATGCCTGAACTCGAATGGGCAGGAGAAGGGAATACTTTTTTTTTTATCTTCTGGATGCTCGTCGCTCTTCAGAACACAATGCGAGAGGAAAATCTTTTGGCTGATTCAATTTAAAAGTGGCACTTCCCCCTTGAATATTTGATAACTGCCCGGGCAAAAGCGGCGATGATTGCGCGGATTCCTTGTTTATTTTGGATAAGATTGTTTCGAGGCGAGATTTGACACTGAACAAGTGAACTCTTTTGCTTTGCCGTTCTGTTAATATTTGAAAAGAATTGTCTCTGTGTAAAGGGAAATACGGTTTTCTGATGATCGACGGAGCAATTTTTGTGGGGCGAAACTGCAACTGAAGATGGTTAAGCGTTCTTGTTGACGTTAAATCCTTTTATGTTAATTGACAAATATTGATTTTGGTAATCATTTTATTTATTTATTATTATAAATATTTAATTTTGTGATAGACATTTATGTAATCATATGAAAAGAATACGACAGAATTAATGAAACAAGAGCTCCTACTTTTCTGATTGTTTATGCTACGTTATTTGAGGTTGTAATTGCTAAGAAGGAAGTTATTGGTTCCTCTTATTCCTGGATTCAGTAGATTGCAGGATTAAAAGCACTTATTCAACATGCTTCGCTGTCAACGGGAAGAATTTTCTGTTTATTTTTTATTCATTAGAAATGTCGACTTTATTAATCTATACAACTGTCTGAACGAAACATAAATGGTTACGCTTTCTAATCTTAAAGTGCTTATATCGATATACTAACATTTGGGGAAATAACTCCCCGGAGAGGATTTACCGCGATGAGTGCGACATGGGTGATTTGGCGGAGAAACTAACTATCACGTTAAAAGTTTGTTTTGATTTCCTTTATTTTCTTCTGGATGTATACTTTTCCTCTAGTATGGAATTGTTCTCTTTTATATGTCAATTTTTTTTAGATAAGTGAATCATCCAGAAGTAGCCAGAAAAATAAACTGATGCACACCTTTGACTTTTCAGACGAAGTCCAAAAGATGAATTTTAGTCTCAAGCTGGTTTCCATTGGAGTTGTCACCGTTGGATGGGTGCAAAATGTCTAGTTATCCATTGTGGCATGGAATAGATTAAAATAACCTCAAAAAGTTATCCCTCCTCTCAAGTGGCAATGTTGGAATACTAAGGATATATTCTTTAAAGATAATAAATAAATAGTCCTTCCGCATTTAATATAGAGCAAAAATATGTGCGAATATTGTATAGTTCTTTGAAATGTAAGCAATTTGATTTCTTACTGATTGAGAAATAATTTTCATCTAAGTAGATAGGTAATCGATGGTAATGGTGTTTCATTGTCAGAAAAAAAATGTGTTACTTATAAAACTTATACTTACTTATAAAACTTATATGATATAAAAAAAAAGTCTTCAATCTTTTCAATACATTCACTTGTTGTGATTTCCTATTAGTTAGTGTTTAGTAGCTGAATTATTTTATTACTATATAAACCAATAACTAATCAATATCAAATATTTAAACCAATATCTAATAAGCTTAATCTCATTCGAATATTTTTAAATTGAATCTCCATTATCATTTCTCATAATTATCTTTAAAAAAATGGGCTTTGGTTACAACTTAATAAAATTGTCAAACTTTAACCAACGATTCAAACCGAATTTTAACAATATTTTTCCATTGTGAAAAATATTGCAAAATGCAAATATCATGATAATACCGATTCGACTTCTAGTTGTCTATAAAAAAAATTCTATATTATAATGTTAAGCGCAACAGACAGTGACTTAACAACCATTCAAGGTTCATACAACAGCCTGGAAATGAACTGCATTCAAGGGATATTTTTATTTTTTTGGTGTTTTTTTTAACAATTTTTGAATATTTAATTCAATTAATGTTCAATTAATGAATTTTGATTTTATAGCTGCTAGACTGACGAAATGCTTTATAGGATACTTATACGATTATATCCTACATAGATCCAGATTGTGTATTTTAATCTTTTAAATTTTTATTCATAGCGATTTATCTTTAGTATTCCCCTTTAAAATAGATTAGTACTTAATAATCAGTAATTCGTCATGTCCTAGATGTGCCAAATTTAAGAAAGCCTACAGTATACACAAAGTTATAAAAGCGCCATACTCCCAGTTCCTCACCCGATATTAATGAGAAATCACTAAATATCCTAACAGCATCGTCAACCCCCCAGACGAATTTCAAATCGATGTTCCACAGTTGATAGAAAAGTCATAAACCGTCTTTATATCTCCCTGGGTATTCCATAAATCTCTTTCATCCAATGCACCGCCGGGATCAGATCCATCTCTTTAAAACTACTGTGTCTAGTGCAGGCCTGGAAGAACCCAAAAAACATCCTCCGAGGGCCATTCAAAATGGACTTAGGGCGCATCCATTGACGCCTGGTCCATGAATGGGGCCCTAGCTATCAGATCTAGGAAGGGACGCAGGGTTGGCGAACAGCTGTACTAGACAGGGCACCATGTCTTACCAACGAGATCGATGTACGGCAGGCGAGTTTTTGAAAAATAAGAATCGATTGAGAGGAATCTTTGGAAATGTTCGATTTTCATTCCTTAGAACGAATTTGCGATGTCTTCATTTCGGTGGAAAGGAAGAAAGAGGGGATGTCAGAGTTGCGACAGCTTGAACCGTTGCCATTTACTGTTGAGTAAAAAAAAAAGAAATTCTTCAATTTTTGAAGTTGTGATGTTGAATTGTTTTAGTATGATCCGTATTTATCTTTTTGCAAAGACGATTTTTTTAGTACTAGTTAATCTTTAATTTGTTTCTATTCATATTTATCTTAATTTATTGATATTCATTGCATTTAGAACATCAGAAATGATTATTACAATTATTCTAAAGATAAACCAAATAATAATCTTAAGATATACCAGTGGCAAAGGAAAGTGTTTAGCTAATATTATGTAGATTTAAATGAAATTAAATGTCGTCTTGTAATTATTTTTAATAAATAATAAATAATAATTTAATGGTGATTCATTCGCACATAGATGAAAAGGTTATTCATATTAATTAGTATTATAAAAAAGAAGTCTGTATACAATTTCATGGTAGAAATTTCAATTACTTTTAATTTGTTAAACTAAACATCCCAACTGTACCTGTAATCAAATTTTTTGATTTGCAACATGTTTTATTGATAAGTTAATTGGTTGAAATTCAATCCAAAAACGTAAAGTACGATTTCAATAACTTTGTGAAGTTGAAATTTTATATTGTTCCATCACCACATGGTCAAAAAGTACTATGCGATTTATAAGCCGTAAAAAGGTCTATTTAAGAATTTATTTGCAATGATCATGATAGTTTTTATCTTAAATAATTGAATAAATTTTAAGAAATATCAATTAAATTAAATTTTCATTAAAAATCTGAAAGCTTTCATTCTATCTTTCTTGTAAATTAGTATTATAAGGGAAAAAATTTATTATCACTTACAACTGGGAAACAACATGCAAAATTTTCCACATTTTCTGCATGGTTTTTAGCTCCAAGTTTCTCATTATATTTCATTTTATTTTTCAATGAACTTACTCGAAAGATCTTCCAATAGCTTAATTGAGAACAAGAAATAAAGCTGCAAATTTCTGCGAATTATTACTATAGGTTGCCTTGCAATATGTTCAAAAGAAAACCAGTTGAGTAATGTGAGCATAATAACTAAGATCTTCTCAGAATAGAACTACTACCGACTCATCCAAAATGGCCCAAAGCTGCCTCTATAGTTTGGCATTTCAAACTGTGTTCTGGGTAAAATCAGTTTAGGAAGACGTTTCTATTGATTTCCGTGGCGTTGACAGATTATCATTCTACTCCAATTCATCTTCACTTCTCTGAAACTGTGTTCTGAATCATAGCTTCCCCTACAGAAGGGATTTCCTTATATTTTTCTCTTTTTTTGTGGATACATTGCATTAAGATAATTTAACTAGTTCGCATGCATCGAACATCTTTTATTTGTATTTTTTTTCTTTAGTATTTAAAAATGAATTTTAATTTAATTTAATACTATGTGTTAGAGCTGTAAATTAACTGATTTTTGTGACGAGTTTAGAACAAAAAATTTTCAATAATGTTTAATGGAAATTATTTTGATGCTATTGTTAAATACGATTATGAAACAAAAGACAAGCGTGAAATCTAAAATATATCCATGAATTTGCCAAAAATGGCCAGAAAGTGTATTTTTTTACTTTTTGTAAATTTTCTTAACTAAAAGTATATGCAAAAGATATGTTTAATTTCATAAATGTGGGCATGTCCATTATGATGTCCATGTCATGTCTATTATGCAAGCTTTGAACTAAAAGAAGGACTTTTAAAGCATAGCTGAGTGACAACTAATGGATTCCTTTAGAGCAAAAATCCAAGTAAAATGAAGTAATTTATTTTAACAGAAATATCAATAACTCCTCTTTAAATGAATATATTTAAAATATTTTAATTCAAATATTTTAATATATATATTATATATATATTCAAATATTTATTAAAAATGCATAGTTAAAATTTCCCCGGATTCTGAAAATTATTATAACAGTTATGCTTAAATGCTATTTTATATACTTAAATTCTCGACTTAAATCTCGACTTCTAAAGATTCTCGAAACAAATTTAAAACCTTTAAAAAGCTAAAGGTCTGATTTTTAAAATAAAAGGTAAAGAAAATCGATTTCTTTTATCGAGATTCGAACGTGGTCTGTTACCTTTATTTCTAGCAGTTTTAACCCATTTGAAGGGCTGAACGAGGCGCAAACATTCATGCTGTTCTGGCCTTAAAACACTCTACTGAATTCTCTGACGTTTAGGAAAACTACTTTCCAGCGAGAGCTCTAAAGCCCACATCAAATGGGCTTATTTTGTTACTTTCAACATGAAGCAAACTTGTCTTGTTACTTTACAATAAGATTATATGTGTATGATCTTCGGATTGTTGCACTAGAAGAAGTAATTGGGTTACGAAATTGCAATTGAGCAATGAAGGTGTAAAGTTGGATGGATGAACAGTGATAAATTCATTATTTGATTGGAAGTGACGGCTTACTTTACGCTGAAAATAAAGAAACAGGGTCACTAAGGATTTTAAGAAAACATGCGTGACAGAAGAATTTTGAATGCAAGCCGCTTAACACTGGAAAAGTGATCCCTTAAGTAGTGTATTTGGCTGTTCGAGTTAATATATGAATATATAATGTATATGTGTTTAAAATATAAACATATTAATGGCATGCACATATAATTTCATTTGTCTGTAACGGAAAAGGTTATTTTTCTGTTTAGTTTATACGACAAATAGTTTGGGATTATCGATTTCTATGCATAAATCTTTATTTAATGTCAGCTGATCTTGGATTATTTAATAGAGTTTGGTGAATCTTTTTGTTGAAAATTGATGAGGCTTCAATGCCTTCCGATGGAGAAAAGATTGCTTTCTGTGAGGATTTTTAAGGGTAATTTCCTCGCATTTGCGCATAATATAGAAGAAGACCATGATCATAGATAGCAGTCAGACAATCAATCGATGCTTCCCATAGGTTTTTCCAATCATCATCGAGTCTCTTCGTTTCTGAAAGCAATGACTGAAACGGATGCCGGTAGCGGATTTATTCCTTTAGTCTGAATAATTTTTTAAACTCCCCAAAATACGTTAAGGTGCTTTTTTTAAACATAAACATGAGCACTTACGTTATTTATCGACGAGTTTAGTAACAATAAACACCCCAAAACAACGCTATAGATCAGTAAATTTAAGCTTTAATAAAATTTCCAGGAGCAAAACTCCCAGGAAGCAGCAGCTTTGCAGTCTTCACAATCCCTGATATAGTATTGGCATTGACATGGTAAATTAATTCATATGTAATTTTTAAATTTTACAAGCAAATAAATTTTATGTATGTAAATATAAACAATAATAGATAAATATGTCGTATTTATTCAAAATATATTATTTTCTTAAAATACCTTCATATCACGCAAGATATTATTTCTTTTAGAAATAAATAAATTTTTGAGCCGTGCGATATAGTAAAAATCGATGAAGAAAGTACGCAAGAAATACTGCAAAGTTAATAATAGAAGGAAAAAAAACCTATTTTATTCAATTTTTATTTGAAATAAGGTTTTGTTTTTATTTATAACTATACAATAACTATGAAGAAGCAGAAAAGATATCATAGCTGATTTTATTCATATAATACTTTCCCTGTATAATTTACAAAACAGCAAGCAGCACATATAAAATCTCATACGTCGTCAAAACAGGAATAATTTTTAAACTTCTCAAAATACGTTAGAAATAATTTTTGAGACATGTGATGTAGTAAGAGTAGATGACTAAAGTAAGTAAGTTAAAACTGCAAAGTTAATTATGAATGAAAAATAAAATTATTCAATTTTTATTTTCAACAAGATTTTATGTTTATTTATTTACTATACAATAACTACGACTAAGCAGAAGTATAAAAACAGCAAGCAACACATATATGTCATCAAAACAAGAATAATTTTTTTAAACTCCGCAAAATACTTACGTTAAGATGCTTTTTCTTAAAACATAAACATGTTTTTACGTTATTTATCGGCGAGTTTACTAACAATAAACACCCCAAAACAACGCTATAGATCAGTAAATTTAAGCTTTAATAAAATTTTCCAGGAACAAAACACCCCGGCAGCAGCTTTCCTTTATTTCTCCGGAAAATCCATGCATATTAACGCTGTCTCCTGTTTTCACTGACCACCCGCTACTGTTGAGAATAAAAAGCTTTGTTTTCCTCTCTGCAGGATTTTAAATCATGAATTTTAAGTACTGCTTCATGCATTATTCATCTGGATTTAAAACGGGAAAAAGCGTTCCTCCAGAAAAGATTCCTAGCACCTTAAAATATTTTATCAGAATAACACGTCAAGGAAAAATTATTTCTAACTTTCACTTCTTCTCCTTTTTTTTTTACTTGTAGAAAAGCAGATTTTGTTGTTGTTGTAGTTTTTGTCTTTTTCTTGCAAAGAGAGAGAGAGAGAGAGGTAATTTCGAAACAAAAATGAGATATTTTAAATATACTCAATTATGAAATTAGCATACATGAATACTGATTCTGATTTTTTATTCAAAAATGTATGCTGTAGTTTTTTTTTAGTTGATTTTTTTATTAAAAAAAAAAAAATTAAATTTTAAAGTTTCATCAGTTTCAGATGAAACTGTGTTACAAAAATTTTATTCCAGTGTAATTTTGAAATTTACAAAAATAATACAAAAGAAACTCTTTTTGTAATATATTTATTAAAAGTTTAATGAAAATTATAAGTTATTTCTATCCATCAAACTCTACATTATTTATATCAAAAGAAATTTTTTAATTAATTTTGCTTATAACTTTTTCTATTAAGCTGATTTTTTTTTGATACAGTTAGTTTTTTTTACAATTTTTACAATAGTTTGTTTATAAAAATTTTTAACGTTAAAATTTCTAACAGAATTTTTTAATAATAAGTTTTTCCAAAATTTATTGTTTCTTGTTATATAGTCCGTTGTAAAGAATGTAAAAAAACCTCTGAACCATTTAAAATAAAGCTTAGTATCTATGAGAGAAATGCTTCTATTTATTAAATAATTATGTAAAATTTTCGAATGAGAAGTAATAATTTTTAAATTAATGAGATGGTAATAAAATGTTAATAAGCAACCACACTCAAAACTATTGCACTTTAAATTAATTTCATTTTTAAAATATTCAATGTACAGTCAATTTTCCTGAAACATACTAGTATGCTGAAGGTATTTTTTTTCAGTTGCGATTTTTTTAAAGCTTTTATTTAAAAAAAATAAAAATTTTATGTTTCATCAGCTTTAGATAAAATTGTGTTACAAAAATTTTATTCCAGTGTAACTTTAAAATTTACAAAAATAATTCAAACAAACAAAAAATTAAAAAAAATTATATATTTTTTAAACGTTTAATAAACTCTATAGTAAAACACTAATTATCGAAATAGTAAGTAATTATCGAATTAGCAAGTAATTATCGAATTAGCAATTAATAGTATAGTAACTATCGAAATAACTTTATTTCAATCCTTGTAATGAGTGCTTGTAATCCTTATTTATATTAGAAAACTTTTAAAAATAATGTTTATAACCTCTTCAATTGCACTGATTTTTTATAGTTATAATTAAATTTTTTTTTACGCTAGTTAGTTGTTTTAAAAAATAATTAACATAATTTTTTAATAATAAATTTTTACAAACTTTATTGTTTCTTGTTATCTATTCCGTTGTAAATAATATTAAAAAAAACATCTGAAACATACAGAATAAAGATTAATATCTATGAGAGAAAGGTTCCATTTATTAAATGATTACGTAATTATGTGAATTTTATATTATTATTAATAACTATGTAAATAATTTTATAATTTTATTAATAATTATGTAAAATTTTCGAATGAGATGAGATAAGAAATAACTTAATGATTTTAAAATGAATTCGTTGGAATGAATGAATTGGTAATATTGGTGGCAATATATATTATCGATTCTTCTTTGAAGAATTGGTATATTGTTGAACATGTTATTGATGAATTGAACATGAATTGAATGTTATTGAACATGTTATATTGATGAACCTCGTATGCTACGAACAGGCAACCAATACTTGATGACAGGAGAGTGGAGAATATGTCTAATTCTGTGGACTATATTTTTCAAACTCTATGAAGAATAGAATCTGCTGAATCTGATGGATCTTCATATACTGTGAACAATAAAATATATAGAATTTGAGTAGTCAAAGAATTTGAAGAATAGAATCCACATAATTTGAAACATGAATGGACCGCGAGGTGTTTTAAGGAAACATATGCATTTTATAAATCTAAAAGTTTTTCTTATATATACCAGATACATAGGAAGAACTTCATATACCTGTATTTTATATACCAATATGTCAACACATGACATGAAAGGTTCGATTCTTATGGTCTATTATGCTGTTTGTATAAGCCATTACTTTCAGGCGACATTGTGTTATGAAAGTGTCAACCTGATCATCAATGATGTTCGCATACCATACAGCCGTCAAGGACTGCTCTATGGGGATGATAAGCTTTAATGTGGTTCAAGCGAACGTTGTATACCTTAACACAGCATTGCATTAGTCCAACTGCTCAACTGTATGCCATAGTCTTAGTCGGAAATCGGTATATACATTCTCGACAGTCAAAATGACGAAGTAGAAAACTTGCGACTATCTTCTAGTGCTCTAAGGTCTAATTGCTATGCTAACTAGTTATTTGCTAACATTATTACCTTTGTTAGATTGTAATGAATATAGCAACTCGCCTGGAATGGGAATCATACTGTAATGAGTGCTGAAAAACGCTTGTCTTAGATCACTATTGTAGATGTTTGGGATTTGGGTCATTGTACTAGCGAACAATTCGTAATTATCTCTACAGAATTCTGAACATTGTGCTTCACAGACCTCATACAGCTGGTTGACAATGTAATGGCATGATTCTTACTGCCTCGGTTATTCAACACAATGCAAATCATGAATATAAAATTATTATTAAATCTCATTATATTGAATGAGGGTACAGAATCATGCTGTATTTTATATAAAATATGCTAAAAATATGTTTTTGTCAAATAACTTGATTGAAATTAGATACTTAAGTTATATACATTAGTATATAGATTTTTATTAAATAATATATTTATCTATATTGTATGAGTTTTTTCTGTATTTTTTAATCTTCTTATGCAAGCGATAAGATTTTTTTTACTCCGATGGTATTTTTTTTTGTGAGCCATCAACATAATATATTTCCCTCTGCTTATAGCTTCCTTCATTATTTTCTGATGTACAATGCAGTTGGTTTATTAGTTTAGTTGTTTTTATACAATTATTAATCTGGGTATTGTACATATTTTATTATTAATTATATTTAATTTGTTTTATGATTCATAATTTATTTTGTCTTTCAATTTTTTTCTTTGATAACACCATCTATTGTTTAGGTAGGTATATATATTAATACATGAACTAGTTTGTAACAATTCAAACATTTAACAGTTTTAAATTTCTGGCGCTCGATGCCACAGATTTCCATTTCCATTTCTTACTATGCTATAATTGGAAATTCGAATTTTATATATTATGAATATTTGTAGTGATTTGGAATCCACTTTAAACTGTATGTCTTGGTCTAATATAACTGTAGAGCGTTGGGCGTAGGGCTGACAAGCCTATCCCGTAAATAGAAAAAATCTCCTGTTTCGATATCTGTCAATAGGCAGACGGCCATTGTCCAACATGAACTGTAGATAGTAGATAACCGGGGAATTAGATAACAACTTTAAATTAAAACTATACCATATTAAATATAATATTCTTCTTTAATGCCTATTACGTCATGACACATGTACACGCATTTAAAAATTAAAAAATATTATTATATATATTTATAAATAAATATTTATTGCCTTTATTTGCTAAATAATTCTCGATTACATTATATATGCAAATCTTCATCTATCATTATTTTTATGGAATGCATAAATCATTCATGTTAAATATTGTGTTTTAAGTATGCAAATCACACTTTAAAAGTCAAATAATCTTAGAGTCGTTAATAAGATAATTATTTAATTTAAAAGTTTTCTTTTGAAACGTTTCCTTCCTTAAAATTTAAATACTTCTGTTAATTAAGCTACTGTTGGGGTAATAAAAATCTCCATCAGTAATGTATTGCTTTGAAATAAAAATTAATAAAGAAAATGTATTTGTGCACATTAAAAGCCATAGTCTTAAATAATTTTAAATTTTTTTCAAGTATAGTTCTTTGAAAGTGTTTTATTTACTAGATATCTGGCAAAATGCCTATAAATTTTACAAAATATTGTAGTTTACAAAGTATTTTTTCTCAATAGATCATACTATTAAATGTATGATCAAGAAATTTGACCACTTTAAAATATGATTTTTGGCTAAAAATTCATGTTATAATCTTTGCATCTAATAAAAAAATACATTATTTCAGGTTTAAAAATACGTTATTTTGAGTTTTAATTTTATTTCTACCCTCATTCGAAATGGAGGTTCTACCATCTATATTACTCTATTGATTCAGACTGAAAATGTACATTTAAAGAAATAGAAGTGGTAGTTTTAGGTAAAGTAATAGATAAATTATAAAAAAAAAAGAAAGTATGCAAATTTTCGTGTTACAGGTATTTACAAAATAAAAACTGTGAACATTTTCCTGAATATGTTAATTGAAAAAATCTTTCACATATTCCTGAATATATTAATTATAAAACAAAAAACTAAGCAAGTTTTCCTGAGTATGTTAGTTGAGTAACAAAACCCTATAGTCGTGGAATTATGTCGTTAACTAAATGAATATTTGCATGGAAAAATTGAGAATTCCAACAAACATTTTAACAACATAATTTTATAAATAAATAGTAGTGTGCTGCCAGATGATAAGTTTAGGGAAATCTCACATTATTACACAATTTAATGAAGTATGCTTGATTTGTTTAAGGCATTGAATATATTACACAGAAAATGGAATTTGGAAGCTTGATTATTTTATCATAAATAATTCAAAACAACACTCCTCATAAGTTTAAGAAAAAGAAAATATTTTTTTTTTATTTTTGAATTGCAAAAAAGTAGAAATGTTAAAATTGAGAACAAATTGAGGATAGCATATGGAAGGATGAAATGAATAGATGCTGTTTAAAAATAAATTTCAGAATTAAAAAAATTAAAACTTTTTCTATAAATTTTTTCTCAGTTTAATTATAACTGCTTTGTTTAATACAAAATTCTGGAATTTTTCAAAATTTACTTATATGTATAAAACTGTATGAAATCTGAGATATATTTTGGAAAAATTGAATTTTTTTAAAATTTTGATATTATATGAAGTTAGCGTTTGATCGTACGAATAAACTAAATTTCTTATACTTTATATTAAAAAATCCTCATTAATTTTTAAAAATTAAATTATGTTAAAAATATTATTTTATTTGATAGCCATAATTTTACAACTACATATGAAAGATGTAAAATTAAATTTTTTTCTTAAATAAAAAAAAAATACTTTTAGTGATTTATATATAAGTATTAATATTATAAGTATTATATTAATACTTATAATGATTTACATTAATTTTCATCAATCACATAATTATCAA
This sequence comes from Caerostris darwini, assembly GCA_021605075.1. Lineage (NCBI taxonomy): Eukaryota > Metazoa > Arthropoda > Arachnida > Araneae > Araneidae > Caerostris > Caerostris darwini. The sequence continues at coordinate 429,939 of BPLQ01003400.1, forward strand.
TTTTTTTATCAAAACCAATAAGAAAATTCACAAGCTAAGAATTTTAAAAAATTAATAGTTTAAAAAAACTAAAAAACACGCTTTTAAAGTTAATCAAACTAAAAAGTAAAAAAATAATTGTTAACATAAGAATAAAATGAATGTCACTGTTCTAAAATCGTGGGGTGCTCGATATCAATCGTTATAATTTTTCACTAGTTTCATTCCGAAATGCAGAGTTAGTTTTAAAATGTCATACAAAGCACCCCACGCTTTTAGAACAGTGACATTCATTTTCTCGTCAGTCATTTTATTCTTATGTTAACAATTATTTTTTTACTTTTTAGTTTGATTAACTCTAAAAGCGTGTTTTTTTAATTTTTTTAAACTATTCATTTATTTTTTACTTTTTAGTTTGATTAACTCTAAAAGCATGTTTTTTAGTGTTTTTAAACTATAATATTTAAATGAAGTGTAATTGTAATTGTGAGTAAAACAAAGGCTAAATGCGAATATGTCGAGCCAGCTGGGATTCGAACAGGGAATCTCCTGATCCGTAGTCAGGAGCGTCATCCATTGTCCCACGTAGGTTTGAATGTCTTTACTGAATACTTTCATTCTACATGGGTTAAATTGCTCTTCATAAAATCTCTAATCCTGGCGATCTTAATCATGGTGAGATAAGAAAACTTATCAAACTATTTTAGTGTCGTTGGTCCTTCATAAGTCTAGAACGTTTAAATTAAATCTGATCGTTTAAAGTAGGGCAAAATTGAGCCCAAAGAGTCAGTTACAAACAAACAAACAAACAAGCATTCAGGTGAAACTAGTATAATAGCGTATTAAAAAGAATCAACTGTTTTCTTTCTGAAAGATGCCTGTAAATGTTTCTTTGCAGCCTAAATAGTGTATATGAGGAGAAACAGATCTCCAGGGGAAAAAGTCAGTTACATACACACAAACATGCAGGTGAAACTAATAAAAGTGTATTAAAAAGAGATACAAAAGTGAATTTTTTTAACTAATTTGTATCTGAATATCAGAATTTCTTTATATACAGAGTAAGAAATTTTGTGTATCTATATAACTTTAAATCTATAATACATAGAGATAAATTTTTTCCACCAAGTCCATGATTTTCTTTATCTGGCTAGTAGTCAAAAATTACGAAACATTATAATTAATTCTTTTATTATATATTTTTATGTATTATAATGTAGTACAACATTTTTATAATATATCAATAAAATTAGTAATAACATAAATGTTTTTAATAAGTTTGTTTTAATACCAATTTTAATTGCAGGATAAAAAAAAAAAAAAAAAAAATCAGTGCACCATTTTGATGCCCACATTTTTAAATTCAAATCATTTTAAATGTTCTGAAATAGAGTATATATTTCAAAAAGTAATCAGTTGAAATGTGAATTTAATTTTTAGAAAATTAAAATATAAAATACGAAGTGAGATAATAAATTTATGAAAACTCTTTTCGGAATTAGGAAATAATAAGTGCAAATATTGCTTTAATTCTATTTCATTAAACTTTTATATGGAAATGATACTTTAATTCTATTTTTCTGATTATAATTATTAAAATCCTGAACTTAATGTTTTTTTTTTAAATAATATTTTAGTTTACATTTATAAGTAATTTTCAATTAGATCATTAATCCAAATTTATTACAACCTCTCCATTCAAATCAAATAAATGCTGAGTTATACTTGACAATAATTACAAAAATTATGGATTATATATATTCATACCTGAAAATTTTTGTTCCCCAAAAATTAGTTGCTTGCATATTTCTATATATTATATAGAAGCAACCTCATCCATTTTATTTAATGCAATTTGGAAGATGGGACGTGTTTTAGGTAATAAACATCGTAGAGATGAATTTATGGGATTTTGCATCCATACTAACACATTATTGATAAGTCTTTGTTCTTTTAGTGTGAATTTAAAAATTGCTAATATTTAAATGTTTACTTTTAGTTAATTAAAACTGGAACATGGTCTCTATTTCAATTCTTCGTTGAAGTTTAAAAATCTTCCAAAAAAAGTCACCCTTTTTTTAATGAACATACGATGAGATCATCCATAACGGAAACCTCAATAGGTCGTATCATCTCTACTTTAAACTGCTTTTTAAATAGCCTATGTAATTAAAACACATTATATTATTTGTTGTCTCAAAATTGTTCTAAGATTCAGAATAATATTCTATCCCAAATTCGTATTAAAAAAAATAATAAGTACATAGAGGTTTCACATCTAAATTACTGACTAAATTATAGAATATTAGTCTGCAATAAAATTGAAAAATTGAATAAATATTTTCTAATATTTAAATGTTTACTTTTTTTTATTAAACAGGGTTTATGTTATCTATCTTAATCAAAAAGCTGAAAATATTTCTAATTGCATATCCAATATTATTTGTAAAATAAAATAGACATATAAGGAGACTATACATTCGTGACAAAAATCGATTTAATATATCATTAATCAATTTTTTAATAATCCATTTTTGTAATAATTAAAAAAAGTTTTTAATAATATTTTTATTATATTGTTAATTTAGCAGAATTTTGCTATACCTTTCCACAATTAACCGTCATTTATATCTTAAAAAAATTGAATAAATAAATAATAAATATTGTCTTACATAAAATTGAATAAATAAATAATAAATATTGTCTTATATAAAATTGAATAAATATTTTCTAATATTTAAATGTTTACTTTTTTTTCATTAAACAAGGTTTGATTTTTATCTATTTCAATAAAAAAAAATATTTTCAATTGTACTAGCAATATTATTTGTAAAGTAAAATAGGCATATCATGAGAATATATTTGTGACATAAATCGATCCAATTATATCATTAATCAATTTTTTAACAATCAATTTTTGCAATAATTTTTTTTTTAAGTTTTTAATAATTTTTTTAATTATATTGCTAATGTAGCAGAATTTTACTAATAATTTAATTTACTTTTTTTAAAAATCTTACTATACAATTAACTATCGTTTATATCTCAGTAAAATTAAGCATGATATAAATGATTGGACAGTTGTCATTTTCTACTGATACTTCAATATTCCTTTTAATTTTTTTTAAATCTTTTATTTCCAATTATTACATGATTCAAATCACGTCACAAGCCCAACTTTGATAACCCTCCTCACTTCACCAAAACCTCCCCCTCAAACCTCTTGGCCGTATGGCAAGTCTCCATCATAAACAAAGCTCGTCGACACGAGGGCGAAAAGTGGGAATCGGAGGTTTTCTCCTCCGATCACTCACTGCGCAGAGGAGAGGGGGAAGAGATTCCCGTTTCGAAACAGGAGAGGCTCCCGAAATCACGCAGGATCAGGATCCTTGTCCTGTTACCACCTCCCTTGGGCCCCCTTTTACAAGCACGTGCAAGGAGTCCCCCTGACATCAGTGAACTCGAAGGAAAAAAAACCCAAGCCTTTCACAGGTGAGTGATTGTTGTCAGTGGAGCGATGTGTCTCTAGATGTGCTTGTTGTCAGTGGTGACGCAGATGTGATTTAGTAGCACTAGATAACGACAGTTTGCAACCATTTTTCATAACATGGTTGCTAAAACGGCACTGCCGTTTAAGCGTTAGCTATTAGTTTACCAAACTTTTAGTAAAGTTTTGCCTAATGATGATGAAGTATTTGATAAGGTTGAGTGGTATCTGTTACATTTCATGTTGCAAAAATTGTTTATTTTCAAAATTATTCAAGTACATTCAAGTTCATTATTCAAGACTTAATTCAGCTAGTATTTTATACAATGCATTGCTATTTAGTCTGTAAAAGAATGCAATTATGTTAAATATTACCAATTGTCCTTTTAATATACTGTAATGGCTGTTTCATCATGACAATTGGGTAATTAGTTGTAACATTTAACAGATTTTATTATATTTTGAGCTAAAAATTTCATATAAGCGTTTTGGTTCTCTTGATATACAACACGCATTTCCTATTTTGCATAATCTAATACCATGTTATTGAATCATTAGATTTTTTGTAATATACTTTACATTGCTTATGATGATTTAGAGCAAATATACTTTCAGAGTTTTCAACCATTTTTCATAACATTGTTGCTAAACTGCATTGCCATTTAAGTGTTGGCTATTAGTTTACCAAACTTTTGCCTAATGGTGCTGAAGTATTTGATGTGATTCAGGGGTGTTTTATAGGAATTTTTTATTTGCACAATTATATTAATACTTAATTCAGATTATATTCCAGTGCTTTGATCAATTCATTGTTATTTACTCTGTAAAAAGATGTAATAATATAATGTTAATTATCACCAATTATAATTTTAATGTACTATTATGAATGCTTCATTGCATGATGATTGGGTAATTAGTTGCAAAATTTAGCAGATCTTACTATATTTGGAAATACAAATTTCATATAAGCGTTTTGATTTTTCTTGATACATAATATGCATTTCATATTTTGGATAAGCTAATACCATTTTATTAAATTATTAGATTTTTTTTATATGCTTCACATTGTTTACGATGATTTAGAGCAAATATAGTTTCATATGGTATCAGAGTTTTCAGCCATTTTTCATAACATGGTTGCTAAACGGCATTGACATTTAAGTGTTAGCTATTAGTTTACCAAACTATTACTAACATTTCTTAATGATTATGAAGTATTCGATGTGGTTCAGTGGTATATGTTCCCCTCATATTTCATGGTACAAAAATTGTTTATTTGCAAAATTATTCCTGCATTAAGACTTAATTCAGCCTATATTCCAATACTCTACTCAATGCATTGTTATTTACTTTGTGAAAGGATGTAATAATGTTAAATATTACCATATGTCATTTTATTATGATATCATGGTTGCTTCATTGCATGATGAATGGGTAATTAGTTACAAAATTTACCAGATTTTTACTACGTTTGAAACTACATATTTCATATAAGCGTTTTGATTTTTCTGGATATACAACATGCATTTCATATTTTGCATAATCTAATGGCATGCTATTAAATTATTAGATCTTTTTTTTATATGCTTTACATTATGCTGCTTTACATTGTTTGCGATGATTTAGAGCAAATATAGTTTCAGAGTTTTCAACCATTTTTCATAACATGGTCGACAAACTGCATTGCCATTTAAGTGTTAGCTATTAGTTTACCAAACTTTTACTAAAATTTCTTAATGATAAAGTATTCGATGTGGTTCAGTGGTATATGTTATCTTCATATTTCATGGTACAAAATTTGTTTATTTGCAAAATTATTCAAGTATTAATACTTAATTCAGCTTATATTCCAGTACTTTATACAATGCATTATTATTTATTCTGTAAAAGAATATAATAATGTGAAATATTATAAATTGTCATTTTATTATACTGTAATGGTTGCTTCATGGCATGATGATTGGGTAATTAGTTATAAAATTTAGCAGATTTTACTATGTTCAGAATTACAAATTTCATATAAGCGTTTTGATTTTTCTTGATATATAATATGTATTTTATATTTTGCATAATCTAGCTTCATGTTATTAAATTATTAGATATTTTTATATGCTTTACATTGTTCGTGATGATTTATAGCAAATGCATGTCTCAAAATTTGTTATTAACCATTCTTTATAATATTAAAGTTGTTTAATTATGAAGTTTTTGCGGTACAGATTGTTAATTTAGCGGTAATTTGCTAGATTCTTCACAATGATCTGCCATTGTTTGCATCTGTTACATTTCATGATAAAAAAATTGTTTATTTGCAAAATTATTCATGCACTAATGCTTAATCCAGCACATATCCCAATACTTTACTCAATGCATTGTTATTTACTCTGTGAAAGGATGTAATCATGTTAAATATTAACAATTGCCAGTTTAATATACTGTAATGGTTGCTTCATTGCATGATAATTGGGTAATTAGTTATAAAATTTAGCAGATTTTACTATGTTCAGAATTACAAATTTCATATAAGTGTTTTGATTTTTCTTTATATGCAACATGCATTTCATATTTTACATAATCTAATACCATGTTATTAAATTATTAGATTTTTTTTATATGCTTCACATTGTTTACGATGATTTAGAGCAAATATATATCGCAAAATTTATTATTAAGTACTCTTTATAGTATTAAAATTGTTTTTATTAATTAAGTATGGATCGTTAATCTAGCAATAATTTGCTTGATTCTTCACAATTAACTGTCGCTGTGTATGCATCCGTATCGAACTGTCATTGCTTCTGTATCGAAAACCATTATTGATGATTTAATAAAATTGAATATCATATATTATTGACATCGAATGACAACCCACATAGTAGTAAAGTTGTTATTTGATGTAATTCTCTTAATCTTTGGATCTTTTATTTCCAGTTATTAAAGTGTATGTATTTTTATTTTGAAAATAAATATCAATGATTTAAATGATCTGATTAAGTAAGCTAGCATCAATTCTGAAATATTTTGAACATAGAAGTTATTCCATTGTAAGCTCCAGGAAATTCAATTTATTAATTTAATAAATTTTACCACATTTTACAGAATGAATTTTAATCGCTGTACAAACCTTTGATGAATTTGGATAGTGTTTATAAAGCTGTCAGTTTCTCTCTATAAAGGTTCTCTTAACAAAGGGATAATTAATTATTAAAATGAAAATGCTATCAATAATTGGTTTATTTCGTTGCGGTGAGGAATGGCTGTAATTTATTGATGCATTGCCAGTAATGATACACATTTGATTTGTCAAGGTTTAGATAGATTTGATAGTTTTCAATTCATTTTCATACGTAGTTGGTGTTTAATTATATCTTTACTGCAGTATTAGTTATTAACTGTATGTTTACTTACTTGTTCCTTCTTTGTGTGTGAAATTGTAATGAATTGGTTTCCAATAAAGTCATATGATACAACAACAGTTATTAATTTATCAAAGTTTTACTTTACTGTGCTCATTTTTTTTATTTAAGGGGTATTAAATGAATTTATAAATAAGTTCTTAAAATTTGAGAGTAATTAAATGTTAATGTTATAATTTTCAATTATAAAATGCTAATGCTTGCTAATACTATGATTTTCATTTTAAGTTTGAAGTCACTCAGTTCCATATTGTTAAATTACAAGTATTAAATTATTGCTAATAATTAGTTCAACAAGGTAATAAAGTATATGTTATCAGTGGTAAATCACATAGGATTTTATGAGGTTAGATAGCGTCCGTTTTCAATTAATTTTTTTTGTATTATAGTTGGTATTTAAGCGTACAGAGAATTATTGGTAACTAATTATTAAAGGTATTATTAACGAATTATTAAAGGTATTATTAACGAATTATTTATGGTATATCAACTGTCAATTAGCAGGCTTTTATTCCATTTTGAACAACAGGTTGTTATTGATTATAGTATAAATATCCTGATATAGTACGATAATTGTTAAATTTACCCATACTATAATGTTTCTCCAATTTGTTGAACAATTCAATGCTTTTGTTTAATAATGGAAGATTAAATTACTGAATGTTTACTATTCTTTGCGCACTTATCGATAATGGCGTATAAGTGATCTGATAGAATTGAATGTATTCTGTTTTTAATTATATGTTACAAAAAGATGCTTATTTAATTTTACGATTGATGAAGTACAATTTTTTATTTACTTTAACACACATTTGTTGTATTTTGTAAATTGCATATTTATGAAAGTTGTTAATTTCATAAAGTTAGATACTGTTTACATAGAAATATCATTGTCGTTTTCTTCTGATGTTATAACACGTCTTTTATATTTTAATGTTGTTAATTTATTAATAATTAGTTTGATATATTGAAGTATTGACATAAATTAAGAATTTTAAATTTTTACTTCATCCTTTTTTAGTAAGATAAATTATCTGTTGTTGTTGTTGTTGTTTCTTATCCCACTTGGCTGGCCAAGCCCACAAGCCCATATGGACTCATGATTGAAGGGGAAGGAAGCAGCTTCTGTTGTGATGGAGCACCCGTAGGTAGAAGCCTGACTTTTGCTCCGTGACGCTCTTACAGTCATAGAAGACCGGGACCCACGGCTTAAAGTGGATTCCGAACCACTACAAACATCCATGGCACCGCCGGGATTCGAACCCGAAACCTGTGGCACCGAGCGCCAGAGCGCTAGACACTCGGCCATTCAGGTCCCAAATTTGCCAACGGCACGCAGTTTTCCCAGGTGGTCACCCACCCAAGTACTGACCGCGCCCAATGAGGCTTAACTTCGGTGATCTAACGAGAACCGGTATATTCAGCATGGTACGGCCGTTGGCATAAATTATCTAACGGGGATAAAGAGCATTTGTTGTAAATTACTTTATATAACAGTGGTTCTTTATCTATATAGTATTTTTTTACTGCCCTTTAATTTGCATAATACATTGTAATTCAATACTTGTATTAAAGTTGGACAAATAATTTGAGAGTATTTGTTGTCAATTAGTTTTATTCGCTGCCTAATTATATCGTAACTAAAGCATAAATCATTAATTTAATAGTCGTTAGTTGCATTTTGTACCATGAGATGATAATAATGATCAATATGCATTCATATGGTTGATAACATTATTAACCACCAATAATTGAATAACAACAACTAGTTGAATAGAATAATATCATATACTTTTTATATTATTGACACTGTTGAATTACGTAATTAATAATTAAAGGAAATTAATTACATTTTTTCATTCATTGATTATCTTTTTATGAGTGATCAAGAATGGCGTATAAATGATTGTAAAAATTTGGTTAATATCTTTTTTTAAAAGTTCTTTACATATGATTATACTTAACTTGATTTTTAATTATATATTTAATTAATTGTTAGTTACAATGTAAAATTTTTTTACTACATTATTATACTACGAATTATTAGTAATACATATAATTTCTTGAACAGTGTAAGATAATATTTGTGTCAGTTATCCTTATGATACAAATGATATTATTCCTCATGTAATAAGTATTAAGACTAAAAATAGACCCACTAATATGCTATCCTTGACCACCATAAAAAGTATGTCTAAACAGCATATCTATATACAGCATAGACATATTTTTTATGGTGGGCAATGCTCTATTTTTAGTCTTATTACATAAGGAATAATATGTCTTATCAATTCTCTTTAGAGTGTGATAGCTTTCTAGAACTTTGAGATTTTTTATTATTTATTAAAATTTTAATTACTAAATAGTTACTATGCTATTATTAAAAAACATTTTACACATTAACACATAATGCATCTTACATATTAATACATGATAATAGGTCTTACATATCGATACATAATAATACATCTTACATATTATTTCAAAATAATACCCTTAAACATTAATGTATATAGTACATTACACATTAATACCTAATACATCTCACATATTATTACATAATGATACACACACATACATAACACATTTTACATATTAGTTGTCGATAATGAAAAATAAAGGGTTTAATAATGCTAGATTATATTTGTGTTTATTATTATTACAAAAGAGATGTTTTAATTAAAATGACTACTTAACAGTAGATAGCAATTAAAATAATTTTTATATATTTCGCTCAAAACATAACTACTTATAAAACATATTTTTTATTTTGTCTATCGGTGAGCATAAGACATTTTAATGAGTTTAATAGTAATTTCAATCAGTCATTTTTGATAACAGGAATTTTTAATAATTGTTTTAATTTCACTTGCTAAAAATTGATTTAGAGTATCTTTACTAAATCTTCTATAATGAACCTTATCAGAAATTGATCATGCTGTTACATAGATAGTATCATCATATCTTCTAATAGTGTGATTTTCGTGTTGAATAGTTCTTAACGTGCATTTCATCTGTCAGTTCTCATAATATAACAGTTCAACAATTATTAGTTCATTTAGTATATTATTAACATTTATTTGCACAACCTTTTAGATAATACATTAGTTGTTTTTTAAAAATGAATAGTGTATTTTTGGAAATATTTTGAATAGAATATTTTGAATAACATTCTTTATCAATTGCTCCTTGGAGTGTAATAATTCTCTCATTATTTGCAGTTTTTTTATGTTTATTAAATTTTAATTAACAGTACAAATAGTTGCTATATTATTAATCAAAAATGCGTCTTACATATTAATACATAATAATACGTCTTACATATAGGGACCTTATGGCCGAGTTTCTAGCGCTCTGGCTCTCGGTATCACAGGGTTCGAGTCCCGGCTGTGCCATGGATGTTTTTAGCGGTTCGCAATTCACTTTAAACCGTAGGATAGTAGAGCTTTGTGGGGGTAGTGTTACTCGCGTCCGTAGCATATCTTCAAAGCTACACGTGCCCCCTGGTAGTGCTAAATGAGTAACGTCGATGCAGCCTTTGTTTATGGCATACATATTAACTGTCTAAGTATTGCCAGCTACATTGAACAACAACATGTTACACATTAGTACATAAATACATAATAATACATCTCATACATTGAGTTATCAAATATGATAAATAGGTTTGATAATGACAGTTTATTTGTGTGTTTATTATTATTATAAAATAATTTCTTTAAATTAAAGTGATTTTTAACTAGTAGTTATCGATTAACACTTATATTAACAGTAGTTATGAGTTGACATTGAATAGTTTAACTGCCATTTTCTGAATGCTTTAAAACTATTAAATTTGTTGAGAAACTTCAAAAATAACAATAATTTGCTAATCATTAATTTTTTAAAATGGGAATGCATATATTATTGTAGTGTAAGCATTTTTTTAATTCTCTCTGTTTTTTAAATTCTGTAATTTCTAAATTATTTGCGTTGTAGCTAATAATGCAAATGATGTAATTGATGGTATGTAGCATATTCCATATGACTTCATGCTATTTTTTAATCTACATGTTTTTTTTTGTTAATTTGAGGGTTTAATTATATGATTATTATAGAACTAATATGTATTTTAGCAGACGCTTGATACTCTTTTCACAGCGAATATATCTTGTATAACTGATTTGAAAGGAAGGAATAATAATTAATATCGATTGTTCTTTATAATATAACATTTTTAGATCTAAATTTTATAATTAAGTTAGTAATTAATTTAAAACATTATAAATGAAAGACAATGTCACGAATTACTGAAATGAATGTCCCGAACTAATTATATTCCACTTTGTAAACCAAAAGGAAATTTCAAAAAGTTTGATTTTTTTTTTTATTTCAATACATTTTTTTATTATATTCTTAAAAAATTGTGAAAAGTGCATTAGTTATCTGGATGCTTGGATTGATGATTTATTTAATTTCCGGTTGTTATATTAATGTAAAATTTTAATTTTAACTTTCTGTTGTAAAATAGTGAATTGCTATCCATGTCTATAATTTTAAAGGACAAATAGAATGCGAATGCGTTTATACAATAGAATAGATGTGTTCATTATTTTACATCTAAAGAAAAAAAAAAAGTTGCAAAACTTATCTGGTAAGATTACAAACTAATAAAATTTCTTTTTACCTTTAGGAAGTTGAAATCGTTTAAAATGTTGTTTTAGACATTCGCCTACTTCGACTCGAGTCGTTCTTCATTAGGAAGGCAGGGATGTAGCAGATTCAGAATTGCCCAGGGCTACTCTACATTCACATTTTTTTGGCACTGATGACTTCAGGGGGTGAACTAGGGAATTTCACGCGCCTCTTCCCCACTTCATCCACCACAACAGAAGAACTTTCAAAACCTACAAATTTAACATGCCTTTACCAGCATAGATATGAAAAATCCTCAAAAATTAAATAGTTAAATTTACTGTGAATATAAACTCGTGATTCGAATTTTAATGATTAAGCGACAATCGAACAATTATGTAATGCTATTTTATTATAAATAAAATTATTTTGATATCTTACTCAAGATGGGTATTTATATTTTGATTAATCAATTGCTGATTTTCAGTAGTAAATGCCATTTCTGTATAGGTTCATAGACTTGGATTATAAGTACCACTTTAAATTCAATAGGTTTTATTTTTTTTCAAAATAGAGAGAGGATGAAACACTTTTTCGAGATGATATGGTTTTAAAGAGTAGATTTGCTTTTAATATTCATTATAAATTTTCTCTTAAATTTAGGTTCTTTAGTTGCTTGTAAGCAAATGGTGTCTTCAAGATTTTATGTTGAATGGTGCTGTCTTTTTCAGATTTCAGGCACTTTATTCTCAGATTATTATCCATTAACAGTAAAAATAATACTTCATAATAGTACAGATTCACCACTATTCATTACATTTCAAAATGAAAGAGCCTTCTTCATTTTACTTATATTGTTAACATCAAATTTTATAATGAATAATACTAGGACGTCCATGAGGGTGCTCTTACTCTCCCTGCCTCAAATAATGAGCTTTTAAACCTATAAATTTTTCATGTTGATGAAGACATAGTGTAACAGATGTACGACTAGTTCTTTCTTTCAAAATGAAAGTCCTTCTCCACTATTCGCATGTTGTTAACACCAAATTTTATAATGAATAACACTAGAACGGCCGTCAAGGTGTTCCTACTCTTCTGCCATCAAAGAATTTTTCGACCTATAAATATTTCATATTGATTAGGACATAATGTAACAGATGTACCACTACTTATTACGTTTCAAAATGAAAGTCCTTCTTCACTATGCTTACATTGTTAAAATCAAATTTTACAATGAAAAATATTAGCACGACCATCAGGTAATCTTGGCATTTCCCACTAGTGTCTCTCAATCAATAAATAAATTTTCCTATCTACAAATTTATCGTGTTGATTACGCACTAAGACATGTGAACTTTCAGTTCTTCTTTCTTGTAGGGGCTTGAACTGAATTTCTCTAGATCAGAATTTTTTTCTTATAGTACATTGGTGACCTTCAGGTTCACAACGATATATGTCAAGAGCAACCACGGAATGGTGATAACGAAAGAGACTTCCAATATGAGCATGGGCGTATGGTACATGAGAAAATCTGTAATATCCCACTGGGCTATTTGATTGTAGACGTGAGACACCTATACACATTTTATTAATCTACATGGTATTTCTTCGCTTCAGAAAGCAGTGATTGCAACGGAAGTCGACAGAGAATTCGAGTGAGCCTAGGGGCATAAGTTATGTCTGGCCACGAGTTGGAAAAGTTCGTTATCTGAGGGTAATTAACTTTTATAAGTCTATTTAACAAAATAAACCCCAAGTTACTACTCTTACTAAGAAGAAATCTGTTTCAGAAAAAATCTCCCTTTGTATTATTAAAAGAAGCTTCTTAAGTGCCTCTTTGTTGATTATTTTGTTGAGCCAACTTCAAATAATCTATTTCATTTGTTTGCAACTTTTTCTGACTTTCGTGCCCTTTTTATGAGATTTAACAACAATTTTCTGTCAACATTATTGACAAAATAAATAAAAACCTTAATAAAAGTTTATATAAACTTTAAAAAATATCCACAAAAGTTACTGAAAATTAAAAATACGACGGATTAACTTGCAAAAGAATTTATTTACTTTAACAAAAGCAACAATGCCTCGTCATCAATAATTTACTATCATTTTTCTTGACTAAGTAAACAAAAACCTTAATAAAAAAAAACTTCAATAAAACTTAATGAAAACTAAACATTGATTATAAAAGAAATCCCATATATCTCAATAAAGAACGAAAGCATATTCTTAAGGTAATCTCTGAGCATCATTAAAAAAGAGCTTTTCAATCTGTCTTTGTTAATTATTCTTCAGGGCCAATCTCAGATAAAATGTGCTTGAAATGAGAACAAGACTCCACTTGCGATCTCCTCTGCCACGATCCTCAAAGGAACAATAATCTCTCTTGGAAGAGAAATCCGCAGTGATTCCTCCTGCCTTTTACGGAGCGCCGTGGTATCTTTTGAATTAACGAGTGCTGGTGAGAATTCAGACTGGAACACTTTGTCACCCCCCAGCGAAGATGCCAGGTTTGGATTCTAAATATGATCCCTCCGCTGCCGCGAAAAGCTCCATTGCCCCAGACATGGCGAAAGGAACGGAAAAATGCTGCTTAAATTTCTTCAAGAAATATGGCCGGTCTGTATATGTATTGGATCACGCGAGGCTTCCAAACGTTTATTATGAAGATTGATATAAAAATAAATGTTGCCTTCGAAGATTGTTCTAATGTATTTAGGAATGGCTGCTGGCTTAACCTGTGTTTGGCATTACTCACAGTTGAAGATGTGCTTTTAGGATGTATCATTTGGAATGTCAGACAGTAGTATGAAGAATAATGAAAATATCTTCTTTTTATTATTCTATGTATGAGCAATAATTTTTTCAGTGCACATTTCTACAAGATAAAAAAAATGGTATATATATGTATATATTGTTTTAATAATTGATCCTGTTTTTGTAGCAAAATCAAAATTGCATAGTAAAATGTTTTGTTTGAATATAGACTAATAATTTCCTGTTGTAATATGTACTCTGTACTTAATTAAACTCTGATATACTATATAAGCTTATATAATATATTTTTATATTTAACATTTCGCCTGTTTACATTTAAAAGAGTTTTAGAATAATAATTTTGCACCAAAATCTATTTTAACTAAAATTCTTCTATTGGAATCAGATTGTTCTTTTTTTCTTCTTCATTGGAGCCAAGTCGGTCTATGTACTGGCAGATATTGAGACATGATATGTCTTCTTCTTACGGGGTGGGGTTGTGAACCCTACTCCCAAAAGTCATATTAGACAGGGACGTACGGTTTAAAGTGGGTTCCGAACCACTACAAACATCCATGGCAAGCCAGGACTCGTATCAAAAACTTGTGACAACCAGCGCCAGTTACTCGGCCATCAGGCCCTTTGTATACATTTATTCTATCAAAATAAAATTTTAAATTTTAAATTTGTTAAAAACGAAATTGAATTTAAATAATTCTATTAAATGTCATAAATAATAATAACACATAATATAATTTCATTTTTAAAGTATGTAATTCGAACATACTTTAAAAATGAAATTATATTATATTATTATTTGTTATTATTATTTATGAAATTGAAACCTGTGGCATTGAGCGTGAGTTCACTTAACTCTGAGATCTAGTTTTATTCACTTTAATTAGATTAGATATCAATTTAACAAAAAAGTTCAGCATTTAAAAAATTCTGAACTACTTATCAAATTTCAATTTTATTATTAATTAGGCTGAAAAAAAATTCCGTAAGAATTTAATTACTTTAAAGTTCTTAAAAAAGTTCTATACAATTTAAGCAATATTTCTAGACATAAATTAATGAAAACTGAGAAATTTTTGTGATTTTTGTGAAATTTTTGTGATTTTGTGAATTTTTGATTGTGGAGAATTGTGATTAAATTTGATTAAACAAGAATAAAATAATAAATCCACTTGCATTATATTTAAGAAAGTTATTTTTGCTTATTAACACGATGAAATGAATTTCAATTTCAATTGTACTGTAAGTCAGTTTAGTTGAATATTTCCAGAAATGATTATCATCTATTTTTCTTAAAATTAATTCTTAAAAAATTCTTTGTTAGTGGCACTAAAATGTAATTTTAAAAGTTTACATTTTCGAATTTTTCTACAGGGGCCTATTTAGAATAAAATGTGCTTGGAATGAGAATAAGGTTCTGTTTTATTTGAACAATTTTCCCTGGTTTTCTTGCAAGATCTACAATCCTCATAGGGACAATAATCCCTCTTACCGAGGAACCCAAAGTGAATTCCCGCACTTTCTCTTATCGTGATATCTCTGAATTAAACAGTGTTGGTGAGAAAGCAGACTGGAACACTTTGTCATCCTCCAGCGAAGATGCCAGGTTTGGATTCTAAATATGTTTCCTTCCGCTATCGTTTGCTGAGAAGGCTGTGTTGCAGTTGATACTGAAAGAGATAAATGCTTTAAGGTAACTTACCACCTTCGAATCACGATTTTCTTTAAAAAAATTGAATTCTTTTAACGTTTTATTTTAAAAAACAGACTTTTAATTGTCGAAAAAAGTTCTGAGTTTCTTTATAGAGTTATTAAAAGATGAAATACAGTTGTTAAATAGGATACCGAATTCAATTGTTAAAAAATTTTAAATTGAATTTCTGAAATGTTAAATTTGCTATACCGCCATATTGTAAATGTCATAACTGGTATAATAACCTTCAAAATCTAGAGGAATTTTTACATATTCATTTAGTTAAGAGTATTTACATACAGTAAAAAATACAACTTTTGCCAATTTTAGCCAATTTTTAACAAAAAATGTGCATTTTTACATTTTAATTTTCAAGTTTGTACTTTTTTATAATAACAATGGAATAAAAAAACCCTGTAAACCATTATTTAAAAATTTTTGTTTAATAAATTTATTTCATAAATATAATGGAGTGGCTTAAATCTTTAATCGTATAATTTTTTAAATGATTTTTATAAAGATATATATGAAAATTAGAAGATAAATATAATAAAGAAGAAATAAAAAAAGGTAAAAGAGATAATATGATACATATGAAAATAAGTATTATTGCATTCATTTGAAATAACTTTTTTGGAATCATAATTTTGTCATCATATTTAAGATTAATGTTACTTAGAATAAGCCTATTATGATAGTTAAGATGTTGGCTTAACCATTTATGAGACAGAAATTTTAGGTTAAATTAATGGACTATGTCTTGAAAAAGACAAAGTCATGAAAAACACCAGATTATTATTTTTTCTTGAGTAATACTTTTGTCTCAAGTGTCCACATATATTAAAAGTTTGATTTACACTATACATTTTTTATTTGATTTTTTTGTCACTACTAGTATTAAAAATTGTAAGCTATGCAATAGAGTTTTTTTTTATTTTAGAAGTAATTTTCAAAACCTATTGCTATTGTAAACCTAAACTTAACTATATATTTTTTTAAATAAATATTTTCTCACTCTATTTCTATTAAGTATGCATAAAATATACAACAGACTTGTTTCGACAATAATTTTGTCTGGAAATCTTATTTCTATACAACATATAAACTCTAAAACATAAAATATACAATTTTAAGTCTAGACTTAAAACGTAAAATATATTTAATGACGAAGCGTCACCCCTTAAAAAGTTTTATGTCAATCTATGTATACGCTTGATATTATTTCGTATGAATACAATTTTTACTTCTTTATTATTAATTGATTAATGTTATATAAACACAAATTGTTGTCTTGAATACAAAAAGTCTCCTAATAACCTTATTTAATGTTATATGCTTAAATTTTAAAACAATAAGAAATCTTTACCTTAAATTTAAAAATTATATATCGACAATCTGAAAATAATATTAAATAAAATTGCTAAATTTATATAAAATAGTTATTTGTTTTATTTGATTATTTATTTCTAATATTGTGAAGTGAAAATATTTACGAAATAAAATTTATTGTAAAAACAATTAAAAAATGTTAAATATTTGTTTAAAGAACAATTAAAAACTAATCTACCGTCATTGTTACCTGAAAGATGTTATTTGATGCCTTACATTTTGGGCAACGTGTTCCATTGTAACTTCTTTGCCTGTGATGATGTTTCTTGAATTTTCTTACGAGTAACACATATAGAATTTGCAAAGAAACCAATCCAGAAGAATAAGCTCTTGAATGAATTTTTTTGTACTAATATTTTTAGTAAATGCCCCCTTTAAAATTGTACAAAAATGAAAGAGAAATTTAATACATTATATGCAAATATAATTCAGGAAAACAAGTGCATAAAAATATATAAACATGTTCAAATGTTTTTGTACTAGTGAAATTAATTTAATGTTTTATTTATTTTAACAAGTGATAACGTATTATTACGTTCTCTTCATTTAAGATTGTAATTAAATTAAACAGGTACAATTTTTTTCAGTTATTAATTTTTTTGTTTAGAATTATTTTTGATGTAGAATTATTTATAAAAGCTTATTTAGCTTGTTTATAATTACCTATTTATGTTTGTTTCGATGAAAAAAACTCTTTTTTATGACTAGTTCAGTTTTTATTTAATTTATTTCATTATTCTAACATGATAAATCAGTTATTTGCAACAGTACAGAGTTTTTAAATAGTTCATGGAATAAATTTAAATAAGTAAAAAGGAGAAAATTTCTCAGAACAGTTTATATTTAATTTTTTTTTTCGTAACAAGAGAAAAAAAAATCTAAAATTTAATTTAACTTTAATTTTAATTGAACTTAACATTAATTTTTACATTCAGTAATTATATTTATAATTGATTGACATTAGATACTCATAAATTCTTAAAATAAATATCTCGTTTAAATAATGATGGTTTTATTAAATAGTGCCAATGGCAAAAAATATATTCTGAATTAAAGTAAATTAATTAATTGAAATTATATCTTTGAAAAAATAAATAAAATTGGGTTTTTGGGATAAAAAATATAAATCTGAATTCTTTAAAGGTGATTAGCATAGTTTGTTTTCTCCCTTTTTAAAACACAAATACGAAAAAAAAAAAAATTCATATTCATTTAAATATTCTAATTTTTAAAATTAAATACGCATAATTCATAAGAATTTGAAAACACATCATTTCATTTTTCAGCTAATCAACTTATGTCCAAAACTAAAATAATTAATTGTACAAAACAAAACGGATATATCATACTTTGGAATTTATTTTTATGAATCATTTAGTTCTTTTCAATTAAAACGATTCTGAAATTCTAAAGAAACGAACACTTTAAAAGAGTTTGAAGTAGGAGAAGAAAAAAGTAGGGGATTTTCAAGAAATGCTAATTAAGATATACAATCCTGTATTTCTAGATAAAACTTTTTGGAGTGCGTATTCCGTATACTCTTCAATTCAATTAACACCTTTGTGAATCCATAGATTCGAAAAACGTCCGAAGAATGATTTCGCCATTAACCTTCGCCTGTTCTTACTAGCAAACGATAATTAAATTATTCCGCCATGTTGAAACGAACCAGCCTTCAGTTTTAACTGTCCATTAATAAGAACAAAAGAATAGGAACACAGACAATTAGAAATTCATAATAGAAACTCGCATTCATTTATTGCAAGGGGGAAAAATAGTCATTATTTATATTAAACTAAAGCAAAAGCTTTTGGAGGCAAACAAAACGCATTATGTCTTTTGGAACAAATAAAAATATATGAGCTACCCGTGCCGCCATTTAACTTAATTATCCCAATAGAACGCATTAAACCAATTTAGAATTTTGCAAACGATATATTTCAACTTGACTGAACTGAAAGTTTTCCTTCAGAACAAAAGGGGAGAGGGGGGAGGAAGAAAGGATATTTTCTATAAAGACGTGCGAGTTGGGGATTCCATACAACATCGATTATTTTATATCGATTGAAACGGAGTCCTTAAAGACTAATCGATAGTGACAAAAGGAAATAATAAAAAAAAAAATAAAAAAAATAAAAGGAAAGGGAAGTTCTCCTATTTGGTGCAAACAGATACTGCTGTTGTCGACTCTTTGACTGTTTGCCGAGAGAAAAGTTCTAGAATTGCCTTAATGGAAGTTGGTGGAAAGAGTGCCTCTTTCTCTGCTGCCTTTGTGATTAGCTCTTACAAGACTGAGTTGTAAATTGAAAATGGCGTGTTTCTG
Source organism: Caerostris darwini (assembly GCA_021605075.1). Lineage (NCBI taxonomy): Eukaryota > Metazoa > Arthropoda > Arachnida > Araneae > Araneidae > Caerostris > Caerostris darwini. Next base: position 449,618 of record BPLQ01003400.1, read on the forward strand.
CCGAAATAAGGAGTGGGCGATCTTTAAGGGAGAAATTTTGTTCAAAGCGATGGATCTTATTTTCTGGAACTCTTTAACTGAAGAAATTGAAGATTTTGAGTTTGTAAGAACAAACCTTTTTACGAGTTTCCACATTAATTAGCTTATGATTTTGTAAATACATTGATATTAAATTTATTCCAGTATAGTAAAAGCGTTCATTTTATTTCTATCTCTACAAGATAATAGTATAGAACAAGTAAATTTATAGTTAAACACTATTCCCCAATTTTGCTCTACATCTACAATTTTGTATATTTTTATTTCAGACATTAAAAAAAATTAACAAATGGTGTAAATAAATAGATTTGTACAAAAGCTAAAAGTGAAAAAAATTATATATTCAACTACTTAACTTAAACGATAAATATTTGTAAATTATAAACAAAATACGCATGCCATTTTAAGCATGAATAAATGAAAACTTCATGGGTTTCTTATATTAATTTAATTAATCTATGGTAACTTAATAATATTTCTGGTGTTCGGCGTCACAGGCGTCGGGATCGAGTCCCGGAGATGCGATGGAAGTTTGTAGTCGTTCGGAATCCACTTTAAATCGTAGGTCCCTATCTAATATGACTGTAGAGAATTGGGTGTTAGGTTAGCTTTAACCATACCCTGTAAAAAGAAAACATCTTCTATCTCAACTGTCTGTCTCTGGCAGTAGACAGATAGCCTTGGCCCACCTTGGGGCTGTTGCACCAACGGAGAAGAAAATTTAATAATCTAAGATGACTTATCTACATTAACTTATTATTCTATGTTATGTAAACTTTATTAACTTAATTAATTTATGTCTCTGATGTTTTAATTTTTAATGAAATAGGCGATTGTTTCTAATCTATAAATTTTGGAAAGGCATACGAATTTTAGTTTTGAAAGAAAATAGTGCCTTTTAGAGAACATATTTTTTATATACATTTAAACAATTATCCAAATCGAATTTACGGGGTTTTTTCACAAGTTTTATGTAGGAAACAATATCATTGGTTTACACTGTTACTGCTATTCAGTTTAATGGATTCCATTTTGCAAATAATCAATTTATGATTAACATCTCGAGACATAATTAAAATTTTAAAACTTTAAAACTTAATTTATAATGTCCTTTTATGTAAAGTCTTTTTCCACTTATGTCTATCTTTATTTACTTTTGTTCACGAATGTGCTACTGAGAAATGTATATACATACAATCATTAATTATTGATGAGAAACATTAGTGGAAGTTTATAACAATTGAAAGCTATCATACTGTTATATTAATTGATAAAGATAAGAATATAGAACATTTTTGTACATTATCGTTAAAGTACAAAACGCACACAAATAAAAGTAACTTATTTGTACCTTCTTTTGCTTAATTGCTCTGACTTTTTTGGGAAGTGGCCGGCCCTCTTGTGATCATGTAGCCAAGATTTGGTTTTAACTACTCAATGTTTCCTTGTTCTCTTGATAACAAATTTGACCTAAACTCTTGTAGCATTCATCAAGGAAGAACCAACAACAGTTATATGATTTCATTCTCTAAAATAGTATTAGAAATTGAAGGTTTTGGAAGGCTTTGTTCTGTTGCAAAGTAAATTTGACCTCAACTCTTGTAGCATTCATTATGTAAGAACCAATACCAATTGCAAGATTTCATTCTCTAAAATAATATTAGGAATTGAAGGTTATGGCCGGCTTACAGCATTGAAGACATTGACTAAAGATATTGGAGGTTATTCCTCATCCTTCACAAATGGCGTGAAAATTCAAAGATGATTAGAGTGACGATGATTTGTGGGAATCTCTGACACGATTGATCAGTGATGAACCCTGTTCGTTCTCTGGAAATCTATGATGATTCCGAATGCAACAAAAGGCATTGCAACTCCACAAATTGTCTTATTCAATTCAAAAAGGAAGCTTGTGAATCACTGTACTTATCTTTTTAATAATAAATAAGAAAATAGTCATAATTCCTAATCTGACATGTATTTGATCCTTAATTTATGTAAAGTAAATATAGCTCCAGATTGTTACATACGAATATCTTTATAAATAATCATTTTTAATGTAAAATATTCTACAGAAAATTATGTACTTACTGAGACAGTACGCGTGAAAAATAAATTAAACTTTTCCATTTGGGCAATTTAAATAGTTATGCAATTCTTAAAAACTATAAAAATTTATAAAAATATATTTTTTTATGATTCTATTAGTAGATTTATTACTATTATATCAGAGCAGAGTGGCTACTCTGATATATCTTGAAGAACACAACTCTCTACAATGAGATCCTTGAGTCTATTAGACCAGTGTCCATCATGTGAGGTATGTTCCAGGGTGGTTCATACGAGTATCTGACTTGATGGAGGCCTCTGAAATTGCCTTACATTTATTATGAAATCAAAAATATTAAAATTCTTGATATTACTTATGTATAAGGAAGATAGTTTTAATATTTTCATACCAACAATGAAATAATAAATAACGACAGTGTTCCTCACAAAAATGTGTATAATGAATTTGTCTAGTAGTCTATCATAATATTAAATTCATAGATATATTTTATAAATGTCATAATTCATAAATGTGAGTCAATTTGTTGAACTCAAATGATGAAAATTTAAATCTTTGGCATGGCAGTAACAGCTATAACCATAACTACTGCTTACATAAATATAAACTTCAAAGGAATATTAGTATTTCTGGAATATCTTTTAAATGTATTCATTCATGATAAATGCTGTTTCTGAGATCGATTCATAAATTATGCATGAAGTCTAAAATGCTCCTGAGTTATATTGATCACAATATCCTTAAAATGTAATGATGTATCCGGTGGCTTCCACCTCAAATAGAACACCCTGAATAGTGGAATTTTATGCCACGAAATGAATAGATATATTGTAGAAAATTTTCACGCTGAAGTATTTAATTTAATTAAATGAAGGGATGGATATTAGGTAGGGTTGTTGCTTATTTATTTAGAAAATGCATCGAAGCAGTTTTAATTAAGCTTCCACCTTTCAGGAGTTTTCTTTTGTGATGAATTAATAGATAAATACTCAGAAAAATAAGAAAAACTTGAATTAATATCATATATTTAAAACTATTATAGAAATTATATCGATCTTTCTTGATGGCTTAGAAGTCGAAATTAAGTACCTGTCTAAAAATAGTTTCTGATTTCTGATTGTATAGCATTTTATGCTAAACATTATTTAATCTAAAAATTTTATTTATTTTGATCCGTTATATATATAATTACAACTGGATCAATTGCATAAAATTCAATATACTAGTTTATATTCGTATATAATTTCCCCAATTGGTAAAAAAACGCTAAATAATAATTTTAGATTTAATAGTGTTTAGCTTAAAATGCTATACAAACGATACATTTCAATCATTTTTCAGACAAGTAATGCAGGTCAATTATATGTATAATTATACACCATATAACTACAAAATTTGAGGATCACTTTAAAATGGGAGAAAAAAATCGGTGGATCATCGTTGATCCCTGCTGTTACCTTAATTTAGGTAAATATCTAAAAAACAAATTGAAAAGCATTTGAGTTCTCTCATTCTTCACTAACAACCCCAAACTCAGTATACTAACTTTTTCGCCTATGATTTAACATTTCCATTCACGACCTAGATATAGGACTGCCAGATCATTCCAACATTTCATTGTAATTGCATGACAGATATATAGGATAATTTAATTAAATATTTAGCATTCTATATTTTTAAAAACCCCATTTTCAATTATTTGAATCAGCTTTCAGTATGTTGTATTGTGGACACATTATCCAATGGAAATGTGCGCATCTAGCGTGCAAGGTGTTCAAGTCTGAATCATCTACTGGCTTTTGTTGCAGTTATTACTTTAAGAAACGGAAATACTTGACGGATATTGCGACAATCTGTGTAAAGTATCTCGCATCGATAGTTAAAATGTCTAGTGGGAGTTTTATAAGTTTTCTTCCATGCGACATGCAAAAGCCGAGACATTGTGTGTCTCTTGCAATACTCTAAAAAGTCCTATCCTCATCAACCGTTGGAGGACTGTTCGTGGTATAAAAAAGTGGAACACCAGACTCACCGATGCTAAATAAAAAATGTGTGTAATTTAAATTTTGAAATTTTTTTTACACATTTCTCACTTATTTTTCACTGATGATATTTGAAAAAAAAAATGCAACGAAAAAGTTTCCTTAGTGTTTGATGAATGGGCAATTATAGCTATCGAGTACATTGGTATTGAGTGACTTTCAATTTTAGAGGATACTTTAATGGTAATTCTTAATTAAGTTAATTTAAAATCAATATACATTATTGTTGTATAAAAATTCGTTTTAAGATTAATTTTTAAAAACAATGAAACGTTAAAGATAATAATTCAACTAGAAATTTAGAACGTGTGTTAAAACTCCAGAATAATTCCAATGCTGTATTGAATAATTGCTGCATTTTATCTCGTGCAACTTAGAACTTTTCAAACAAAAGATTTTGGTTTTATTAAATGCATAATTAATGTAGTAAGAAAACTAATAAATCTTTGGAAGTAAAATACATTCACTGCAACAAAACTCAATCACTTTATATATTTTAATTCTAACAACAACTTGACAACTTTCGAGTTATACGATTTTATTAAAGCGCATAATAAATGCTGCAAGAAACTTAATAATTCACATAATTTAAAACACTTCCACTGAAATATTAATAAAGTAAATTTTATACACCCTACTTAGTTACAATTGGAAGCAGAGAAACTTTTATAACGAAATAGAATTCCGTTTCCATTTCGTCATTAATTTTAAAAACTGCCTCCCGCTTTTAAAATCTGTGCAAACACGAACACGTCGAACCGACAAGCAAATAACGTAGCTTTTCGATAGCAAAGAGCAAACATAATACATAAACAAATCGTTCGAAGTTCTATTAAACCAGGAAATGGCAAAACCCTCTGGTCATATCACGAGAGAGTGAAGCAATGCATTTTTCACCCTGCCATATGTACGTCCCGGAAAACTTTGAATAAATAAACTCTTCCGCGGTTGCAGTTAATATATGCGTCTCGTAACGATTAAAAATGTGTGGTGTCAACATGACCGTTTGGAGACCTTAAAGTAAAGTGCAGAGATTTCTCCCCTGCCTGGCTTCATTCTTTTTCGCAGAAATTGGGAGTGAGAAAATTAATAAAGAGGCAGTGGCAACGGGGGAAAACTAATCTTGTTTCCTGTCATCGTCTGCTGAAGTTCCAAACCGCCGAAATGTGTTAAGAAAATAAGCACGGGGGTTGAATTCGAAATTGCATTCTTTTTCGCGGAACGTTTTTTTTATTTTATTTTAATTTTATTCCTGGCTTTTTATTTTATTCGTGAAGAATTCTGACAGGTTTTAAAAATATTTAAATTATTCTGTTGGATTTCTGAGTGTAATAATTTGATTTGAAGCACTGGTTCCCTTCCCCTTTTGGAAAGTTAGGATGTATAAAGGCTTCAATTTGTAACTTTTATTAAAGAAAAAAAACAAAAAAGAAGATTTATTTCAGTCTTTTTTAAATGTATATATCTCATACACCTAACTTGGTGTTTTAATAATTGTTATAAAGGTTAAATTCTTAAATATTCAAATATATAATGTACTTTCTCAATATGGACAAGGTGTGTATATTTTAATTTTATGAGCTTCAAATTTTTGCATAATTTTTTTTTAAGCTGTAGAAACTTTACTTTGAAGACCATATGTAGCATTTCTTATTTTAATTTAAATGTAATGACTAAATATGAATTAATATTTAAAATTAACATATAAAGTGAATAATTATAAATAATAAAAAATTGTTTTTCTCCGTTGTAAATCTTTAAAAAGGTGAGATGCATATTCAAATTTTAGCAAAACTAGAGCACACATTTCGTACAATTTGTAATATATATATATAAATATAAGTAGTGCAGGGTCGGCCACAATGATAATTTTTATAAATATCATTCTAAAATTTTAAAAAGTATTAAAAAATTCATAAGCCATATCAAAGAATACTAAAGAGTTTAAAAGTAATTAACAGAAATTATTAAAGTATCTCGTATTAACAGCATGTTCAGCGATTGATAAGTAATAATAGATTGATATTGATAATATCAGTGATTGATAGCTGATATTAACATTTTTTGCCCGATAAACATTCGAACATTTTTTGCAATAATATTTGAACATTCTTACATTTCTAACATTTTGTACGACGAACATCAAACAATAGTCGAACATTTTCTGCACCAGCGTTTTCTACAATTAATATTTACTGCTAAACAATTTCCCATCAAAACAAAACCTGGCTGACTTTCGTAAACGAAATAGTGGGAATGAACATTTTTTGCTAAAAATTTTCCACACAAAATAAAATTTAATTGAATGACATTCGTCAATGCCAACTTTCAATCGCTGGCACACGGTTAGTACGCAAGTACCCATTTTCTATGTAAATACCCAGGAGTATTATAGTGAATTCGTGTTTAACCAAATGTGGTTAAACACGAATCATCGTTCATCATCGTTCACGTGTTTGATCAATTGTGAGCAACACAACACTCGCAGTACACGTAGTTTTTTCATATGCAAATTACTATCCAGCCTTTTTTTTTTAGATGCGTAGGGTCTCAGTTATCTCAGGCGTTTTTCACTTCGGGTCATCTAAAACAATATCAAGAATTTAAAAAAAAATCATTTATTACCTCAGTCGGATGAGCATTTGGTTGATATAAATACAAGTCACGTTTAAACTCCGTCACCCAAAATTTAATCACCGAATTTGATCGAGCAGATTCTCCATAATGTTTATCGCTATTGCCTTTAACTTATATTGCTTTCAAAATGCAGTGTTTACCATGGTAAAAACTCACTTTTCTCCACAACGGAAAAAAAAGAAAAAAAAAAGTGCTTTCTGTGATTGTGAAACATGTGCATAATATACTAACATATTGCATAAAATATATAATAATATAAAAAAAAATCATAATATATAAAACAGCGTATGATATGTAGAATAACATAAAATTTGTCATGACGTCATTTAGTTTGTTCTGTCTGGTAATAAAAGAATGGTTTTGCTTGTGGTAATATTTCGCGTCAGGCCATAAACATCCTAGTATTTATTCGGGCAGACTCAATAGAAAATAAAAACTATGAAATAATCATATATAAAATCTTATGATTATATAAGTCTAATCTAAAATCTTATTTTATATATATATATAAATATATATATATATATATATATATATATATATAAGATTTTGTATTAGATAATAATTCATAATTATTCAGTATATTATTCATAATAATATGGATAATAATTCAGTAGTTCCGTAGCATTTTTAATTGTAAATTATTTCTCTTTTTTTAAAATACCATAAAAAAAATCCCCTCAAGCCTTATTTTATAATACTACTGTCATGATGTTGGATCAGAACGAAGGGAAGTTTTTAATTAATTCGTTTTTCACGTAGAAATATATTTAACACTATTTTATTCTCTAGGTGTTATCTGGCTTTTTATAAAGCTAAATTCGCGACATTTTTTCAATTTTCCTTTACGTTGTATTTTTTTTAAAGAAAACATGAAAATATATTTGAATAAATTAAAAATAATAAAAAATTTTAAATAATGGTACATAGTACTACATTGACTTAATAAATGTTTTAGTATTTGATTCAAAATAATAAAACAGTAACCAAGCACAAAAATGATTAGTAAAATGGTTTCTATTATTATTATTTTTTAAATATTCTTGTCAGAAAAATTTGTTTACAAGCAGGTATTGCTATAAATAACCTTGCGAATTTTTAATTTTCATGTACCAATAACCATAGCTGCTTTATAGAAGTTAATTTAAAAATTGAATAAGGTTTTCGTAGTCTCGAATAATGCATAAGGACTTCTTGAAATTTGCCAATGGCTGAAATTTTTGATAGCAAACAATTTCGACCTTTTCGATTTTTAGGAATAACAAGTAATTATTTTTGTTCAAGAAAATAAATGAATAATAACATAGCTAGAAGAAATTTATATATACTAGCGCAGTATTGTCAAAAGATCATATATTATCATGTAAATATATCATGTTACAATAAGTTAGAAAGCATTGAATGAAAAATTTCTTAATATTTTCTTGTATATTTTTTTATTAAATTAGAGCTGAGTTAAGTTTTATATTTCGATTATTCATCAATATTTTTAATCACCAAATCTCCAATATTATTTTAATAACGAATATGCTGAAAATGTTTCAGATCAACAGTAATATCAGTAATATTACTTTTTATAAATCAACGTATACCCATAATACACACCATTGTAAACGTAGAAAGTATTTGTTCTCCTAACTAATATCCAATTATTCAAAATCCTTTCATAAAATTTATGTTTCCTTTAATATTGCAATTCTGCCATTTTGGTAGAAATTCATTTTAGTTAATCTGGTGGCGAGATTATTTCCTGAATTAATAAAGGTAATAACTATCCCCGAACCGCGAGCTGGGTTGAAAATTGCAGATTAGAATCTACCTTACAAACGACCCTTTTTACTTTATGAAGATTTCAATAAGTAGTATATATGATGGTACACTGATTTCCAGTTAGCGGAAAGGCTTAATTCAGTAATATCTCTGATATGGCATCGTTATCATCTTTTGCAGATTGGGTGAAAGTATTTGGGATTGTGTAAGTCATATTCAAACTGCTTATTTCACAACTGCCGATTAGATTGGTTTTCTAATCAACAGTTATGATATGTTATGTCGACAGGACATTCCATTTTTAGTAATCTCCTATTGCTCATATCATTCTTTTCAAGTGTCCATTATGGCTGCATAAATATAAACTGTTTAGTATTGAACTCATTGCCATGAAAATTGATGTACCAAGAAGGAATTGTTAGAGTCGATTAAAATTTTACATTAAGCGTGTTTGTTGATATAAGTTAGTGATTGCAAAATGAAATCAAAAGGATCATTTGTTTCTTGAAAGCTCGCAAAGGAGTACTGGGTCTAGTTCCAGGTTGGGCCACCTTTAGATCACGAGGCAATACGGTGGAGTATTGAAAATTGCAAGTTTCTTAGGTTGACGTCCCATGTCACAATTGTTATAAGTGTGCCTTTAGTTCGCAGATTTGTTGTCATTTCATACATTTCAATCAGTTTGATTGTGTTTGTCGCTCTACGGTCATTTTTTGCAAATATTGGCTAATTAGACCGGGAGTTACATTTTAATGTGGATTCCGAATCACTAGCAAACATCAATACCACCTCCAGCATTCTAACCTGAAGCCTTCGGTACTAAAGGCCACAGTTCTAGCCAATTGGCTATCAGACCGCTTTTTAATCAGTGATATATTTGGCGAGAAAGTGTGTAATATTGAGCATGCAGTCATTACTATGTGTGGCGGAGTGTTATCCTGTTGAAAAATCCTGATAGCCCTGCCATGAAAAGCAACACATGCAGTTGAAAAATATCCCTTACATCAAATGGGTTGTGATGGTATCATGGAACATCTCTAGAATGGATCGATCATCGTATACAATAGTAAATCACACCACAGTTTGGCTGTTCATATAATAGGCAGTATTGAAGCGTAAATCACAAGGTCAGCAAAGACGTACACGGATAACACCAGAACCTGAATTGATTCGAGATTCATTTTTTTTCTTTTCTCCACACCTCACCCGATATCCAGGACTATGTCGCCGCCAAACAGTTAGAGAGGTGAGGGGGAACATCGGTGGACCTCATGCATATTTAGCCTACTGACATGGGAGAACAGTGCCATCCTGGAATACTTTTATGGGTAACTATAAAGCATTTGCGTGTCGTATAGGAGAAAATCTGCAAAATCTCCCCAGAAAACCTAATTATCGATGCGAGATACTTTACACGTATTATAAGTGCTTCCATCGAGTCTCTTCCGTCAGCGAGTATGAATTTCAGCTCTCCTACCTGCATTTGCGCACTTTGATAATTGGCCATGAATTAGACGTCGATTTTTCACTGAGAACTACCTGTCTGCCCCTCACTGCAATTCACCGACGCCCTGTTGGAAACACAGGCGACAGGGAGGAGCTGTTCAGAGCAACCCACGTACTGCACTATGATAACAAATGATTATCAGCCATATATATTGTAATGGAATGGACAAACAAAGTAACCTGATCGTGCTGCCATATGTAAAGATGTATTACAATGTTGCATTTGGCTGTATGCGTTCTTGTCTTGCGATGAGACAGTCCTCCAATTATTGTCATCCAATAACGTTCATTGCCGGGAAGTCATTCCTGTGATCTCACTCTCGTATGCTGGTTCCAACACCTTGTATTTAAAATGGCCTTAATCATTGTTAGAACGTACGAAATCGGATTGATTACTCAGCTCCTCAATGATTCTTCCTCTCTTAAAATCTGGCAGATGCTGATGTATTTCATAGACGACGTAAAACCCTTTTTTTATGATTAAATCGATCTGCAGCAAATAAACTGCATACAGGATGATTATAAACTAGCGTGGAGACACATCAACATTTTCTACTAGCTTTACATAACGCTGAATCACGCTGGAATTTTAATATTTTGAATGCCTTAACGTCATGCCAAATTTCAATACGGACCAACAGACACCTACTTTGTGCGCTAATATGGCAAGGAGTGTATTTTCTATTCAAATTATAAATATTAGCTGAAATAGAATATATTTTTTATAGTTGTCTGTTTAGGTTTTTTAAAACTGTTTTACTTTAAATATATTTTTGTGATAGCTTCTGTAAATTTATTTTTCTAGAGAACAAAATCCTCAGAGATATCTGAGAATTCCAATAAAGCCATAATCATTCCCGAAATTTTTCTAAACTGATAATATTTTACTTTGGCTTATAACTGGTATATTATGATGAAGGAATACTTTGAAAGTTTGGCAATGGAAGAAAATTATTAAAACATCTTGTTATAAACTGTAAATAATCATGTGGAGTTTAAAGAATTTCAAATTAAACAATTTTTTTTCAAGCAAAACATCGTTGAACGTTTAGAAAGTTAACCAAGCTATATACTTTTAGAAGTGATTTACAGCAAAAACGTTCTACGTTTTAGAAATTTCGTGAATTGTATAAATAAGTTGATCCTTGAAAGATAAAGGATTGCGAAAACCACATTAACACTAATTTAACTGGACTTTAACTTATTATATTTCTAGAAAACACCATTTTGTGATTAGGGAGCTAATGTTTAGTCTGCAGATTTAGCCTACTCACATTCAACTATATATAGGAGGTTCGATACTACCCGCTGGAGACTCATCTCGTTTTGATGAGTACAGATGTCATATATCTTAGGTGCCCTAAGGGTCTTAGATTGAAGACATTTTATCTTCTTATTTTCTTTTCCATCTTTGAGAATATAGACTTTGCTCTGATTATCATGCTGCAAGTAATCTTTCTCATATCATTTTGGACATTTATTACTTTTTTTTTTTTTCGGTATTATTAACTCCTTTAATTAGATAGAAATTTTTTTTTTTTTTTTTTTTTTTTTTTGCTAGCAAGTCTTCTTCATTTGTTTTGATTTCATTAATAATGCCAGTTTTCTGATCCACGTATTGATGTTATAGAATTACAATTTTAATTGTTTAACACTTATTAAAACTTGTTTATCTCGGCTTGAAAAATTTGGCTGTTGTGTCATCATTTCTTACTTATCTACCTCAGTTAAGAAGTTCATCATTCAATCTTCAGACTGTTTACTTTTCTGGCAAAGCCTAATTATTTAGGCTCAAAAATCCAAATGAAGTTGAATACAAAATCGTTTATTATACCAGACTTTGTCTAAGTCACAACTAATTTGCTATTTTGCACAACTATTTTGCTTGGGTTAATCGATTTCGAAACATGATCAGATAGTATGATTAAACAAATGAATCAATGATTAATGATCGCGTATATCAATATTTATCTAAAAATCCATTATCTCAAATTTGTGTTCTAGAGTAAGATATTTTGGGCATAGATAATTAAAAAAAAACTAAATTGTTGGAATAGATGACAGGATATTGCATCATCGACTGGAGAATATGTTATTACTAAAAACATATGCTCTAATAAACTGTAATTAATTTATCAGAAGTAAAATAATAATTTTAGAATAGAATATCTTTTTTAGTTTCTTTCTGCTATAAAGGATAAGATAAAAGCTCATAAATCAAACTCTAATTTGTGGCACTGGAAAGGGCATACTATATAAAAGAAAATATATGCATGGCATGCATAGATAAAAAAAAAAACACCGGATTGTTATACATAAGATGATTATACCACCCAATCATATATTACTAAAAAGCAAATACTTGACTTGACTTGCATTTAATTCTAAGTTTTTATATGATTTAGTGCTTTTTAAGATTATTTTCCTTATTTAATACTGTTCATAATTTTGAACTTGAATAAGTGACCCAATCGAATCACAATGACAAATTTGTAGTTGTTGTTCTGAGTATTCAACAGAACATTTTGGAGATTATGTCATCCAGAGAGTAGAAGTAAGAATTAGCATTTTTAATACCCTGAGACTTGGGGGGATATTAACAAAAGTAAACAATGATATATTCTATAATCTTGATTTTTCTTATACTATAAATTTGGCTTTTTGCTACCCATCAATTTGAAATTTTTGGTAATATTCATATACATGTTTTCTCAGCACCAGGTTTAAAAATTCCTTGGAAAGGTAGTGCATATCTAGATGATTTGCAATCACTTAGTATTGGTGAGTAGGAAATGTTTCCAGACAAAGTAGATGTGGCTAAACGATGGAGTCCCAGGCGTTCTTGTAGAACAGTTGTCCTCAAACCTTTAGAAGCCGGGATGCATTTAACAAATATTTGCAGGAGTACTATATATACAAATTTCTGAGAAATATTTCATAATAGTTAATTCGAATATTACAGAAAAAATAATGTGATGAAAAAATAAAATGAAACAAACCTTAAGTTTATTTATTCTTGTGCTTCAGAGAAACATGAGCCTGAAGTGTCCTAAGGGTTTCTTCAATGTTTAGGCATATGTTGGAAAGGACAACTCTTATTTTCTCATCAATATATGGAAGATTTCCTCTCTTTTTACTCGTACTTGTGCTGAGGGTAGAGAACCCTAATTCACATAAATAAGACATTGAAAAATTCTAGTCAATTTTCAAAGTCTTTTTGAGGTATTGAAATAAAACAATTCCTTACTTTTAATCTTCAATTCGCGATTAGTGAATATAACTACTAGATTTTCTTCAGTTAACTTTAAATAATCAACTCCACAAGTTACGGATGCTGCAGTCTCATAGGCTACAATGAAAATGTTTTGAGCATTGAAAATCACATGGACGCTAACAGTTCTAATAGCCAACCATGGAAGTTACGCCTCCTAATTATTCGGATACATTTTTTGGTGCATTATATCTGTTTGGCACTTTTTACGTGAATAAAAGAAGAAGAAAAAATCAATCAGGTTAGTTATTTATTATAATGAAATCTGTTTTTGAACGGGAAAACTGATTAGAAGAAAATTAACTATAATTATTTTAATAGTTTATATTCAATAGTTTTATATTAGTTTTTTTTCTCTGGAACATCTTTGAGAACCATTATCGTAGACTCTTTGTTTCACATAATGACCTAGCAGTATTAGGTTGGCTGATTATACGAATGTAGAACTAATGGATATGTGTCTGATTTACGAGAATAAGGAGTGCAATGAACGGGTTTCGCAGCGAGCAACGATATACGATGAAACATACTCCTAACTATAGCCTATTTTGGACGCCTTCACTAGTGGGCATCAGAGAGGGGCCCTTTCTGGAGAACTGTTATGAGTTGTAAACGTACGATATGCATTCCGCAAATGAAGGAGACTCTTCTAGATCTGTCGCTGGAAAAGGACAGGATCTCGAGGAAATGAATACCATGTCAGGATATACTACAGCAGAGTCTGAAGAATTCTGAATGAAAACGATATGCATTCGTCGCTCATCTTTACTATTGATCAATTTATTTTCGTTGATGAATTAATTTACATTTATGCGATATTACTAGTGGTATAGTGAAAATATCGTGTGGTATTATTTAGTATACACGATATTTTCACTTATGTGGTGCCCTGCCATTTCTAATGCTTTCTTTGTACACTTCGTTGATGGTAAAGCCCTTTTAATCACGTATATTGCTATATGCTTCCCAATCGTCACGATGTACCCTAGAAGTTTATAAAACTAGTGTGAGGCCTTCTATATATAATTATGTAATGTTATTCTGAACACATTATATAATTATATGTGCACTCGAGGCTTTATGTGCCAATTAATGGTGACATGAGATTTAATAACAGGCTGCATGCTCTTGATTGCTTTATTTTTTGCAGGTATAAGATCTATCACTTTACAAGAGTCCTTTTAAAAGTTTCTTCCAATCGTCTCCAATGCAAACGATATCTTCCATTTTCGCATCCATAAACATGATACTAAATGTGCACCCGAAAAATATTATTACTTTCCTCCCTAGACTCCTTTCGAAGTGGATAACACGCCTTATATGGTGGAGTAAAGATTACGTTCATTTCAATCCTGTTGTCATATGTGACGGTGATATATACTGGTTGAACTCAAGTGATGAAGAACGTTAAATGAAAAATAAAACATTTATCTGCCACATAATTTATTGAATCTTGAAAAAGGCAGCACGACACAATTTGTACATATATCTAAGAACAAACACTCAAAATACAAGTCCACCTCTTCTTCTTCTCGTTAGTTTTATACTGAACCAACCTGTCCGGAAATCCTCTATTTATAACTGGTTCTGAAAAGAATGGCCGATTGACCTTTGTCTGCTCCCTTCTTTTTTGTCCTTTGTTTCCTCTTCACTTCACTTGGGTTGTCTGATTGGTCTAGAGTTTCTAAAAGAATGCCCTTGAATCTTTCTAAAGAATGTCTCCTCTTTCTGTCCATGTGATTGAATGATTGGTCGAAGTGCAACGCTTCTTACAGGTGGTCAACGAAATTAGCTGGTGCATGGTAGCTCTATCACTTTGAAACAAAATAAAAACTACATGTTTACTTAAAATTAAATAATATATTCAGGTACATTCATAAACATAAAATTCACCTATGTTTTGTTTATACATCTGTGATTCTTTCACAACTTTGTGGCCGGCAGGGCCAGATTTAGAAGAAAAGAGACCCTAGGCTATTCCAGTTATGAGGCCCTTTTAAGTATGTAAATTACATGAGAGAAATAAAATACATCATTTCTGTTATATATATTAATATGTTAAATGAAACATGTTGTGATTGATACTAATCTTTATTAAAAATGTGCCACGGATAATAAATAAAAAAAAAAGACGCGAACACTTATTTGGATATTTATTCTCAGCACCCTATAGAGTACTTGTAACAATAACTAATCAAACGTAACGCACAACATCCACAAAGAAACAAAATTCAAATAATAAAAATCTTTGACTACGAAAATAAAATATGCAATAAAATTATCCTATTTTCTATCAGATTAAATAAAATATATTCAATAGATTGAAGATTAAAGCAACTTCAATTCAGATAAATTTATTTCATAATAACTCTCATTTAAAGTTTAAGTATAAATTTTAAGCTTTAAACTAAACCAAAAATGGAACTTTATTCAAACAAAATCCAGATCACAAAAAAGAAAATATCAAATTTTCTATCATATTAAATTTTATGTTAATAGTTATTTTATTTAAGGACTGATTCCATCCAAGGACACATTTAAAACGAAACTAGTAGATTAGAAGAATTTTTTTCCCCTCTTGATCTTGAAGCCCTAGGCTGAAGCCAGTTAGCCTATAGGAAAATCCGGCCCTGGTGGTAGGACACCGCATGCGTTTACCATTGCTTTCACAAATGAGGTGCATCAATGGAGATTTTGACACACTGCTTTAATATCTCGGAATGGGAGTTCGACTGCCTGGTATGTGTTTTCCAGGTTTTCTCTCATATTACATACAAATGCAGAGCTAATATTTCCAAATATATTTTTGGAAAGAAAGTTACTCTTTTCGTCAGTATGTCGGAGAGTGTTTGTGGCCAGTGGCATTAAAAAAAAAAGGTTTATCTATAGATATTGTTAATTATAAAATTATACTTTGCACTTCTCCAAAATTTAATTAGCATCATCCACTTCAACAGAAACTAAGCATTACCTTTACCCAAAACAATTTTTACATACCTTCGAATACTTCAATTTTTATAAAAGCGATATCATTTTTCCTCTCTGCGATCTACATCAAACCCTCCATCTTCCAACTAATTATACTTTGGGATAAATCAATAGAGAAAACCACATCGTCTTATTAAAACAACAAAATTTTTCATTACAGCTTTTCCTTTTAATCAAAACAAACTTTTCGATGGCCAAAAATTTTTCTTTGATGATCAGAACCACCATCTCATAGCCCCCCACAATTTCCCTCGACCCATCCCCCTAAAAACAACACACCCGCTGAACAACCTCCCCCCTCTCCCCTCCTCAAAGCCTATTCCATCAGGTAAAACAACATAGAGCAAATACTCTGAAGGCTCCAAGAGCATTTATTCGAGTTGGCGCAAGGTACGGTGAGTTGAGCTTGAGTATTAAATTAATTTAGCATGACGCAAAAGCAATGAGCAGACAAAATCTCCACCCCTCCTAGCAGAAAGACATGTTGACATAGGGTGGTTTTAATTTTCCGGACCGTTAGGTTTTCTCACTTGAGGCCGGAAGCTGCCGGATAGAGGGGAGATTTTTATACAGTGTCAGGGAGGAGTGGAATTTGCCAAGGACAAACTGGAGTTTGATTGCAGGAATTTAATCATGCCTGCTTCTTGTGTTCTTTGTTGTGTGCATATACCAGGGAATTTTTTTTTTTTTTTTCGGTTCTATGAATTTTTGATTTTGTTGTTTCGATTGGCTTATGGTGCTTAGAGAGAAAATAAACACTGGCTTATTATTATATGCAATCCATAATTTAATTCTGTTATGTAGGGTTTCATATGCGATAAGAACATATTAGTTGATAAATTTACTGATTTATTGACAATGGTGTTAAGTAATCACCCATTCAGATTACTGTATGGACCTCCTGCCCAATGGTAAATGCCCAATGGTACCCAATGCCCAATGGTAAATGCCCAATGGTATCATTGCCCAATGGTACCCAATGCCCAATGGTACCCAATGCCCAATGGTATCATTGCCCAATGGTACCCAATGCCCAATGGTATCATTGCCCAATGGTGATGTACACATATAGTCTGCAAGAGAGATCATGTTCGAATGCCCATCGTAGTCATTGCTTCTCTCAGGAATGATTGTGATGATGCATATATAAACGTCTCTTATCGACAGTTAGGCTGCCTGGTTGGAGTTTTTAAGTTTCTCACATTTGACACACAGTTATCCTTAAAAGTTTTTCCTGAAGGAGATATTCTTTCTTCATTGGCTCTCGGGGGATTGTTTTTGGCATATATAAGTTGTATACGATATCCACAAAGGCTCAACTAATACTGTCTTGGAAAACCCTAATTAGAATCAAGAGAAATCAAGATGTCTGCTATTTATCTGCTATGGCGTAAATTGTCGAGGAATATACAAAACATTCGACACATTGAGTAACGATTTGGTAAACATTGTTGTCTGTCAATGTAAATAGTATTGCTGACCTTAAATAGTAAGTTTGCCATTTTATAATGAATGCTGTCTTTGAAGAAGTTAGATTTTTCATTTCATTTAAAGTTCAAAAAGATTATAAAAGACATAACTTTTTAATCGTAGTTCTTAAGAAATTCTAATTTAAATTAAACTATTGAGAGATTCAGAAAAAGAGTTATAAATATTTAAATTTATAATCATCAAACACTATAAATAATATAATCGTTATAATAATTTTTTATCTTCTGTTAAGTAAATGTAGATAAAAAGTTCTTTTTGAATTTCAAACAGCTTTGAAGTTCCTTTGAATTGATGAGCACATAAAAAATTCACTAGTTAATCGAATGAAGTCCTAGTCAAATAAATCACTCCACGATACACAGCAATGTGTTTAAATGAACAGATAGAAACCAATAACAAACAAGGCATTTTCTTGACTTAACATTGATAAGTTAGCATACATTACAGAGATAATCTTAGCGTTTCGTTTGAAGTGCACCATCCATCTCTGCCTAAGCCCGGAGCTTATTCTTTGTGTAATGGCCAACACAACATTGGAAAATCAATCCTGGATTTTAGGAAGGGAGATCTATAATTCAATTTAAATTCTAAATCTGTATAAAATCTTCGCACTGAAGGCAATATTACAAATTTAATATCCAGACGCTTTAAGGAAGGAACAGAGAAGAGAGAGAAACGTAATTCGATTTTGATTCTTAGCTTTATATCAGATTGAAAAGGAAAAAAGGAAACACAATTGATCAAATAAAGGAATCTGCTTTCGTTTCTAGATGCCATCGAGTAAATAATAAAATACTTTAAATCCCTGGGCATGAGTGTTTTAAGGCTTTATTCTCAACAGCTAAAGGATATCTTGTTATTGATGAACTCTTGTACTGATTGATACAGGAAGATGGCAAGATGAAAGGTTTTTTTAGTTTAAATGTATTCATCAATTTTGATAATTTTTTTTATTTCTCAGATTTAATGCAGATGAAAACATGTGTGAATGACATTTGAAGTGGTTTTTTATCATATAAGTATTTATTTGTGAAGTGTAGTTGGATGTTTTATTTTTGTTATTGTGGATCGATTAACATGATGGCCCACTTAGGTATACCACACACAGATCTTTGAAGGGAGACAAGAGAAATCGTTATCTTCTGCAAGAACTTTGAGGGGGGCTATTCTCAATCATTTTATGTAATAAATATAGCATCTTTATGCTTAAAATATATAATTCTATTTTACTTGTCTTCAGTCGCAATTTTTTTTTGTCTATAATACATAGATATCTGTTAATTTGGTACTGTTAATTTTTATAGGATATATATATCTTTTATAAGCATTATTATATTACAATTATATTACATATTAATTTATATTACAATGATGTGAAAAGACATCTTTGTAAATTAAATTACATCAGAATTTTTTTAGTTGCAGTCATTTAAAATTGTCATGTATAAAACTGTTTTTAAAAATATACGAATTCAATAAATGTAATTGATTTTTTTCACATTTTTCTAAATCCATTGATAAAGATCTTCATTGGTATACATTTCACATACATTTAGAATAGTTTATAAGTCTATACAAAAATTTACATTATATAAAATTTAGTGTATATTATATTTTTTTGTCCTGTATTACGACATTCTTAATAAAATATTTCTACTCTATACTCTACAGATTTTTTTTCCTCCTTAGGTTTGTATAGCTACCATATGTATTGCCCGATAGATGTTTTATTGTTCTGGATTATGGCATTCTTAATTAAGAGAATAAATTATTTCTACGATATATACCACATATTTCTTTCGCCACCACATCAGGAACGATTACGTTTTTGCTTGTTAACCAGCTGATGCGAAAATATTTAGATTATCTACAATGGAAGGACAACTTTTGTTAGCCATTGTTTGTCTCAATTTATGCGAGTTGTATTTGAGGAGAGTATGGCGTTATCCATGTATCTCCTCGAAACTTCTGAAGTAACATTTCCTCACTATAAATTAAACTTGTAGTCCGGGGAAAACTTTCTATGCCATTTGTTGGGTTTCGAACTGATGTGTGATGCGCTAAATACCAGTATATAGTACAGACTGAACCAGCTTATTTAATGCATAGCCAGTAGTCCATTATATCATTATTCTAATGACATTAAACAAATTTTAAATTCATTTTTTTAACATTTTCATTTACAGCGAATTTTATCTCTGTAAATCTTAAGAAGTAATATTCTGGACTATATATTTAAAGTGCCTGTACCCAGTGTAGTCTCCCATTTTAGTTGGATCCTGTTGGAGTCCGAACTAAATCTGATGTTTTAGTAATCCGACTGCAAGAAATCGTCTTTTCATTTTTTTTCCTTTACATATTTTATTTAAAGCGAATACATACTTCTCGTGTTATCGAAAAAAAAATGCTTTATATAGATTTATTGTAAATAAAGTTGACCATTTTTCTTGTTCTATTCGATTTCTATTGTTCCAATTTTCTTGTTCGATATTCCTTTGAACGCCTACTATACTCTATAATTTGTTTGATGGTATCTTTGAAGTGTAGTAATCTGTTTGTCTTCTTTCTATACGGGACCTATACTATAAAACATTTATTCTTGAACTGCTTTCATTATTAAGATATTTGATATCTATTATCTATATTTATATTTGATATCTATTATCTGTATTTATCTATTTACTAAGCAGTGGTATATTACAGACATTTTTGTAACGATTTTGACTTTTTCTGTGATTTAAATTTAAACGGAAAAAAAATCTGTATGGCATTCATTCGCAATAGGATTTAATGATCGTCTACATTGTTAAAATTAATATTTGCTTTAAAATGGCAATGAACCGAAAGCTATATTTCCGCATTTTATAAAGAGAAATAATCTTAAAATAGATGTAAAAAGCATGTTTTAGTATTTATGCACTTTAGATAAGTGACGCGGTTAACAAAAAAAATAATTAGTAGTAAAAGTTTGCGAGCAACTAAGAAAAGGATAAAAAATGCGTACACAACACAAGGGCAGTCGGCCAAATAAATAAATAACAAAAAATGCGAACAAACTTATTGACTTGTGTAAATATCATTATATCTTCGCATAAGTGGGATAGGTGGAGAAGGCACGAAGGGTTACGGTGCAAATGCAGTTGATTAACAAAATTAATTAACAGAGTTAAATAACCACTAACTCGAAACTTTTCCATTAGAAAATCGAAGTTTTTAGCGCAATCGATTCAGCGTGCCATTAATTGTATACCCACCAACTGTTGTGTCAAAATTCCCGTACCTTTTAATGTTATGAAAAAGGGGTTATCTATAAAATTACAATCATTTCATTCACTAATTATATATTATGTTACGTTCTTCTTGTTACGATTACTAAAAAAAATAAAAAAATAAATGCTTCATTTCATTGAAACTGTACAAACTGTATTAACATCAAGTGTCATGATACGACGAATAAAAAGTATTTTATCAACGATTCAAAATTTGAACAAGATATATATAGGGAGAGTGTGAGCTAATAGAAGGAATTGAATAAAAAGAATTCAAAATGTTTATTACAATTTATAATAATTACAAAACTTTATTATTTTATCGCAATTATACCATCTAGATTCAATAAAATCTTGAACGACACTTTCTACGAGCAATGAATGGCTTAAATGTGTATGAGACCTCCTTATAAATTTGCATCCTTTTCTAGTAGACGTCTTAAATTTTCTAATCCAATGGCATCAAATAGCTAACAATGACGATTGCTATTTGTCTTTCAACTTTACAAATTTAACTAATGAGCTTTAAATGAAAACAGCTTTATTAAGTATTGGTTATTGAAACTCATGTACTTCGACCAATACGAGTTGTCCGAAGAAAAAAAGGCGGAGTTTTCTTTTTTGCACTGGTTATTTATTGCTAATTAATGAAAGTGAACGGATTTTTTGTATGATTCCGGTTGAATTAAAATCTTTTTAAAATAAACGATTATGAAAATTTTGAAGAAATTATTTTTTTAAAAACTTTTTGGAAAGGAATTGTATAAAAGATTAATTATTTAACATTTTAAAAAGATAAATTTCAATTTTTAATTAAAAATAATTTACAAACGAAAATTGTTTTAAATGGAATTAGTAAAGACAGTTAAATTTGATTAAAATGAAAGAATTTGATTGTTGTATTTCGTATTATCATATCATTATTAATCTGCGTTATTTTAAATGATTTATTATGCTTTGAAATTAATTCACTTTAACTCGTTAATTTAATAATGAATAATCAATAGTTTTTAATTATTTTCTCGTTAAAAATGTACAACTATTTATTCGGTGATTTTTTTAAAATAGATTCTTCTTTTTTGAAATAATGATGCAGTTATTTTATTTTTTTTTTCTTTCCAAATACTCTTACTAACTAGTGTTGTTTGATCTTATGAAGTATATTAATTGTTCTTATAATGCTCGCATTTTTCATTTAAGTTTTCACTTATGTTTTATTTTTTATTTATTTTTTATATTTTAATTTCAATATATGTATTTATTTATTTAATGTTTATATAATATTCTCGTCATACTCGCGTCTCATTTTCATATTTATGATTTAATGTTTTTTCGGTACTTACGTATTAACGGTACCTTGTCGACAGACTTGGCGGTTTTTAAGTGTCGCCAATCTAACAGCTACTAAGGTTACCAAACCAATAGAATAGATTGGTGCCTCTTAAAAATCGCCAAATCTGTAGCTGCGGTTGGCGCGTGTGCTCTTTATTGGCACAAATGTCGCCAAGGTACCGTTAATACGTAAGTACCGTTTTTTCTTATATTTTATAACATATAAATTCAAAAATTTAACATTTAATTTTGCAGATTTTCGATTCCGTGTTTGTATGAGATAAAAAAAAAACTCCAGTTAAATCCTAATAACTTTTCTTTTGAAACCTTTCTAAATTAGAATTTTGTATTGCAATGTTTTATCAACACAGTGTGCTAATTATATTCTTATAATTATTTTAATTTAACATGCGTGATACCAGGCCATGTCTGCAAGTAGACATTAAAATATACTATATTTTAAATATACGAGGGTAAATTTTAAATTAATAATGAGTAATTCAATTCAACATATTTAAAATAGAAAAAAAAGTAATAAATTAAAAATTAAGGCGGAAACTTAGAACTGATTTCTTTTGAATTTGGAAGAAAAATAAATTTCAACCTTCAAAATGTATATGATATTTTGACTATGTACGAGTATTTTTTTATCATCAATAAAACTTAAAAGCTCAATCTACGTCATATTACATTAAAAAAAATGGTTGAATTGGTTATTTTTTTTATAAAAATGTTTCCCATTCGATTGAAATCAAATACACATACACATACTAATTACATAAGCCATACGTATAAAAAAATTAGATTAATTGCTTATTGGTATTTCATACACGAACCTGGCCTTTGGTATCCCAGGTTCCAGGTTCGAATCCTGGCGGTGGCATGGATGTTTGTCAGTGGTTCGGAATCCACGTTAAACTGTAGGTCCCGGTCTGTTTAGCCCAAAGTGTGCATAAGATGACCGTAGAGCGACAAACCACACCATACACGAACTTATTTATCATTAAGAGAGTCTTTTTTTTATTTCCTGTTCTAAAGCACTGCCTAATCAAAACTCACGAACAAATTCTAAAAATGATTCGTAATTTAAGTAACACATGTTACATACTTATGGCTATAACTAAATGTTAACGTGAGACGTTTACGTAAGTTATCACATCAGTCACTGAATGTTCGCATAGCAGGACAATTTTTCTATTTGTATGAGAAATTCATGCATAAGAGTCAGAATAAGCTCATATATGTAGGAAAAAAATTATAGGAAAATTAATTTAAAAAATTGATTGGGAGTTTTACAAGTTTTCTCTCCTTACGACATGCAAATGAGTATCTGTTTCCTCTGAAAGTCTACTGGCATGGCAATATCCCCTGATTATTTTCCGTGTGGGGGGAAGGGGGCTTTTTGTATATGCATTAGCGGAAAAAAATGGCCGCTATTGTGCTGCGAAATAAAAGTCTTAGATGCTATTGTGTAATATTTATATAATATATGTTAATATAATAAATTTGTTTTCCATTTTGGAAAAAAAAAGGTTCTTTCGACTTCCTGAAAAATTAAAATAATAATAATAATAATTAGAACTCTAATATCGTTCATTAATTGAAAGTTTCATATAGCGTTGGGAAAGTCAATTTTGGCATCCCTGTATCTCCAAAATTTTTAATCAAACCTGTACAAAAAAAAAAAAAATATTATGTACTAATTTCATCATCCTAAATCGCCTGCGCTAAAAATTTCGCTTTCCATAACGGAAAATTTTCGAGTTAGCTGTTAATTAACTATGATAATTAATTTTTATTAAATCAGCTGCATTGCAGCATAAGTTTGATCCCTTAGCGCCACTTCCTAAGATACCACTTATGCGAAGATCTATTGATAATTATAAAACTTATTAAGGATGCATCATGTTCATACAATCCATGATTAAAAAAATTCTAGTCTCCCGAAGAAGAATAGAATAAGAAGGGGATATAGAAGATATAGAAGGGGGAAATAACTATATGCCAGTGCTTCTTCAAAATTGTGGTAGACTTTTAATGTAGAGCATCAGCCCTAAACAATAACCTGCGAAACATAAAATCTGCTATATATCTGTAGAACAGCTATGTATCTTCTTTTAGTGAAGGACGACAAGAAACGCTGTTTGTATACAGTGGCTGATAATAGTAATTGTTTGGTGAGGGTTTATGCATTGATATTTAATTAGTATTTTTGTCCAGTTCATGACCCAGTGGTAGCGTGCGCAACTAGCTTGTAAGAAGCGTCCAGGTTCCAATAAATTGGCGGCGTCCTTTACAGTCATTGTTTTCATAAACGAGGGGAATTTTTGGTGACGATTGCAATAGAATGTGTTAGGCGCCTCGCCTCAACACACAAGATGGGATTTTTCCGGGTTTTCTTCCATTCGACACAAAAATGGGAAATAGTTACCGCTATAAGTCATCTCAGAAAGTAAAGTCCCCATGCTTTCCAACATCTATTGGGAAGGCTATTGTTCTTAGGAATGAAGTGGATATATGAAATACTATATCCCTGGATGGCTATGAAATGCTATAGTTCCACTAGGAAAGCTTCAGGTTAAATTTATTGGCAGTTTTCATAAGTGGAACCCGAAGCTGAGCTTATGTTCAACAATAGTATTTCACAACAGTAGTATTGTCAAACAATTAGTATTTTACCATTGTCTATAAATGTGTATAAATTGTTAATAAAAATGATAACCAAAATATTTTTGTGGGTTTACTTCTCTATTCGTTTCACCACAAAGCAAATTCAAGCTTTTTGAGAGCCGTTAAAGCTCCAAGATATGTCGGAAACAGACGGTTCTCTCGATCAACTGCATATAGAGTAGTCCGAATCGAATCAACAGCCCCTGCCCTTAGGTGGCGAACTGAGTCAATAGGAAGCAGCAGCGGCGTCTTTACGAGCCCCCGGTTATGGTCCCGGTTCTGATGATGTCCTGGGGGGAGGGGGAGGTGCACTGACAGAGTGAGCACGGATGGATCGATACTGTCATCAAACTGTGCGGGATTCTAAATCATTACTTCGATCCACTGCAAACTAATATTTATCAAATCCTGTCCACTTGGCGTTCATAAATTCCTGCCCACTGCACCTCTTCTTGTTGCCAAGGTGCATTTATAATCCCTGCCTGGAAGAGGAAAGGATTTGGGATTCTCTAATTGGGAGGATGGAGATCGGATGGGAGCGATTTGTTAAGATAAAGGCTCTTTTGCCAAACGTTTCCAACTGATGGGAGGTGTGCTTTGTTTCTATTGTATACAGATCAAGAGTGCAGAGATCGTCTCATCATGCTAGGCCTATTTTACTTATACAAAATGAAACTGGTCATGTTTTCTGAAAGGTGTTTTTTTTTCTGTTGATAAAAGATTGAAACACGGAATGTTATCTAGCTTTTGATTAATAAAAAAAGAAGCATTTAAATATTAGAAAATATCTTATTCTCTTTCTTAAATATGTTTTGCTTTATTTCAGGTTAGAAGAGTTAATAACGTGCTAGTCTGAATGCAATATCCCTATCTAAGTAATTTTTTTTTTTATTTATACAATATTAACGGCTAAAAATATGTTTCATGAATGTAAATTTGGTTCTTGCTGAATTATATATTGAAATGCATCGCATTTCAATATATAATTCAGCAAGAATCAAATTTAAAAAAAACATTCACTAATTTTTATACTTAAATATAAAAAGAATCAATAAATAAAAAAAAATTTACTCATCACTTTGGTTACTAAGATAATCGAATCAAATATTAAAAAACTTAATAAATTAATGCAATATGACTTTAAACTCATTTTATTTAAAATACATTCTTTATTATATATACATACAAATGAAATTGATATTTATAAGTAAGATAACTTTTTTCATAAAATATAATAAATAGTTGTTGTTGTTACTTATCCCACTTGGTAGTCATCTAGACTGAATCTACGAATCCGTATAGACTCATGGTTGAAGGGAAAGGGGGAGGGCGGTTTCTGTTGTGATGGAGCATTCGTAGATATAAGCATTCGTAGGTAGTTAGCTCTGTGACGCTCTTACAGTCTTATGAGGTCGGAACCTACAGCTTAAAGTAGATTCCAGTCTATTCAACTATCCATAACTTCTTTTCTTCAATGACGCAAAAGCCCCATGGTGGGCCAAGGCCGTCTGCCTACTGGCTGATTTCGGAACATGTGGTGTTTTCTTTCTACGCGTTAGGGCTTTTAGACTTATGCTCTATTGGACCGGGACCTATGGCTTAAAGTGGATTCCGACCTACTACAAACATCCATGGCACCGCCGGTCTCGAATCCGAAAGCTGTGGCACAGAGCGCTAGATATTCGGCCATCCAGGCATAAGTTTGTTCCTGCATGATGTAGATATCGTATCCTACTGACTTGTATTTGGATGAAAAACATATCAAAATCACAGTTTTCTTTCAAAAACAGTTTAAGTGGACCAATAAAAAAAAGTCAATGAAACCACTTATAATTCCAACACGAAGTTCCAATCCACAAAAAAATAACAAATTCTCGCATCGATGACAACTTCACCACAGACGCAATTAAGTTCATAGTGCCATCATTAAAGATAAACTGATTCATCGCTCTTGATGAATATTTCCAGAACTTTTTCACATCGCTAAAGTGCATTAATCATCCTTCATGGAAGCATAAAGTATATGGGATGGAACGGTGAATTCGTTAAAATAGAAATTCGAATATAGGATTTCTGTTGAGGATTTTTAGCTGAAGACATCCCGGTTTAATAATCTCCAAAACCGGGTTTTTATTTTCTGCTTGGGATTAAAATTAATTAAATATCACAATTTTTTCCCGAAAACGGTGTTTTCATGAAGTCCAGATTAGAGTTAACAAAAAGAATGATTACTATAGATACATTACATATGGAATTACAGAGACCACTACAATCGAGTTTATTGAGCTGTCCTGCAAGAAAAACTGATGAATTATTCCTGAAAATGAGCTCTTAATTAAAGAGTTACTTAAAAGTCTAGGAATTGTCTTATGTTGAATAACAGTAGTTTCAACAAATTCGCGTGCAATTTCACCAACATCGATAACCTATTCATATTATTTATTAATGCTAATATCTGTTTGGTCATTTTTGGGTAAATGACGAAGCAAATAATCAACTATATTTAGGGTAAGTATTATCATTACACACCGTGCTTTTCTCACGAATAACGAAAAGAATTAATTCTTTTGGAAAATACGAAATAGGTATCAGTTGGGATTTATCATATGGATTATTTCATATTAAACAGAAAATAGTGTGTTTTACGATAGAAAATACAACTTGTATAAAATATTAAATAAATATCTTATAATATTATTATATTATAAGCGATTATATATATCAATATTATAAGATATTAATATATATAATAGCTAAATTATATATATTATATATCAGAGTAAATAATTGTATATTATGACATGTTAAATTATTGTATATAAGGATACATAATTGCATGCTAGCATATTTGTATCCCATTATATAGCTTAATTAACCTATTAGTTTAGTTAAAGCTAGTTAAGCTTAGTAAGGTTTGTTGTGTTGCATTGTATATGAGGTTATATAAGGTATGTTAGGTTTGTCGCTCTACGATAATTTTTTGCACACATTGGGCTAATTAGACTTGGACCTACAGTTTAACGTGGATTCCGAATCCCTAACAAACATCCATGCTACCACCTGGTTTCGAACCTGCAACCCGTGGTACCAAACACCAGAGCGCTAGCTTGTTGACCATCAGGGCACAATAAGGTATGTTATATGTTTTGCAGTCCGCGAAAAAAAAATTGGGACACGCTTAATAACCTATGTGAAAATCTAATCTTAATTACAAAAGTTGTATCATTGAAAATGGTTCATAAGAAACAAACTTAATGTGAATGCAGTTGTTTTAAATTAATTAACATGATTAATTAACCACTAATTGAAAATTTTCCGTTATGGATGTGGAGTTTTAGTGAAATGATTCAGTGCGTGAAAAATAATATTACCACCTATTTTTATGACATAATTTCCATATTTCTTAAAATTACAGAAACGGGCCACCTGTAAAATGCTACAATTGTTTTATTCATTAATTGTACTGTCTTCTTGGTATGATTACTAATAAAAAAGAAAGAAAATTTTGCTTGATTTCATTGAAAACATTTATAAACAATAAAAATAATTGAAAATTTTATTTAAATTATAATAGTTACATAACAATTATACACTTTAGATACAATAAAATCGTATGATTCTCTTCCTATAATTAGGTGAGCAATGAATGGTTAAAATGCTATATAACATCGCCCAATAAACTTATGACATTTTTTTTTGTTCGGTTCTTAAATTTTCTAAGCCAATCGCATCAAACAATCCTCTATTTGTATTTTAACTGCAGGATATGATGTACTTTTGTATATTAGGGTACATAAATGTTTATTAGGACATGCTGCATTATTGTACATAAGGATACATAATTGTATGTTAGTATATGTTGTATCACATTATATATTAGGTAGGTTAAGATATTAGTTTAGCTTAGTTAAAGCTTAATTAAGCTTCATAAGGTTTGTTGTGCTGATATTAGGTTAGATAAGCTATGTTAGGTTTTGTTTGTCGCTCTACGTTCATTTTTTGCACACATTGGGCAAAGATATGTTGGTTTGTTTGGTTTGTAGGATTCCGAACCACTAACAAACATCCATGCACCGAAAGGATTCAAGCCTGAATCCCGTGGTACCAAACGCCAGAGCTAATGAGTTTTGATTTAAGGCAGCTTTATTTTTTAAATATATGAAGGCAGGATGAAAAAGGTTGAGTTTTTTTTTTTTTTTTGCTTTGTTTATTTATTGCTAACTGAATTAAAAGTTTTTTTTTTGCTTGAATGTTGTTTAATAAAACCTGTTTTAAATAAAAACTTATTAAAAATTTAAACAAACTTTTTGGAAATGAATTGATTAAAATTTATTTTTATTATTTTAATAAGATAATTTTCAATTTTCCATTTAAATCCGATTCAAATGAAACATTTGGAAAATTACGAAGTATCATTTCAAATCATCATATAATTATTTATTGGTAATATTTTTAAAACTTTTCATTTGAAGTTAATTCGTAAGTAATTCATTTTCTGTTGATTCATTATTTTGATATTTAAACAATATTTTTTAATTATTTCTTTTATAACAAAACCCACCAATATTTTATTAAAGTATTTTATAAATAGACTCTTCTTTCTGCAATAACGATATAGTTATTTTAATTTTTATTCATTTCAAATATTCTTACTGATACTCATAGCTTGTTTTTAATATGTTCTAAGTTTTAAGTTGATATTTTAAAATATTCACTTGTTTTTTTAATTTTTAATTATTTTTTTACATATTTGAACAAGCTTACGTAAGCAAGCTAGTATTAATGCCATATTATTTAAGGCGTTAAATCTTGGGTGGGTTGGACTACTTTTGAATTGGAAATAAACGGAATTTTTATTTATCGAAATGCAGATGATATTTTGAAGATGTATATTGTAATATTTTGTAACATGAATAAATATTTAAATCTCAATCTAATTCATATTACATCGAAAAATGTTTTTTTATAAATATATTTCATATTCGATTGAAGTCAAATTCCTAACAAATTATGAAAATCATTCGTGCAAAATAATAAAAGGAGTTGAATGTCTATTTGTATTTTATTGACTAACATAAAAATTTTCATTAAGAATGACCTTTTTTTCCCCTTCTTGTACTAAAGCTCTGCTTAATGAAAGCTCATACAAAAAATTGTAAAAACGGTTCTTGGTTAATTTATCGCTTATTACATTCTTATGACAATAATCGAATGTTAATGAAAGACGCTTACATAAGTTATGACATTGGCGATTGCGATAACTTACGTAATAACGATCCTCTTACTTATGATCTCCTTATCACGATACTTCACGAAAAATTACGTTTTATTGCTCCTGAAAGCTATTATTACAACGCACTCCTTATATAGATCGAATCCTGATTCTTCCTGCATACTTACTGGCGTCCTCTATCACATAGTCAAATAATTTACAATATTTACATGTGACATTTAAACACATGAGTGCGCATCAGCATACAAATAGAAGTGGGAAAAAATGAAACATACACAAAATAATTTAAATGATAATGGACAAGGAGCTTTTTAGACAGTCAATCCATGTCAGTGATCCTCTAGTAATAACTGATTTTAGAAAGGAGTAGATTCAATAGCAAATCTAGTAATGTGTATATACATTTTATATGGATAATCTAAGGACGTAGATAAGATGTATATATAGATTTGCCTATGTATTTACCCAAGATGTACAGATAGATTAAGTAAATTTACATCCTTATTATTTACTTTATAGATGTAAATCTAAGGATGTAGAATAAGGTGTATATATATCCATATAAGATGCGTATATACATCTTATATGGATATATATACATAATCTTATAAGGATAGTCTATCAATGCATATAATACATAGATAGACATAGTGAATGAATGTCATATTCCTCTACAAATCTTCCCAGAAAGAAATGTCCTCCGATTATTATCCTTGGATGGGCTGCTCTTCTATGCGCAAGAGAGATAAAACTGTCACTGATATGCAGCGGAAAAAATGCATCAATACCACTGAGTCAAAATTGTTACTATGTAATTGTTAATTGTTAATACGTTATGAAAACATATTATATATTAACATTTTTTCAAATTTTTCGGAACTGTAATTTTTAACTCAATTAAATTAAGTATCTTATGATGTTAATTGTAGCTGACAATACAAGATCATATTTAAGTAAGTATGCGTATAATAAACTGAAATAAATACTCTTATTATTGGAATTGGTAACACAGATTCTTCTGTTAAAAAAATTCAGGCTGGCGTTCCCCGAGGTTTAATGTTTGGTCCATTTATCTACAATCTTTACGGCAATGTTATTCCGCAAATTTATAATGTTAAAATCAGTCTTTTTGCATTGTATACAGTCTTTTTATATTGATACAGAATTCCTCACTGCAGATGATTCAGAATTCCAAGGTTGTACACATTTTATTACTAGTAAAAACCTTCGAAATTATATTAATCATCTTGAACAATGACTTATAAGATGCAAAACTTCAATTAAATGTTGAGAAAACTGAGGCAGTACTATTCACCCGTAAAAGGGTTCTTAACACTCTTTCTATCAAAACTTATAATAATCCTATTAATTGGGCTTTGCAGATTAAATATGTGGGTGCATTCTTAGATCGTAAATTGAATTATGTTCCTCACATTAACTATCTTAGGAATAAATTTAATAGATCCATTCACGCACTGTATCCACTTATTTGCAAGAACTCCACTATGTCCTTGGAAAATAAAAAACTCATTTAACTTGCTTACTTCCTTCCAATACTTGTATATGCGAGTCCTATTTGGGGATCTACTGCTCCGTCGAATTTCGAGATAATACAAACACTCGAAAATAAAATCCTACGTATGATTACAAATTCGCCCCGGTTTTTCCGAAATGAGGATATCAGACATGTTCTTTCCCTCCCAAGTTTTAAACAATTTGTTTATAAAATTGCTCAAAAATTTTATAACTCCATTCCAAATATTAATAATTCTGTTTTGAATGATCTAAGCAACTATGATTACAACATTTATGATTTTAAAAATTGCAACAGACCTCACGCTGTTCTGGATATTATTCATTAACGTTTCGATATCTTCCTTTCCGAGTCACAATTTCCCCACCAATTGTTTTTGTTTTTATTGTTTCTTTTTTTTAATTACCTTCTTAAAATTTATAATAATAATATTAAAAAAAATTATATATGCATAATTTTTTTATTAATTAAAAAAAATTAAAAAGTTAATTTTTTAATAAATTAATTATATATATATATATGTATATATATAGCTCAGTCTTTCTCTATCTAATCATTGGGCTTAAAGCGCAAGAAACTTCTCACATTCACAAAGTAGGAGATAGAGGTTGCTATGCAACCAAGGTTCTCCATCAAATTGGCAAATCGTCGTCTTATTATTGAAAAAAAAAGCATGAAAATATTGTAAATTATGTATAAAAAATTAATTAAACACATATTATAAAATTAAATTATACTATTTATAACTGTGCAAAATTTCATATTCATATAGTTCCCTTCGACCGTTTCTTATAATACTACTTATGTGAAGATCTATGGATAATTACAAAATTTATTAATGGTGCCCTTTTTTTTTCGCCACTGTATTATTGTGCATAAGGGAATTAAGAATATTAAATTTGGGAATCTTACTTTCGATAATGATTTGTAAAACTCTAACTTGCTGGCGTCAATCTACAGCTATAACTAACGAAGAACTTTCGCTTCTAACATTTTCCCAGGGATTAACAAACTTTTTCGGTCACGGGCCAAACATAAAAAATAAAAAAAAAGTTTGGCGGGGCAAG
The DNA here is from genome assembly GCA_021605075.1 of Caerostris darwini. Taxonomy (NCBI): domain Eukaryota; kingdom Metazoa; phylum Arthropoda; class Arachnida; order Araneae; family Araneidae; genus Caerostris; species Caerostris darwini. Next base: position 482,535 of record BPLQ01003400.1, read on the forward strand.
ATAAATGTTTCTAAAATTTTAAGAATAATATACAAATAGTACAATTTAAATATGTTAATGAGATGAAATTGCAATTTTATTTTTGAAAATTCCTTATATTGAGGTTCGAAGTGAGATGTGCTGATTCTAAGAAACCAGGCTAAATGCTCATCTGTCAATTTGCCTCGGACCGGCAAATTAAAATTCTATCCGTGGGCCGGATAGAATCTTCCAGCGGGCCGTAGTTTGCCCATCCCTGGGATATACTGTATACTGAATTGCATTTCGGATCTTTTATTCATATCGAGAAATCAACATTTTCTCAGAGACGTATATTAAAAAACCTTTAAACACAGAAAACTGTCGTCACAGTTCTACGAAAGACAAATTTCTCTCATTTCACTGTGGGTGCTTGAAGTGAAATAAATAAATACGAAAGTTTGAATCCTAAAAGTTGCTCCTAAATCATTAAAGACACCTCAAATAACCGTGCAGTTTGTTCTGCCCCGTTTGACGCATTAGACGACAATGTGGGCAAATGTTATCTCAATTTGCTAAATAGAGGCGGAGCAAATATTCCATTGAGGGGCAAATATCCGCGTTAGGAAGGTAGGGCTGCGAAAAAAAGTTGATTTATGGGTTAAAGACCCTCAAAGGAAATGCAAACATACTTTTGTTTGCTGGCGTTGGGAAAAGGTTTGGCGAACTTCCAAAGAGTCTGTTTTCGAAGTTTTTTTTTATTTCTTCCCTTTCTTCTTCTTTTTTTTTTTTTTTTACAAAGCTGATGTTGTCAGTGAGCTATGAAGTCAAATTATGGATTTGTCGATTTCAAAGAACACAAATTATCGATATCTCTGTATTAATCTCTAAGTTGGGAAAAAAAATGGAGTGTTTATTGGATTTCATTTGATTTTTATACGTTTTTTTTACATGTTTAAAACTTTCTCTGATTAAGTAAAATAGTATTAGAGAAATAAGGGGGGGGACATTTTGTAGAAATTCGATTTTTATTACGTTGTTTAAAATTCTTCAGAAGAACAAATTTGTTGACATTCGTTGATAAGAGTAAATAACTTATTTTGAAAATGATAGAATTTAATAAGTAGCTATTCATAGATAAAATGAATAAATACCGAAGTAGCTGTTTAGACTTACAGAAAATTTAAAAATATAAAATTTATCTTAGCATATTGTTATATATTTCAATAAGGTAAATGAATGATTGACAAGATACGAAAATATTAATAAAAGATTTTAACATCAAAACAATTTAATTCATATATCTCCATTAATAAAATCAATATGCTTTGATGAAGAAGATGCTTAGATTGAAGAGATGTTAATTATTTATAATTCAAACATTTAAAAATAATTAAGATTTCTCAACGAGCTGTCGTACATGAAAAGAATTAAAAAAATTAAAGAAAAAATAATGTTAACTAATTCTTTTTTTAATAAGCAAAAGTCTTAAAAGTTACTTTATTATTCAACTATTTAAATATAAAAACGTACATTCCATTCATCCATTTGATAGTTAAAGTATAATTTGAAAGAAAAAGAAAAGGAAACATACCAATTTTTTCAATATTTTATTCATTGTAGTTATCAATATCATAAAACAATGATTGAAGAAGAATTTTAAAGTCAGTAAATCAATTATCATATAATATTTTCCAAAAAAATTAAAATATAACAAGTAGTTTTTATTTTAGTATTTGAAGGCATCATAGTTTTGTCAATTGAGTTACTTTTTATCATTCTTTTGATAGTAAATGTTTTATTACATTCTGATACTATTTAATTTATAGAAACTATCCAACTCAATAATATACTACAAGAGTAAAATTCCATTACCAAAAAACGAATCAAAACCAAGCAGATCTGCAATCTCCAACACAAACAAAAATGTAGCAGCAACTCTTCATTTTTACACTGGCCAAGGAATTTAATTCCAACAAGAGAGAGGGGGACTCTTGAAAGACCAACTTTTTAATGCCCAGTGGACAAGAGTATCCCATCAAACTGATGAACAAGATTTTTCCAGACTCTGAGGAACTCTCTTGGCTGCCAATAAAATTACAACCCTCCATGCTTCTAAGGAAATTGAATCAAAGATCCACCAATCAGGGCTTTTCTGTGATTAAAAGAAGAAATAATTCAGTGCATCTTCCCCTCTAATGGATTTGACCCTTTCCCGGGAAAGCGCGACTGTTTTTATCAACTTAAGTCTCTAATGGATTTTGCCCTGTGTTGAAGACACAAATCTTAAATCGAGTTGATGGAATAGATGTATCAGTCAAATGCTGCGATAATGATAACGTAGTTAGTATTCGGCAGAAAGGGAATGCATCTACTTGATCGAATGGTTTTTACCATTTGTTTGGGTGCTGAAATGTGTTGGGTTGGACATATATAGATGCTGGATTCCATTTGTCAAAGTGAATGGAGGGTACTATGTATAGACTTTTCTTTATCTGAGCTAATGCTAAAAAAATATAGAGGTTTGGAAAGAGATTTTGAATGTTAAAGTGTCAAACATATTTAGTTTGCTTTCAGGTATTATTTAATGTATCGTCATTTACAAATCTGAATATGGTATTGATTTTACATGGTTTTTTTTCAAAAGGCGTCTAGTGTCATATGCAGTATGCTGTAGCATTTTTCCCATGGGAAGAGTTGTAGCATTTCGTTCCCAGGCGAAAGAAATGTATATTTTTAACAAGTCCACAATAACAACCTATCACTCAAATCTGACTTACAGATAAGCAGTGTTGCGGATAGTTATATTACATGCAATTTGTGTTTTGTACTAATCAGAGCAATCTGTTACTCAAATCCGACATAGGATATTCAGTGTCATGGATAATGAGACCTCATAAAAATGCGATTGTCTGTGCGACCTTTACAAACCATTACATATGGAATATGGACTACACCATGAGTTGTGGCATAGTGACTGGTGCTAGGCCATGGGCTGAGAAAGTTTCTACTCCAATATGAAGTCAGGAAAGCTGCATCCCCTCCCCCTTTTGGCGGATTCTTCTTACAGGGAGGTTTTTGGAGAAGAAGAAGAGAGCTCTGCGGCGAGTCAACAAAGAGTGTTATTTTTTTCTTTTTCTGAAAATGATTGAACAGGCTGGAGTTTCCTCCTGCTTACAAAGCGAACTCTTTGTGGTTTCGTGTTTCATAATATAATTAAGTGTGATATTTATCAAAATATAATTAAGTGCATGGTGTGATAATTAAGGCCTGCCGTAGACCAGACAATTAGATTCGTCGTAGAATCGAGAAATCTAAAAATCTCCTTCCTTGGAATGAACTGCACTTGCGAATCAAATTTAATTCTTTATCTTTCCCTTTTAGTAAATATTAAATTTAATAAATAGAGTTCTATATATATATATATATATATATATATATAATGCTTGTAAATAAAAACTAAAGTGTTCCCATGAACCTGAAAGTCGCCCTCTGCTTGAAGCCGTTATACGTGCAGTATAGACTGAGACGTTATAATGCCCTAACAATCCATGATTGAATACCGTTAGAGAGATTTTGCAATGCATTTGCATATTTTATTGAAACAAATTTGAGAAATTCCTTTTAGACATGTATTGTATCAATGTAAAATTTTCTAGTACACTCGTCAACGAAATTATTGGCAAGAAAGTGACTTCGTTTTTTTACCCTTTAATTACATGGTAAAAACCTATTGTGCTTTCCTGCTAAACCAATATTCGTTTTCAAATGTATTGACTGCAAAAGGCGCTTCGTTCAAATTTGAACCGTCATCCTCTTCCACAATAACAAACTTGGACCATCACTGCATTGCAAGTTAAATAAGAAATAAGCATTAAAATAAAAAATAAAAAATATTGAAATAAGAAAAGATATGAAATTAAATACGGACTATCAAAATTATTATCTTAAATCTTTTTTCCCCGAAAATTATGTATTTAATATCCTTCTTAAAGGTTATTTAAAAAAAAGGGTTACGAAGTTTATTAGTTAAATAAGACTGATTTAAATTTTGTAGAACATAATCAAATTATCAATTATCCCAAAGTCTCAATTGTGTATTATGTCCTAAATCGATTTAAAACATATTAATGACGCCAACTATGATTGTGGATAACATCATATCTTCTTGTGTGAGAAGACAGCAAGACAAAGAGGCAAATCTAAGTTAAACCCCAATATTACCAATCTCTATAGAATGATGTAAATAATCCCAGATAAGTTTTGATACAACATTAAATAGATTTTTAAAATTTCTTTTTCTTTATTTTTCTTTCTGTATCTAACATCAATGAGCCTCTTGCATCACATATCACGAACAACCCACGATGGGTGCGCAGGGAAGGACAGTTTTTACTAGGAAGACATTTAGGGGCTACTTCCCCGCATTTGAGTGTCGTATGGGAGAAAATCAGACAACTGCCACAAAAAAAGCCTTATTATCGATGCGAGACGTTTCATACATATTGTCACAATAGCTATCGAATTTCCTTGTTTTTGAAAGTAGCGAGTATAAAAGGACCGCTAACGGATTCGAACCTGGGCCCTTATGCATGCTAGAGATGCCTGAGTCGGGCATTTTTAAGACTTCATTTAAAAAAAAAAATTAGAAGGAATTTAATTTGAGTTCTGATGCGACTCTCTGAATCCTAAATCTTAAAATACATAAAATCATGAGTTCTGTATGTTTAAAGTGATGAAAAACAGATCTCTAACTATTTTCTGAAAATTATAATCACGGATTTCAAAATATTTTGGAGGTTGGTTAAAAGTCTGATTAGTTTAGTTAAGAGATAACTGGATTTGAAAGAGTATTCTAAGATTGCAAATAATTAATTCCGTTAAAACTGAGGTGAAACATTCTCAAATTCACAGAATTCCTACAGTTTGCAAGACATTGATTTATAGAATTTTAATTATACTTACAGTGACATGTTTTGTTGCGAAAAATTGAGGCATGCTTAATTGTGAAATCTTCTGAAAATTAAATATCGACATTGACGTTGAACATTTCATTAATTAATTTTTTTTTTTAACTTTTGTCTTTCCAAATAACGAAATTAATTTTCGTTAACTGGAAAATTATGAATTTTGAAAATAATTGGAAATCCTTTAAAAGTTTGTGTACAACATTTTGATCAAGAAGTTAAATGGTCACTGTTACGTCAAATGAAGGAAACGTTACCTGTGTAGCTGAGATTTAAGAAAGCCAAATAAATAAATTTTTAATTAACATAAACTTGTTAATAACCAATTCCATGTATCATGGCTCAACTTCTCTGCGTTGGTTACCATGCATAAGAGCAAATATTTGAATCTGCAGACATCTAATATCACAATTGCTATTATTTGGTGAGTGTAAGCATCTCATAACTAAAGTTAAATCGAATGGAAAATATTTCAAAAATCCCTCCTTTCGACAGGCAGCTTAAGCATCAATGCAGGGCGCTTTACACACTTTATTCCATTCGCCATCGAATCTCCGCGTTTCTTTTTCTTTCTTTTCTCCATATGTCATGCCCGTATCTATAGCTACTACATGTAGCTTCCTACCCGTAAGAAAGATGAGAGTGAAACATCGGTGGGCCTCCTGTATAACACGAACAGCCCATTGACAGTTGTAGAGGGGCCGTAATGTCTTTCGAGAAGAGTTTAAGGGCAACTACTCAGCATTTATGTGTCATATGGGAGAAAACCCTGAAAACTCTGACCAGGCAATTTGAGTATCTGAGAGGTGCTGTGACTATTATTGTGACTCATCCTCAGTGTCCTGCATCACGGAATGGACATCCCATGAGTATCTAGTCATGGATGGAGGTGAAGGGCAGCTTCTGTTCTGATGGAACACTCGTATGTCGAAGTCAGACTTGACACCGAGTTACTGAAGGAGAAGACCGGGAGGATTTTTAGGGGGAAATACCCTGCCTTTGCGTATCGTATGGGAGAAAATCCGGAAAACTCTAACCAGAGGTAATCCGACTAAGATGGCAAAAAGCTGAACGTTACAAACGATACAGAGTCTCATCGGTTTTTGAAACATTGTTTACAACAATGCCGTCAGCAGTCCTAATGCTCCATCGCGCTGCAGATTAACACTGAACCACCAGTCGGGATTGTGAGGTACTTTACACAGATTACAGATTGCCACAATAGCTAGTTCTCTGTTTTCTGGAAGCAGTGACTGCAACGAATCCAATAGCGGAGGTGGCTTGATGGCCAATTGGCAAGCACTCTGGCCTTTGGTACCACAGGCTTAGGATTTGAATCCTGGCGGTGGCAGGGACGTTTGTTAGTGGTTTGGAATCCATGTTAAACTGTAGATCCCGGTGTAATATGCTCAAAGTGTGCACAAAATGACTGTAGTGACAAATCAAACCAACAATGGAGTTTAACCATGACACATTTAGCTAGGCATACTGCCATCGTGCCATAATATTTTATAAATAACTAATAGATAATAGCTAATTATAGGGTTTTTTTCTTAATATGCTAAGGAATAATAATGCAGCTCCATCTAGGGACAAATAGAAGAATTATACTACGAAGACGAGTTCACTTTTCAACCGGCCACGCAAGTCACCAAGCGTTGCTAAGGTTCGTGAATTTTTACTATATTATTCAATGGAACATTCAATGCCACATGATAAAAAAATCTCACGTCATAACTTGGTGCAGTCAACGATCTTTTGAGAGACAGCAATAACAGAAAACCGGCCCATTCCAGTCGTCATTGTCACGTCACGCCATCCAATAAGCTGATCTTCTCGTCCGCCCGTTTTATGTGTCGCTGGCATATTAGTCCTTCTCACTTTATTCCTCCCGATGACTCATACGGACAGATTACACGGAAATTGCGTCCTGAAGTTTACGATGCTCTTTATGGGCCAGAATCGAGACCGGTTTATATATATATATATTCATCTTTTTTTTTCTCTGTAGAGACTCGGTTGGTTGTGGGTCGTTCGTATTAATGCTGCACAAGCTTTTTGTCGAACTAACGACGCAGGAATTTTGTTTAGAGATGCAGCAGGGTTTTTTGATTTTACGCGGGTGTCTGGCTTTTATGTTGCTCTGGTTAAGGTTAAGATCTGTTTTAAGGGTTTTTGTTTAAGGAAATGAGGGTTTAGTGAGGGACTGGGATCTTGAGGCTAATAATTTTTTTTTCTTGGGGAGGGGAAATGCAAAAATTTATGTGTTTTATGCTCCCGCTTGAGTAAAAATGGATGGTTTATTGTAAAACCGAGTTTGTTGCATGTAAATAAAATGTCTTTAAGCATTATATTTCCCCCGGTTTTATTGCCTTCAATATTTTAAACATACATTGTCTTCAGTGTATTTTTACTTTATTTAAATATATCGTACGTTTTCAGACATAAAATATTCTTTCGATATCAATGTTTATTATTATTATTTATCTTTTGCGTTTTATAGTTATTATTGTGTTTTAATATGGTTGAAATTCACTTTTTCAGGATTCTAATTTTGTTTTGAATATTATTAAAAATAAAATATTAATACGTATATAATAGCAAAACAATAATAATAAATAATAGAATAATAATATTAAAATAAATACTATATTATTAAAAATATTGTAAATTTTTTTTTATTATTTATTTATTTTAATAATATATTATTATTCATAATAATAATATTTTTATAGCATTTTTTTATATCATTAATAGAAATTCCTTATATTCCTCATCATAATTTAGTTATTTGTGGAGTTATTTTCATAATTTGTGGAGTTATTTATATAATAATAAAAATAATAAATAAATAATAATAAATAAAAATAATAATAAATAAAGTACTGAATAAAAGTCACTATTTTTAGACAGTAATATGAAAAAAAAAGTATGTGCTATGCAGTCAAATATCAATAATTTTACAAATAAAAGAAACTAAAATAAATGTGAATATTTTGGCTTTCCTTTCAAATGATTTTTATATTTTAGTTGCTTAAGTATATAAATATAGAACAGTACCAAAAACAATTGTAAAAAAAAAAAAAAAAAAAAAAAATTGCAAATAAAAAAACAACTTGAAGCCTTTTAAACACTTGCTCAAAACTTTTAAATCGTGCTACATTTGTTAAATTGCAGCAATCGAAAAGGATTTTAAAAAAAAGCAACAAAATGGGTATACCATCTGTAATCTAATAATATCATCGTATGCTAATTATTAATTAACTTGTCTGTGTTTGGATAATTCAGAAAAATGCAGGAAAGCCCCCCATTATCTTACCAAAGCCAAGAAAGAAGGAACCCCAACTCATTTACCATAGCGCACAACACATTAAACACGATATTTAAACGAATCTTTTGAGTTCTGCTTATTAGATTACAAAAGGCAAATTCGGAAGGGGGAAGGCAAGGAAGAATTATATTTTTGTTTTCTTGCCACCGCTGATTAAAATAACAAAACAGCCGATGAAAGAGAGAGTCAACAAACCCTCGTGGCACAAAAGCATATCAATTGATGTCTTCCAGTTGAAAATTTTCCGCCAGCTAATGAATGCAATATACACGAAATAACGAGAAGCCATCAAAGCTTTCCTCTTCCAGCAACAAATGAGCTTCCTGCTAATCTAATATGGAGCCAGTTGACGTGAAATTCATCAATTAAGGTAAACTAAGCCACACACGTCTTTGCGCCACGCCATTTCCCATTAGGAAGAGGCGAAGTTGGACAAAATAGCGCCAATAAAATTAGATTAGCACCAACTGCCTGTGGCAATGATGTGCTTGAATTCTGCGTCGGATCCGTGGCTCTTGTAAACTGGTGGTAATTTCAACGCCGCTGGGGTTCCACAATAGTCGCCAACTGGCTTCACAATGGCGGTCGTTCTGGAGATTAAAATGTACTCCTATGAGTCGGACTTTAGTGTCTGCCTTTATACCACTGATATTGTTTGGGTTCGGGTGGATATATTAGTAAGGGTTTATGGTTCAGGAAACACCAATATCATTTCGGCGACGATTCACAAATTCAGAGAGAGAGGGTTAAGTTATATGCCTGCTGAAGACATTTAACTTCGAACTTGGCGCATTATGGGCTTAACTTATTGGTCCCGGGAAGAGTGGGTTGGTTGTTTGCATTGTGGAAGTGATCAGAAGCTATAACTACTCATTATTCTGCGTCTGGCTACAGAAGTCTTTGGGGAGGGTCTGCTGTCTTCAAATTGCTTTCATGTGAGTGGGTGATGTTGGTATGAATGATGGTAGATGAAATGCAGTCATAACATATTCAATAATATGGTCTCAAAATCATTATACTATAGTAAATACGATGGTAAAATTAAATTGCTGGAGTAGTACAGTAGTATTGCTGATGTAGAAATTGCAAGAAATTTAATATTCGCGCAAAATTTGAAAAATTGTCAGTATAACTTTTATTAGACACATTTTAAAATGCAATTAATTATTATATATATATTAATAATAATAATAATATATATATATATATATATGTTTTATTTCCAATGGCAGATTATGAACAACTATAACAATAAAAAGAACAACGGGAAAAAAAAACAGAACAGAGACAAAACATGCTTAATAATTTGAATATTCTATTTTAACGACTTATAATTCCTCAAACAATGAAATTCCTCTATGATATTCTGATTTTATAGTGTTGAAGAAAAATTATATTGAAAAGCTTTTTCTTATTAATTTTTTTTAATATTAACATTTAATATATTAAAAAATATTGTTTTACAATTGAAAAATTTATATGCTTTAATTGCTGTGTGCTTTTTATTTCTATTTTATTTCAATCAAAAAATGGAAAACAGAAATTTCTTCACCATTTGATAAAATATATTTAATATGCTTCCAATACAAATCTTGTACACATACACACATGATATTCTTGTTACGAAAGCAAAATGAATTATAAAATTCTGCAATAAAAATATTAAGGATATTTTAATTTTTATTTTTATTCAAGTTTATTTTTGATTTTTTACAGGGTGTAAAGAAAAGTATCAGAAAAAAAAGTATTTCCTACAAATTTTAATGGATGTGAAACATGTAATCACGATTAATTACTTTCTTTAAAATGAACAGTAATACATTTAAAATTTTTAAGTAATCAATTATTATTTTATCTCTGTGAATCAAACATACTGAGGACTGGAATTAGAAGTAGGTTTTTTTAAATACCTATCTTTTTATAAAAGTGAATGAAAGACCCCATAAAAATCCAAAAATTAAAAAAAAAAAAAAAAAAAATAGCTTAGGTGAAATTTACTAAATCTCAAAACATGTGTTAAATAAAGGTTTAAAATAAACCAAAACGATTGTTTTACATAGTTCATTACAGTATGCCTCTTAAAAAAATATCGATAAAATAGGGCACCGTAAAAGATATCTCTCCTAAAACTATCTTCATGATGTTAAGTATTGTGTTTAAAGATTGTTCACCTTAAATCGATCGACAGACTGGCGCGCACACTCAGGCAGACAGACATATGCATATACAAATACCCATAAGCATAAAAATACTGTGAGGGAGACAGAGAATCAATAATTTATCCAGAGAGTCAAGACGTTAGCTCACATCCTTTTATTCCACTTCAATTTTTTATATAGCATACATTCTGTGTAAAAAAAATATCCATAATTTACAAGTTAAAACATTCACGTAAAATATATCGCTACATTTTTTTCTTATAGGTTGGTAGCACTGTATTGAGCTACCACTAGGAATTTAAGCACGATCTGCCACTTATCTGCTGAGAGCAGCTAATTTTGCAGTCAAACATTTTGAGTGCTCTACGATTTGTTGTTGCTTCTTATCCCACTTGGTAGACAGTAACATCTAGCCCAGTCCAAGAACCCGTGTGGTGTCATAGAAGGAGAGAAAGGGGGATAGTTTCTTTTATGATAGAGCACCCGTGGGTAGAAGTCTGACTTGGCTCAGTGACGTTGATTCTTTACCTTGTAGGATAGTCAGCCCTACGCTCTACAGTCATATTAGACAGAGGCCTACAGCTTAAAGTGGATTCCGAATCACTACAAGCCTCCATGGCTCGAGCATAAGGCAAGCCGGCACTCAAATCACCAAACGCTAGACCACTAGTCACTTGGCTATCAGGACTGTCTCTGCGATTTTCACAGTGGAAAGATTAGTTGAAGAAAGAGTTTGCCGTGAATTTTGTGTTTTGAATAAAATTCCATGTGTCGAATGGGTAAAAACTCAGCAGAAGACCTACGGTGAATTGCGTATGTCAAAAATACAAGCTGATAGCTTTATAAGACATCTAAAAAAGTCCCAGAAGGAAGTTGGTTCGCTTCGTTCGACCTTCAACTGCTGCTCAACCTAAAGCATCGATAAAATCAAGAGGTTGATGATTAGTTGGCTTTTGTGTCATAGAGAGTTGTATCAAAAGATGAACGAATCTTTTAAGTCCGTTCATAATATTTTGATTGATATTTTGGCTATTAAACGCGTCGTCTCGCAACTGATTCGAAAGAGTTCAACTTTCTCACAAAAGAACATTCAAAGCAGGTCGTCGAAGACATGATTTCCCGAAATTCTACAGACCCCATCTTCATGAAACTCGTAAATACTAGTAATTGTCCATTCTGATATGGCATCACGGGAATTTTCTTATTCCCAAAGTGAAAATTACCAATTCAAGAAAGGCAGTTTGATATACGATTGAGGCCATAACTGAAAATTCACTGAAAGAACTGAAGGTCATACTTCAATCAGTCTACAAAAATTGTGTGAAGGATTCGATCAAACGCTCTCATAGAGTATTTCACCAGATAGGGCAAAATTTAAGGTGTGGTTAAATTGATTTTTGTGCGTTTAGTTAATAATTACAGGTTAAATTTTACGCAGACTGTACTATAAATTTATTCGGTATAAGTTACATATGAAAAAAAATAGTTTTGTGTAAATAAAAAAAATATATTAGTATTTTGCTTCTGTATGGTTTTTATGCAAAATGTATTGCATAAAAACTGTTTCAAAAAATTCCAACGTTTTCCTTATTCTTTATTCCGTTTTCCTTATTTCTTTATTCCATATTCCCTCCTTATTTATACAAGTAAAAATTTAATTAGTATGATTAATATACTGATAAAATATTGTTAATTTTCATAACACACAAGCATTTATCATAAATACTGGCCAAAAATTCTTTAAAGGTTTTAACCAATTAGTAAATGAATTCCTTTACCTAATTCTGACATGAATATTTCAATTTTCGTTATTAAAATAACACGAGACTATATTGCTTCACAAATGTTTTACAAAAATTAAAAACAAAACTTATTAATGTTAATTTTATTATTCACTTATTTTGATGAAGAAACTCGTTATTCTTCCATTTTATTACTGTATGCCAAAATATAAATTTAATTTCATTCCTTAAGGAATGCATTTAATCAAGTTAAGATCTTTTCTAATAATCTTAATTTTACTAATTAAAATTTCTATTCCTAAGAATCCAACAATTTTTAAATTGTTCCTGGTTTAAATTATATATTCAAGCATAAAAAAAATTATGTTAATAATTCTACACTTGCTTAGTTGAAATTTGTATAAATGTATACGAATGTGATTAATAAAATATCACTAATATCATATATTTTTATTTATTGTTCATTAAATTTTAGAACAAATGACATTTTTTTATTCGAATTAAAAAATTTTAACAATAATTTTTTTTGGCTCTTGCTGAAACAATTTTTAAATTTTTTGCAAAACATTATCTATATTTCTTATATAGTAAATTCATATATCATAAGGCATTTTAAATGACTACCAATTATGAAAAGTGATCCTTTATACAAACAAAATCTTTCCATATGATCTATTATTAGTTCTTTGAGGTCCAAAATTATTCTAGACGCATATGAGAAAATACATAGTTAATTTCAATTCATAATTAATAATGTTCGTTTGTTACTTCCTGGATTTACTTTGCATTTCACATTCATAATAACCACATTTCGATGTGAAATTTAGATAAATGTTTGCCCATCTCGTGGCTCAGTGGAAATGCTCGCCGCTCGTGAGCATAAGGGCGAAGGTCCAATGTGCTGCCGGCTATGTTGTAGACACTGTTTCAAAAATCGAGGAGACTTGTTGGCGTTTGGGATGTTCAGCGTTTTACCTCGTGATTCGAACTACCTGGTGGAAGTTTTGGGGGTTTTCTCCCATACAATATACCAATGCGGGGTATTTCCCCTAAAAAACCTTCCGGAAGGACCTGTTCTACTTCTATAGTATCACGGAGCCAATTCACACTATTGCCTATGGATGCTCCATCAAAATAGAAGCTGCCCCCTCCCCCCTCCCTTTCACTCTTTCCATGAGACTACAGATGTTCTTGGACTGGGTCTAGATGCTGCTGTCGGCCAAATTCCTTTATCTCCAAGAAGCTTCGCAATTCAAGGAACTGTTATTGATATTTATAGATCATGTGAATAAAGTAATAAAGAATAAAATGTCACTATCACCGCCGAAAATATTTTTTCATAAATATATATTCTCATAAATGGATTTCTGTCTCCATATCTGATATGTCATCTTATAATATGTTCTTGTTTCATTAATGAAATCTGTGATAAGCATAGTATAAGAAAAATATTTCAACTTCTAAGTGTTTTTCTTTTTTTTTTACTTCAGAGTCTCCAAAAGCGACCCATGGGTAAAATTCGACGCACTAACACATGAATCCAGCCAGCTTTATTGTGTGTTAATCCAGCTAGTTTTATTGCTTGAATCCCTTCACATTTTAATTTATTTTTCATAATATGAAGAAATAATGAAATGTATTATTTACTAGAAATGAAATTAACACTATCTGACATATGAAAATAAAACTGATAGAGATATATCCAAATTTTCATTTATTTCTATCTCTTTATACACAAAAATACATAAATAGATAAAGATGCATCCTAAATCTCACAGTATACAATAGTTTGCAGCTATGGATCAATTGTATTAGTGCCATATTCAGTCCCTCAGAAAAGAATTGGGACACTTGGCATGTGTAACATGTAAAACTATTTATATAAATGTTATTCACATTAAAATGAAAACAAAATTAATCAGGAAATGGTTTAATGTTTGGTATAAATGATATAAGGAATTTTTTAATTATTATCTTAAAATTGCAGTTTTATTAACTTTTTAAAAATAATTAAAATGAAAACAGTTGTTAAAAAAGTATTGGGACGATTTTGAAATGAGAAATTTAAGAAATGCATAGCTCATCAATAAGATTTAATTTATTAATACTTTTTAAGACTATTATTTTAGACATAAAATATCAACAGAGTACGATTACGAATGGAGCAATGTGAGAAACCGAGATTTTTTCAGTTGATGTGCGAAGTTTACTAAGTCGTCGTTGGAAAAATAAAAAATCAGTCCATTGTATAAGACAAATCTTGAAACTCAGTAAGTCTACTGTTTTTAATATTATTTGCAAGTTCAAGAAAACAAATAGTGTTGGAAACAAGCAAAGGTCAACTCTTCCACGTGAAAGAGGTGGATTGGGAGACAAGTTTATAAAAATGCAAGAACTAGCGCAGTAAAATTGAAATGCGAAAGTAGGTTCCGAAAATCCATAAATCCGGAAACTATTAGAAATGTTTTAAGAAAACATAAGTATCATGACAGAGTACCTCAGAGAAAGGCCTTTATCCGCAAAATAAATCGAAAAGCTATAATGCCATTTGCTAAAATGTACATAAAGCAGCCAACAGAATTTTAGGAAATGCCATTTTTGTGGATGAAAGCAAATATATATATATACGAACATACCACTGACGGGTGCTAAATTGAGGGAACGGAAGGGAACTCTGAAATTCTTCCAACGGATATGTTGACTGTCGATGAGTGATGCTTATGCAAATTGTCGCAATAGCTATGGAGTCTCCTGGATTTTATAATCAGTAAGAACAATGAATAGTACCAGCAGATTTGTTCCTCTGTCTCTTATACGCCAACTAAGTGCATTAAAAGTTTTTGATATTTATATAATTAAAGATAGTTTTGTTTATTATACAATGAATTTATCATTTGAACAAAAAAAAAAAAAAAAAAAATCATTTCCTATACGGTTTATATTAACTTATAAATGTAATTTATAAATATTTCAGCTTAGAAATTTGCTTGCCATTAAATTGGACTAGCTTCCATCCTAACAAGCTTTCTACTTTCCAATGAATTCTACAATTCATTTAACCGTTTCCGATCTAAATATTGTAGTGTGCGTTAATCAAATAAATCCGGGGACAACATTGCACCGGCAAACAGTAATAGACTCGTCGTAAGCCAATTTAAGTCCATCGTAGGGTATCAGTACCAAATGGAAATGCCGCATTGCTCTACCTTTCGTAGGTTGGATCCGATTGAAACCAATTACCACCGCGCTGCAATCGCATCGTTTCGAACGTGACGCGTCCCATGGGTCCGGGAATAATTGATGAAATGGTCCCAATAAGGCTTCTCTTTTCCGTTCCAGGAATTCGGGAAAAGGGACTTTTGTTCCCGGACGAAGATTCTCCGAGTCTGTCCCCGCCAATTTTGTCGTAGGGTGCTGGATATGGGAAGTGGCACTTTCTGGGGCTTCTTTTCCATCTCCCTCCCTCTCTCTCTGTTTGGCGCAAGAAGTTTGTTTGGGCGAAGGACACAAAAGGATGGTCCTTGTTGGGATTCTGTTTTGCAATTCGAGGAAATTTGGATGGATGGTTGGATAAGTAATTTACGATTGTTGAATGTTGCGGTAGGGCATCCCTCTCCATCACAGAAAGGGTAGCTTTTGTTTCATCTTTAAAATGAATAATATCGGAATTGATTTTGTTATTAAAAATGGCGTAACGCAACAAAAGAAAAGTAAGTTTCAATTAATGAGTTATTTATGAAAATCTATTTATATCCTGTCGTTCGATTGCTTCCAAACC
The DNA here is from genome assembly GCA_021605075.1 of Caerostris darwini. Classification (NCBI taxonomy): domain Eukaryota; kingdom Metazoa; phylum Arthropoda; class Arachnida; order Araneae; family Araneidae; genus Caerostris; species Caerostris darwini. The sequence goes on from BPLQ01003400.1 coordinate 498,470, forward strand.
ACTCTTGATATAATCTTTTTAGATATATTTTAGTTAAAAAATATTCCTTACGAAAGATATAGTTGCATTAAAAAATCGCTTGTTAACTTTTTCGAGATTCAATTTTTTTTTATCAATCTTTTTTTGTCCAGTGCTTTGGCACCATGCAACATTTGTTATCTTTCATTATTTATCCATAAGACCTATGTTTTTTGGCTATTTTATCATAGGATAATAGATCTGCTTAATTAACATTCATATTCGATGATGCACAGTTTTCAACATACACCTCTAATTAGTATATCTTGTGTTTTTAACTGACTATCCAATCCTGCAAATTCTGGGATTATAGATGGACTCTCTTATCTATAGATCTAATATGCTTATAAAACATAAATTTTAAACCAAAATGTCATTTAAACTATAATAAAATATATAATTGTAATCATCTAGAACAGTAAAATTATTTTATCATTTTACCAAACTATAGTACCCAACTGAACGTAGAACATTTACATATCATAAAACATTTTGAACACGGATGTGTGCATCGATATAAAAGTCTACACTTTATAAAGTGCACTGTGCATCTTAAGTTATTTAAATTTCAGTGGGTCATTGCTATAGTGCCCAGAAAAACATAATTATCCTATATAGACATCATAGAAAATTTGAATTGCCAATCTAGATCCCATTCCAAGATGAGGACGAACAGAAAATTAACTGAATTTTAAATGTTCCATTAAAAAATCAGTAAAGAAACTTTTTATTTGTTAAAGAAGTTCTGTTCTGTTTTTTCAAAGCAAAAATCTGTGTTATAAATGAAAGTTTATATTTGTGTCTTGTATTGTAACTATAATTACAATCCTCTATAGTCCTCTAGAATAATACAATGACCCTCTCATTGCTCCAAAACGCACTTGATCTGGCCATCTAGATCCCAAACCAAAACCATCAGATTCAATTTTAACGGAATTCGGACACAATCCCATCGTATTCCGCTTCCCAATATATCTGGCCAAATTTTGTCTTGGCGTCTTCCAATCTCACAGCCAACCACCGACATTCCTGGCCAAGAGATAATCTCGATGCCTCACATATCACCCTGGCGAATCTTTAATATCCGTTGATTCGGCACCATCTGCGCTCAACCCCTTACACACATGACTTCACCCCCATTGCTGCCATTATCGTTTGCTCGAACCATGAGGTCCTCCCCCCCCCACCTTGGCTTCTTGCCCGAAGTATTAGCGATACAAAAGCAAATAACGTTAATACATATCGAAGGGCAAGTCTGCCTTTTTCTTTCCATTTAACGCATGATGTCAGATATGATGGTCTTATGTGCTATGTTGAAGTAAATCGCGATGCCGATACTAATCAACCAGCTTCTGACTGGGGGAGGAAGGGTAGATGGGTCTTCGTTTCCGGGATCGATGTTATTGCTTTTTGCGAATCTCCACCCTTTCGTGGAAGGGGTGGCAAAGGAGCTTTTTAGGCAGATTAAGTGAAAAATGACGTTAAAGACAGTAGTAGTCTTTGTCTTTGGATGGATGGAAACGGATCGAGTTTCTTTGTGAGTGTTGTAATTTATTGTGGAGTAAATAGGACTTTTTGTGACACGGATTTATGTGTTTATAAAAAGCTAGGTTCGTTTTCAAAACATCAAAGGTATTTTTTCTTTGTAGAGAAGTTTCTATAAACATTTAATTAAAAGATTAATTTTTATAATTTTTTTAATAATTTGGTTAATAAATTTTTATTATGGACAATGGACAATTTATAATTTTAATTTAATAATGGACAATTATTTGATTGAATGATTAAAAAAAACTACTGAAAAAAATTAAAATTTGTATATTTTTAATATTTATAAAATTGTTCCGTCAGAGTTTAAAATAAGATAAAATTATAGATATGAAAAATGTCTTTTTGAGAGCAAATGATTTCACAACAAAAGTTAGCTTTTTTAATTAAATTTAATTGTGAAAATAATTTAAGTTGTTAATTTTAAAAAAAAGTATTTTTGCATGGTATTGTGGCGAAATAATATAAGCGATACTAAATATAGTAAGAAATGTAAGGCTTTTATAAAAATAAAATTCAAATAAATTTCCCTAACAATCATAAAAATATTCTGGGAACCTGATTATAGCTAAGAATTTTTGTACTTAATTCATGCACAACTGGTTTCCAAATAATTAAGAGGAAAAAAAATGGAATTGAGAAATTTCTATTTATTGCAATTTAATTAAATTTTACAAAAACATTAATCAAACAGTATATCATCAATTAGGAACAAAATTATTAAGCAAATTTTCTATATATTTAAATTATAGGCATAGTTGCTGCTTTAAAAATGCATAAAATGGAAACAAAAATATAGTATCTGATTTTTTTTTTTGATTGGCTTCGATACACAAAGCAATCACAGGCCCAACAACGATATTTCATACCGAAAATGATGATGTTTGACGGCTGATGGCCGCCAATGCTGTGTCTAAGTAGTTATATGACCTCAAATAATTGCGTTAAGAGCAGGAACACATTTTCCTAGACCACCTCAAACATGCTTAATCGAGTTCAAGACTGGTAACATGTTGGACAAACCCTATGCAATTACCACGAACTAACCTCAATGAGATCTAGCATTATCATCTTGTAGAATGGAGCAACCACCAAGTGAACCTGCTCAAAAATGAATAAATGGATGTCTTAATAATAATAATAAAAATAACCTGGACCTTAACTGAAAAACAGGAGAAGATATTGGTAAACTGGGAGATGACTATCTTACAAACCATATTTGGACCTATTAGAGAGGGTGATGCTTGGAGGAGGCATTGCAATTATAAAATTGCAAAATTGTTTAGAGAAAAGGATATTATATAAAGTCAAAGAGAATTCAATATCAGCGATACATAGAGAGAATGGAAGATGGCAGAGGCACAAAGAAGTTTTTCAAGAAGAAATGCCTGGCCAAAAAAAAAAAAAAGGGATGAATTGACGAAGTGGAAAAGGATATGAAGCACTTAAAGATCTCAAATTGGAAAATCAAAGCTCGTGATAGACGACTTAGGAGTTGTATTGTTAGGAAGGCCACGAACCAACAGGGACTGTAGTGCCGGAGAGTTAATTAATAATAATAATAATAATGTCGTCTCGATTTAATGCAGCAACAGCAACGGGACGACAGGTAGGCCAGTATACCATCCAAATAAATATTTGCTTTCATAAATAGGCTATATCTTCCCATTTTTTTGCATAGATATGATTGGGATTATAGCTGGTTCTCTGCTCCCTCCAGACCAAGTTATATTTTGAACAATGTGTACATTATATTTGTTATAATATAAAAAATATGAATTTATTTCTATAAATATGAATAGCATGATATTATTTGATCGATTCTGATGCTGTAATGCCGTGAAAAGTCTCGCTGCTTAAGAAGTTGAATACAGAGTGGAATAGTACTTAATGTCATTCGGAGAAATTATTCTCTTTCAAAAAGATTCCAACTTTCATTTCTTCCCGAATGTTATCCCCTGAATATTATTGCCATGATGTTGCATGGGTAGTTCGGCCAAGAAAGTAGGTTTCCAAAGATTATATTATTTTTGAAACATAAAAAATTCTCAAGGTATATTTAAAACTTCAAAACTACCGTTTATTAACACTACATTCCTTTACAAAAATTTATTAAAACGTTGAAAACCTTGGCATATCAATCATTTTGTCGTCTTTCTTCCAAGAAGTACTTAAAAAGACGTAAAAAGGGGTTCATTCAACAAACACGCTGATCGTTAACACAGGGGGAAAAAAACCTTCTCTTTTATGTATTTCTTCATATACCCATGACTAATGCATACTCAGGTATGACTTCCACTTACTTACCATACTAACATAGCTTTAAAATGCATTCGTTCAGGATGAAAGCAACATTTTGAATAATGCATTAGTCTGGAAATATGTTTGATTAGTTGCGTCACCAGTAAAAGGTTATAATGTATTTAATCATTACTTACCTTCTTAAATGCATTTAATCACTACCTACTTCCTTAAATGCATTCATTTTTCATACATTGCCTCATTTAATTATGTTTTAAGACTTCCCTTCGCCATAAATCTTTTCAAATCATATTCTCAGTATGAAATTTAACATAGATAAAAAAATTTTTCGTAACGAACTTAAAAGTTTGTATCTAGGGATAATTTTTTTCATATATTAATAATTTAATTAATCATGAAATATTAATACTTTATTTATTTTTCATACATTCATAATTTAATTAATTATCAAAGATTAATAACTCGTTTATTTTTCATACATTTGTAATTTAATTAATTATCAAATATGAATAGTTTATTTTTCGTACATTTGTAATTTAATTAATTTTTAAATATTAATAATTTATTTATTTTTCATACATTTGTAATTTAATTAATCATCAAATATTAATAATTTATTTATTTTTCATACATTCATAATACAATTAGTTATAAAATATTAATAATTTATTTATTTTAATGTAATTATAATGTAATTAATTATCAAATATTAATAATTTATTTATTTTTCATATATTTATAATTTAATTAATCATCAAATATTAATGATTTATTTATTTATCAAATATTATTTTAGAAACTGTAAGGCCTTATTTTTTAATTCAATTATAATTAACTGCTTCATTAATTTCATTTATTATAGTCAATCATTAACTTAAGTCTTTAATTAATTATTATTATTAAAGTTAATTAATAATTTAAAAATTAAAATAATAAAATATTTAAAGTATTATTTTTATAAATTAAAATTAAATATGGATAATTAATTATTAAGTAATTAATAATAAATTAATTATTTTAGGTAATTAAGACATAAATTATTTATTTAATTTATTTATCATTCATTAATTTATTATAGTTACTAAAAGTCATAATTTTTAAGCATGACATATGTAGTTATAAGTTACATATGATTATTTGTTTAAGAATTTTAAAATTTTGTTTAACGTTGAAAAGTAGCTTTTCATTATATAACATGAACCTGAATTTTGTTAATTAAAGAATTGTTACAATTCCTAAAGAATTAATACATTAACTGTATTAAGCTGTATATTAACCTAAACCATTAACTGTACATTAACCTAAAAAAGGTTTTCGTAATAAATTTAAAACTTTGTAAATACTCAGGTTGTTTTCATTTTTTTTCTCGTGAATATGTTTATCAATTGTTACCTAAACTGTAGTTATTTGCTAATTTAATTATAATTAATTGCTTCGGATTACATTATAGTAGCTAAAAGTCACAATTTTTGAACGTGACATACTATGTAATAAATAATAAATTACACATGATTATTTGTTTAAGAGTCTTAAAATTGTGTTTAACGTTGAAAACAAGCTTTTCATTATCTAACATGAACCTGAATTATATAAGGAATTAGCACAATTCTTTACGAATTAATATATTAACTGTATTAATCCAAAAAAAAAAATAATTTTTCATCATAAATTTAAAAGTTTGTAAATGCTGATGTGTTTATATATTTTTTTCTATAAATCTGTTTACTAATTATTAAAACTTAATTAGTAACTATTATTTGAAACTTTAGTTAATAGTTAATTCAATTAAAATGAATTGCCTCAGATTATATAATAGTTGCTAAAAGTCATAATTTTTAAGCGTGACTTATGCAGTTACAAATTATCTGAAATTATTTTGAAAGCTTAAATTTTTTGCGGTATTAAAACTTACATTAAAACAAACTTGCCGCTATTTCTTATAAACTAAATAGTATTAACTAAGGAATTAATACATAAATTGTATTAATTTATGAATTCCATGAACTTTAAAAGCACAAAGCATAGCACATTAATAAAAACAGATTTGTCAAGAAAAGCAGGTGATATGTAATATAGAAGTTATTTTGCTAATGTTTTTAGTGAGTGTTTCCGTAAATTTCTATTTATTCTAATTGTTCAAATTTATTGACAACTTAATTAAATTAATAATTAATTAATTATTAATAATTGCTTAATAATTATTTGTTAATTGGCTAATAACTGTTTTTTACATATCCATTAAAAATAGAGCTGGAGAGATATGGCTTACCGTGTGTTAGGTATCTGAACTCCTGTGTCTAAACTGGGGATGGGTACGATAAATCCATAGTCTGGAAAGGCTTTTGTTGGACTCCTAGAGGAGGGTGTAAATTTCAAAATGTCTGCCATGAGTCTAACTTGTGGAGACTAAATGTTGTTAGTGTTATGACTAATCCTCAATGTCCGACAGCTCAGGGGGATACCCCATAAGTAGTCTACTCATGGACTAAGGGAAAGAAGAAACTTCTGTTGTGATGGAGCACATGTAGGCAGAAGTCTGACTTGGCCCCAAGTGACTGATGAAGGGGGGCAGTGCCTTTTGAGAGTACTGTTCGCATTTGCGTATCGTATGGGATAAACCCCGGAAAATTCCTACCAGGCACTACGACAGAAGAGGCAAGATGTTGAACATCACACACACCATCGAGTCTCTTCGTTTTTGAAACAGTGTCTACAACAACGGCGCCAGTGGATTGAACCTCCGCCCTAATGCTCACCAAGGGCGCTCGTTGCCACTGAGCTAAGAGTCGGGCGAAGGTCAAATGTGAGGTAAAGCAACAGACCCTTCAGATTGCACAATAGATAATGCTGAATTTGCTACAAATAGGCCAATATAATAGAGATATTCAACATTAATAAAAAAACAGTTAATTTTTATGTTTTTTATAATTATGTGTTTGGAAAAAAAAATAAGAAATAGGAAAAAAATTGATTTCGCATTGTTTTAATTTATATGTAACAAGCACACATTAAGCATATTGTTTTTTTTATTTCAAAAGTGTTTTTATAGGAGAAACTTCTTTTCATTTCGGTGTGTATAATCTTTCAAATGCCTTGATTCCTCTATGGAACTGATAGAACATTAATTGTTAATAAAATTAAAATACAAATAAATAAAGTATTAAATAATTTCCCTAATTATAATAAGTAGATATAAGTTCAATAAGAAGATTTAATTTTAACTAATACTTTCAATGCAACAAATTAAGCAAACTGTTCTCCCTTTTTACAGCTACAAATAAATACATTACTCTAAATAAAGTAGTACATAGAAAAGTCTAAAATGTTCCAGATCAATACAGATTAAAGCATACTTTCCTTTTTCTTTCTTTCTTTTTCTTTTTACAGTATCATTGGCAAATGAAGTTAAATAACAGCCAACGATCTGAAACGAGAGAAAATAAAAAAATAAAAAAAATTCGGAGAAAGTAAGTAAAACGTGGAAACTACTTCCCAAATATTCCCTGAGGAGGTTTAGCGAGCAGGAATAAACAAGTGAAACGGCATTAGAAACTGGAAAAGGGAAAAAGAGGGGAAAAAAACCGATACGTCAAGGCCTTCCAAGTCGGAATTAAATGTTCCCAAGGTTTAACTGATAATCTGGTTTGTAGGAAAACAGGAGCTTAAGCCGTTACACTTGGCATTCTGATTAAAGTATCCGTTAACTTTTACTTACACGAACATTTGTTGTGTTGCTGTTTCCATAAAAGTGCATTGTAATTAGAGATAAATTCATCTGTTTTGTAATTTCGAGTGTTAAATTCGAATGAATAGATTTTTTTGTCACAACATTCAACTGAAACAATTGGAAAATATTTGGAAGAAAACGCTGGAAACATCAATTTGAAAATTTCGGGAAAATAAAACTTGAAAATTTATACGAGAAACCAGTTCAAAATTCCGATTTTATTTTCTTGCATACCTACAAATTACTTTATTTCTGCCACATTTTCAGTCATAAAAAGATTATTCGTCATTATGTTCTTCAAAACAACGTTTGCATATGACAAACGTGATACGTAACGCTTACGCAACATTTGCAACGTTGCAACAGTTTATCCTCTTTTTTATAAGCCAATAATGTTTTTCTATCGAATTTTCTGGACCATCATTTTGCATAGACGAAGAACAACTGATTTCTTCAGATACTTTGGTTTTTTTAAATTATTAGTCTTTATACAATTATTGACCACAAAGATGAATATATTTATTCTTTGTTCATTTGATAAATGTTATTTTATAAGGTCATCAACAAATGTCTGTGAAATAATTATGTCGAGTCCTATTCTTGACATCCAAAATACCTGCAAAAGCACTGTGAATAGTCTTGTCGCAGGTAAGTGTGACACAATATTGGCACATTATGTTTATGTATTTTGGGGGAGGTATTTGTCCTCCATTTTGTTCCATCTTCTTTAAAACGAATCTCATTATTATATTCTTCATTGCTCAGATTTGAACCGTCAAAATTTACTACCTGTACCAAATCTGTAACTAGTTCATTCATTTCAGAATATTCTGAACTGTCATGTAATTCTCTATCCATGAAACTCATAAAAAAATATCTCTGACTTTTTTACTTGCTTTCGTATGCTGTCATTGTCACTAGGTTAAATTTCTTTAAAACATTAGCAAGCTCCCGAAATCGACAAAACTCCTATATCACTGTTATAATGGAATTATAATTTTTGCTCTTTTTGCTGTGATTTTCCCTTCCTATGTGACCACTTAGGTAAGTACAGGAAGTATATCGCCCACAAATTCGAAGAAATTCGTAGAAACTTCAGCGAAAGAAAAAGGATAGGGTCTTTTTTTTTTGCCCCAGTGCGTGTTCTTGCGTTTTAACAAATCCCAGATTTGTAGATTTTTACTGTTGTACGAAGTTTAAATACAAGAACGGATTCATTTTAGAATATAACAGTAATTACTGATATCATAATACATAGTATTTTTATGTCACCGGAATAGGTTCTATTTGATAGAAGCATAAAGCAGTTTGATGTTTAATATTTTTTTGCTTTCCATGCAATACAACCGCTTTTCCGGATCAAATGAGAAGCATCTAACTGGTTGTCTGTAAAACGTGTTTTTGCGCTTCTATACCACGCTCGCGGAGAAGACACAAAATAGTACACTAAAGGTATTGACGTAAACGGATAAATTTGCTTTTTTTTAAATCTGAAAAACGCATTTTCTCTGCAAAAATATTAAAATCATTGAAAAAATTAAAAACAAAATAAAAAACATATTCACACACATATAATAACACTATAATACATAAATTCTTAATAAAAAAAAAAGTTGGATGTAAATTTTGAATTCGAAGCATTTCTTATGTAAATATATTTCTTATAAATTTTAATAGATATATAAAAAAAAAGTGCTGAAATATTTTTGTAAAATTTTTTTTTCTTTTCGCCACACCCCACCCTTGTGCTGCGTAGCACCCTATTGGTGAAGAAGGTGAGGGGGGACGTCTGTGGGCAGAGTGACAGAGGAGGAAAAAACTTCCATCAGGACTTTGAGGGTTAAATAGGATGCAAGGCGACTTTACACACATTGGCACAATCTCCATCGAGTCTGCTCGTTTCTGTTAACAGTGACTACAAACAACCAAAAGTGGGCTCTCACACGTCATACTGAGAGGTTTTGTGCAAATTAGGCTAACAACAAAACACCTGGCTGGAAATGGATTCGTCATTCGATTCCAACAGCATGCCAAATCGAACTTTGATGGCTAATCTTTCTACACGAATGATGAATCCACAACTATTGAATTATGAAAAAAAAAGTACTATTACATTGAATGGCATAATGAGTTTAATGCGATGTACGGGGAGTTTGGAGATCGTCCACGAAGTGCCAAGTCATCTTTGAGCTTGAACTTCGTCCAAGTTACAAAAAGTGTCATGGAAGAATTGGCAACCAAGACAGACAAGCTGCACTCGGGAAGGTGGATGGATTTCGGAATCGTCGATTTGACGTATTCTGCACAGAAATCTGTATCCATACAACTTACAGCCATATCCCCAGTTATTATCGCCAGTTACAGATGAAAGACCAAATTTTGCTACATGGATGTTGGCACAAACGGAACGAAACCCAAAGTGCTTGAGGACGTTATAGGAATGGATGGAACGTAATTTTCAATGCATGGTGAGGCCAATATGGAAAACAATCGTATTTCAGTAATGTAATTACCCTCGTGAGTAATTGACGAAGTCACTATATTCTACTCAGGGGACGGTTTGGTGTGGTCTCACTTCATCTTTCATTCTGGGCCCTCTCTTTATTGAAGATAATTGCCCTGTACCCGCATGTACCAAACCTGTACAGTCATTGTTGGGGGCCATGTTCAACTTATGTTTTCAACCATGTTTTTTACTTAAAAAAAAAAATATATCAATATCATGTTATTGCAATCTGTTTGTTTCTGCCCAATTTGCATAAAAAAATCCAGTGTGCCAGCGCCCTCTTTCGGATAATTTTAGAATCATTTTTTATTTATTTATTTTTACACATGGAAAAAAACCGACTTCCCTCTTTGAAACGCTCAAACCGAAATTTTTTTCTAAGCTTACATCTTCTATTAAAAGTTTTTGAAGTTTATATGAATTTATGACGCATCCTGTATAAACTAATATCTGTAATACAAAAACCTCATTTATAAATATTTATAATAATGCTCAAAAATGACTCTTCGTTTGCATCAGTTTCGTTTATCTAATGAATGACACAGGACCATTACGACTTCATTTATCTTAATAGGCAGACAGAGGCATAATGAACCTATTTACCAACCGTACCTTTTTAGAAGATTAGAAATAATATTAAATGAGTTTTGTTATTATGATTATGAGTTTACACTCGACCAAGTGATCACACATGAGGAAATCACACAGGTATTACAGACCTGTGTCGTCTGACAGAAACCATGAAATATCAAAAATTCTTCTAAAAATGCTTTAAATAGGTAAATAATTTGAATTGTTTTTAAAGTTACGGCCAATTATGAACAAATTAAATTAATCTCTTACTTAAGTGATTTAAATTTCGAAACATTTTTTTTTCTAATGCAGCTGGCAAGCGCCTAGACAGCTTGGTCTTGAATGCCTTAAGGCAAGAGCTGCACAGACGTACCCACTTTACATTACCCAGGGGGCACGTGTAACTTGAAGATAAGCCACGGACGCGGAGTAACAATGCCCCCGCAACGCTCTACGATCCTTTTAGGACCGGGACCTACAGTTTAAAGTGGATTCCGAACCACTACAAACATCCATGGCACCGCCGGGACTCGAACCCGAAACCTGTGATACCGAGAGCCAGAGCGCTAGCCACTCGGCCATTCAGGCCCAATTTCGAAACTAAAAGTTAAGATACAATTATTTAAAAAATTAATAAATTATCTGTATGCAAATTTAAAAATGAGTGTATGGGAGATTTTAAATTTCATGAAGAGAAAAAAATTAAACCCAAAAAAGGAAACTTGCATACACTCACATATGTATGTATATTATATTGCCTCAATTCTTATCTAATGCCTTTGTACCACAAAATAATAGAAAGTTATTTGAAGTATTTTATATAAAGGCATATATACAGGGTAATTATAATTAAAGCCCCACTTTCAAAATGCTGTAAAAAAAGAACCACTCGTCACAATGAGTTCAAACTTGAACTGAAGTTACTCGAAGAAGGGAAACGGTATGGCATCAAAAAAAAAGTCCACCGATTTTCACATCCAATTTGCATGACCTTGCCGTGTTGGATGGGTTTTTCACTCACAGTATCACAACTGTTGAATGACTTGAAAGTAATTTTTTCCATCAAAAAACCGAAACAATCAAGACATTGAGCACTACATTATTGTGCAACTCATGCCAAATACGTTGTCATTTCAATTCAAAATATCACTGGCAGCCGAATTCATTTTCTTTATGCCGCTTACAGCTCCGTTTATTAATACACTTTGGAATATTTTTTGAAGCCGTAGCATTTTCCTCTTTTTTAAATATCTTCAGTTCAAATTTGAACTCATTGGGACGAATGGGGGACTTTAATCACCCTGTACACACGCTCCCACACATACATATATGTAAGAAATTTTGCCTGTGAATATAAAAAATGTCCTCGTTAACGTATCCTATAAATTCAAATTTTAACTTTTTTTTTTTTTTTTTTTTTTATAATATTAATTTCACTATTTATAGGCCAATGATGTAACCACTGTCAATTCTGAAGAATATTTTTTGATGAAATGCAATAAGTCTGAAATACATTATACTTAATGCATCATCATTGAAAAAAAAAATGAGAGATGCTTTTAATGTTCATTCGCGCTGAAAGAAAAAAGAACTAGAAAAATTTGAATCGAAAAAACTCGAAACTCGTTTGAAAAGCTCTAATTAATTTCTTTTAAAGTATCTGCCACTTAGAGAAAAAAAAATTATTTTTAAAAAAAAATATTTCTTTGAATTCCTATTATAAGGTTTGCTCAACACAATTATCTATATCAATTTTTTCTATATTGTTTTGTGCAAAAAAAAAAAAAGGCAAAATTAATTAAATTTTGAAGTGCTTATAGACTTCCAATTTCGTTCCACAATGTTAAAGCAAAGCGTCCAATATTGTTTACTGGATTATAATCCCCCATTTTTCATTTTTTGTGAAATTTAATGCCATTAAAAATATTAAGACTATTTTGAAATACAAAAAATTGCATAGGATCCCATGATCTTTACTTAACTTTTATAATTTTTTTACTTTAGAAACAAAAAATAATTTAAATATCGTTAGTTTATATCAAATATACCTTAATTAATAAAATATAAATAATAAATAAATTAAAATTTTTTCATTTGATACATTATAAATGTTGCGAATGATATTTGTAAAAAATTAATATTGCTATTTATTTGGTTCCTCTTATATTTAGTAATACGTTTAAAATCTTATTCAAGTTAATTCACTCAATATATATAATCGACTTATTGTTGAAATAAATAAAATAATCACCCATTTTCATGAAAATTTAATTAAAAGATCTTAAGATTAAAAATCTCAAGGAATAATAAAAATCCTCTGATGCATAATATGCAACACTTGTCACATCTAATAGTTTATAAATCGAATGAAGCCTTTCAAATATTTATAGCTTTGTAAGGAAAATTAAGAGAAAATTATATTATAACTAGATATGAAATCTCTATTTTCTTCTTATTTTGAAATTCAAAAACTGAAATATGTTAAGATATTAATATGTTGGCTGAAAGAATAACAAAAAAATTTTTTTAACACTGTATTAAATTTATAATATGATATTTAATAGTAATTTCTTATAATTGAACAAAGCAAGTTTAAAAATTTTGATAAATAAGTAAATTTTAAGCATTTTCTTGTCTCTTTAAGAGGAAAAATCAGGGCTGATTTATTTCAGGTTTGCAGAGCGTTGCAGTTCTCCCGCTATTAAAACACTAAAACTCCTATGAATCATTTGTATTTAATGTACTTTTTATGTTTATATCTAATCACTTTGAGGGTTTTAACAAGGTGTTATGAAAAACCACAGCTTATGGGTTGAAGATACCGATTCAAATGAAAGGAATTTGAAAAAGTTCTTTAATAGAGTAAATGCCCATAATTTAAAACAAATAGTGATGACAAAGAAGGAAATAGAAAGAAGAAGGGAAATTTCTTAAAGTAATTAATGATTCTCTTTCGTTGCAACAATTTTATAATCTATTAATTTTCTCTTTGGTTGCGCATAATTTTTTTTTTTATTAAACGAAATTTGTTTCTCCTATGTTGATTTGTCAAGTTTCTAATACAAAACAAGAAACTGCTTTGGTGAAGTGTTTTATTTTTCCAAATTTTCTCTTTGAATGTAAACATTTTATGATGTTTTTTTTATATTCTTTCTTATCTCTCATGCATGGATTGAAAATAACATGTTATTAGCTCTAATCTTGTTCTTATAAGTATTAAATATTAATTGACTCAAGGTATACGTCAAAAATTATTTTTCTTCAACTTGTATGTCTGTTGCTTGTCCCATAGTTCTGTTACAAAATATCCATTGTTCATTTAAGCACCGTATGATTTTTATTTGTCCACCTACGAGCCAATAACATTTGAGTTACTTAAATATATGAATAATTAGGAAATTTAGGAAAATATTTTTAATATTCTTTCTTATCTTATCCATGGATTGAGAATAACACAATATTAGCTCCATTCTTGTTATTTATATTAAACATTAATTGACTCAAAGCATCCATCAAAATTTATTTTTCTTCAACGTGTATGGCTTTTACTTGTCGCATAGATCTGTCACAAAATATCCATTGCTCATTTAAGTACCGTATGATTTTTACTTGTCCACCTACAAGCCAATAACATTTGAGTTACTAAAATATATAAATAAAACTTTTCTCTTTGTTGCAGTGCCGAGAATTGCCAAGTGTTTCACAAAGAACGTGATCACCGCGTCTCGTTGCACAATGGCCGTCCATCTGAAACACTTATTTTTGTCAGCGAAGTCTTTCACATCCCTTGTCCTGGCTTGCCAGTGAGTTACCGAATCCTTACAAAAGTCCCTCCTTTTTCTGGGCACAAAAACGTGGGCAAAAGGAAAGGAAACCACTTTGGTGGTCTCCTTCCCACTCTCTGGGAGCAGCAAGAGGTCTTCACATTGCTGAATGGGCAGTGGTAATAAAGATGCCAAATAGAATCCTGTACCACAATAATTCTTTGTGAAAGTGACCGAAAAGGATCTTCGCTGATCCGTAGAAGCTGGAAGTTGCATTTCCGTGGAGGTGGGGGAGGGTGGTGGGTGGGATTGAGCAGCCGTCACTTTGGTTACCATAGAGACACTGTTAAAAAAAGAACCGGTGGACAATTAGAACCATTTGGGAACCTGCCGCCATAGAAACCCTTTTGAGATTCACTTGCTGCCGGATTTCCTACCAGGCCCGAACCAATTAGAAGACTTGATATCGATTAGAAGTACATAAATAAGTGGCTGGGGATCTTTTCTTTGGGCCCCAAATCTTGTCGAGATATCTCGCCATCTTTTTTTTTCTTTCATAGGATTGAAAGATGTTTTTGCTGTTGTCGCAAATTCTTGAACAAACAGATTTTTATGTGGCTTCTGTTTGTGATAAATAGGGCACGTTCTTTAGAAGGTTAATAATTAGCAATGAAATGAAACTCGGAATTGCGTCTTACTATTAGCATAAATGCCACAGAACTAAGTTGAGAACTCGTTTGCCACAGAACTGAGTTGCAGCAATTTCATTGTGCCAACAAAGCAATAGATTTTTTTAATAAATTAATTTGGAATGATTGCTAACAATTTGCATAGTCAATTTCTTGAAATTTTGACATGATTCAAAAAAAATATTGCTTTTCGAAAGCCGAAGCTTAATATTTTTATATTTGAAAAAAAAAAAAAATTCATATAAGTGCGTAGTTTCGAACCTGCGAACGGTTTGAAGAAACGCAGATCTCATCAGGCTCCTTAGACTTCCCGCCACCATGACTTCTCAACGTCTGCATTGCAGGGCTTACTTATAGTATTCAACTCCCGTCGGAAGCTACCTCAACGTTGCTATAGTGAATGTTACTGTGGAGAGAAAATTAATTTGGAATGATTGCTAACAATTTGCATAGTCAATTTCTTGAAATTTTGACATGATTTAAAAAAAAATATTGCTTTTCGAAAGCCGAAAAGCATAATAAAATTTTTTTTATATTTAAAAAAAAAAAATTCATATAAATGCGTAGTTTCGAAACTGTTTGGAGAACCACAGCTTAAATTAGGCTCCTTAGACTTCCCGGCCACCATGACTTCTCAACGTCCGCATTGCAGGGCGTATTAATAGTATTCAACTCCCGTCGGAAGCTACCTCAACGTAGCTCTAGGTGAATGTTACTGTGGAGAAAAAATTAATTTGGAATGATTGCTAACAATTTGCATAGTCAATTTCTTGAAATTTTGACATGATTTAAAAAAAATATTGCTTTTCGAAAGCCGAAGAGCGTAATAAATTTTTTTTTTTTTTTTATATTTAAAAAAAAAAAATATTCATGGAAGTGCGTGGTTTCGAACCGTTTGGAGAACCAGAGCTTACATTAGTCGCCTTAGACCTCACGGCCACCATGACTTCTGGACGCTCGCATTGCAGGGATTATTTATAGAATGCAACTCCCGTCGGAAGCTACTTCAATGTAGCTATAGGTGAATGCTACTGTGGAGAAAAAATTAATTTGGAATGATTGCTAACAATTTGCATAGTCAATTTCTTGAAATTTTAACATGATTTCAAAAAAAAAAAAAAATATCACTTTTCAACTGCCGAAAAGCGTAAGAAAATAATTTTTTTTTACATTTAAAAAAAAAAATTTTTTATGTAAGAGCTTTGTTTCGAACCTGCGCAATGTTTGGAAAACAAGACTTACATTAGGCGTCTTAGACATGAGGGCCACCATGACTTTTCAACATCTGCATTTCAGGTCTTATTTATAGTGTTAAACTCCCGTCGGAAGCTACCTCAACGTAGCTATAGGTGAATGTTACTGTGGAGAAAAGATTAATTTGGAATGATTGCTAACAATTTGCATAGTCAATTTTTTGAAATTTTGACACGATTTAAAAAAAAATATTACTTTTCAAAAGCTGAACATCGTAATAAAATATTTTTTTTTTTTTGATATTTAAAAAAACCAAATGATAGGAGTGTGTTTTCGAACCTCCGAACTACTAGGTGAACCAGAGCTTACATTAGACGCATTAGACCTCTCGGCCACCATGACTGCTCAACGTCTGTATTGCAGGGCTTATTTATTCAACTCCCTGGGGAGGCGATTGCCGACACCGTATTAGAGACTATATCCGTTGGAGCAGACGCTCCCCGTCCATAAATCCAAGTCCCCGTCTTGATCAACTGATTTCTTGACCATCTGGCCTCGAAGTGTTTTATGGCCCCTGCCAATTAAAATACTTTCCAATATATCCCTTTCATCCCCAGCTCTGACCCATCCGGTCAGAGTGCAGAGACCACACACAGCCCCCTTCCAAGGGACACACATAGAATATAGTCTAACATATACAATAATATAGAATTTTACCATAAAAATATTTACTAAAAGACATTTGCTCATATTGACACGACA